>JAVVNS010000021.1:0-125000 GCA_036320875.1 Cotoneaster glaucophyllus
CAAACTTGAGGTATAATCATTCCGAATAATTAACATGGAAATCAGAATTACATTTCAGTTATGCAGCCAGATTCAGAGTTCTATTGACACTCCAATATCAAAAACATGAAAAAGGAAAACGTGAAGAGGGGCTATTTTTGGTGGTCTGATTTTGTAAGGACTTGTGGAGGAGTTTGGCTTACCAGAAAGTTAAGATACTAGTTTACTACAGTTTATACCTTCATAAAGGTTTGCAAATGTAATGTTTGCTTTGGTGTTGTTATTTGGCCCTCTTCTCACTGTGTTAAAATGAAGGAAAGCAAGGTCGTGGCCCTATATATGACACTTTTTGGTGTTGCAGGTTGGCTAACAAGAATCTTTGTAGCAGACTCTTGAGTCCTACATTCTAACTAGTAGTTCCTTTTTGGGCTGGGCTAGTGGGCTTCTGATTTTTTTTCTAGTCCGAATAAGCCAGAAATTTATTCACAATTCAAATTTTACTGCAAAAAGAAAACCCTAACCTGGGATTTGGGCTATTTGTCCTCATCAACTATCGAAAGATGCCGGAGGAGAAGGGCACCAAACTCCCAAAATCCATGAAACTGGCCACCATCCCTTCCTTGGAGAACTTGTTGGCCAATACTTGTTCGACTAGAGTCGACCTTACCCCCCCTCCCCAACAACATGAAAATTGTGCCTTCGTTCTCAAATTCTTCAAAGAGAAGCTCTTGATGCCAGAGCAGATCAACCGAGAATGGGATTAGTTAGATGCCATTTATATAACACAATCTGAGGCGGATAAGTGTTGCACTGTGGGTCTCAACACTCTCAATTTCTGCAAAAACTGGTATGATGAATACGTAGCATTCGACGAAAATAAGGTTGGCCTTAACTCTTGTGCGTCAGGGGCAGGGGCAGGGGACTAGATCAATGCCAGCTTCATCGCAACACCATATTCCTCCTCTTTTTTTTATTGCAACACAAGGTCCACTCTCACACACCTTTGAAACTTTCTGGGAGATGGTCATCCAGTACCGTTGCTCTGTAATTGTCATGCTTACTGACTTGGATGATAACAAATGTGGAGATTATTTTCAGGCCGATGACAACGACGACGTTAGTAGTAGAGAATGTAGGAATGTATGTCTGGCCACTAAGTGGATAAGAAGAGTTTGTGGATTTGGAGATGGTAATTCGGATTCATTAGTATTGCGCCTTTTGGATGTGAAGAAGAATAATAATAAGGAACAGTCATCACACTCAGACTTGGATGAACCTTCACCACTCATGTCTGTTTTGCACATTCAGTATCCTCAATGGCCCGACCATGGAGTTCCTGAAGACACATTTGCGGTTCGTGGAATTTTCAAAAGAGTAATGTATCAGGTAGCATTTTCCATACCCGACTGCAGCCCAATTGTGGTGCAGTGCAGTGCAGGTGTTGGAAGAACTGGAACATACTGCACCATACATGATACACTGCAGAGATTTCTTTCGGGGGACATGTTTGCTTTAGATTTAGTAAAAACAATAACCACATTCAGGTCTCAGCGAGATGGAATGGTCCAGAAACCGGAGCAATATCGTTTCTGTTATGATGCAGTCATTGATGAATTGGAAAAACTCATCATGGATGGATCCCCACTTGGCAGTTGATATATAGTGAAGTGAGCTAAGCTCCTCCATTTCTTGCTTTTGACAGGACATGAGTTTCTTTAATTTTGCAAACTTGAGGTATAATTATTCTGAATAATTAAAATGGAAATCAGAATTACATTTCAGTTATGCAGCCAGATTCAGAGTTATATTGACACTCCAATATCACAAACATGAAAAATGAGAATGTGAAGAAGGGCAATTTGTGGTGGTCTGATTTTGTAGGGACTTTAGGAGGAGTTTGGCTTACCAGAAAGTGAAGATACTAGTTTACTAAGTTTATACCTTCATAGATGTTTGCAAATGTAATGTTTGCTTTGGTGTTGTTATTTGGCATTCTTCTCACTACATTAAAAAACAGGAAAGCAAGGTCGTGGCCTTATCTATGGCACTTTTTAGTGTTGCAGGTTGGATAATAAGAAGCATTGCAGCAGACTCTTGAGTCCTACATTCTAACTAGTAGTGTTCCTTTTTGGGCTGGGCTAGTGGGTTTCTGATTTTTTTTCTAGTCCGAAGAAACCTGAAATTCATTCACAATTCAAATTTTACTACAAAAAGAAAACTCTAACCTGTTATTTGGGTTGTTTGTCCTCATGAACTATGGAAAGATGCCGGACCCGGAGGATGAGACCAAGCGGAGGAGGAGGGAGATGCTGGAGGAGAAGGGCACTAAACGCCCAAAATCCATGAAACTGGCCACCATCCCTTCCTTGGAGGACTTGTTGGCCAATACTTGTTCGACCAGAGTCGACCTTACCCCCCTCCAAAACCATGAAAATTGTGCCTTTGCTCTCAAATTCTTCAAAGACAAGCTTCGGATGCCTGAGCAGATAAACCGAGAGTGGGATCAGTTAGATGCCATTTATATAACACAATCTGAGGCGGAGAAGCGTTGCACTGTGGGTCTCAATACTCTCAATTTCTGCAAAAATCAGTATGATGAATACGTATTTCGACGAAAATAGGGTTGTTATTAACTCTTGTGCGACAGAGGCAGAGGCAGGGGACTACATCAATACCAGCTTCATCGCAACACCATCTTCCTCCTCTTGTTTTATTGCAACACAAGGTCCACTCTCACACACCTTTGAAGCTTTCTAGGAGATGGTCATCCAGTACCGTTGCTCTGTAATTGTCATGCTTACTGACTTGGATGATAACAAATGTGGAGATTATTTTCAGGCCGATGACAACGACGGCGTTAGTAGTAGAGAATTTGGGAATGTATGTCTGGCCACTAAGTGGATAAGAAGAGTTGGTGGATTTTGATATGGTAATTCGAATTCACTAGTATTGCGCCTTTTGGAGGTGAAGAAGAATAATAATAAGGAACAGTCATCACACTCAGACTCGGAGGAACCTTCACCACCCATGTCTGTTTTGCACATTCAGTATCCTCAATGGCCCGACCATGGAGTTCCTGAAGACACATTTGCGGTTCGTGGAATTTTCAAAAGAGTAATGTATCAGGTAGCATTTTCCATACCCGACTGCGGCCCAATTGTGGTGCACTGCATTGCAGGTGTTGGGAGAACTGGAACGTACTGCACCATTCATGATACACTGCAGAGATTTCTTTCGGGGGACATGTTTGCTTTAGATTTAGTAAAAACAATAACCACATTCAGGTCTCAGCGAGATGGAATGGTCCAGAAACCGGAGCAATATCGTTTCTGTTATGATGCCGTCATTGATGAATTGGAAAAGCTCATCATGGATGGATCCCCACTTGGCCGTTGATATATAGTGAAGTGAGCTAAGCTCCTTCATTTCTTGCTTTTGACAGGACATGAGTTTCTTTAATTTTGCAAACTTGAGGTATAATCATTCTGAATAATTAAAATGGAAATCAAAATTACATTTCAGTTATGCAGCCAGATTCAGAGTTATATTGACACTCCAATATCACAAACATGAAAAATGAGAATGTGAAGAGGGGCAATTTTTGGTGGTTTGATTTTGTAGGGACTTTAGGAGGAGTTTGGCTTACCAGAAAGTGAAGATACTAGTTTACTAAGTTTATACCTTCATAGATGTTTGCAAATGTAATGTTTGCTTTGGTGTTGTTATTTGGCATTCTTCTCACTGCATTAAAAAGCAGGAAAGCAAGGTCGTGGCCCTATCTATGGCACTTTTTGGTGTTGCAGGTTGGATAATAAGAAGCATTGCAGCAGACTCTTGAGTCCTGCATTCTAACTAGTAATGTTCCCTTTTGGGCTGGGCTAGTGGGCTTCTGATTCTTTTTCTAGTCCGAAGAAACCTGAAATTCATTCACAATTCAAATTTTACTGCAAAAAGAAAACCCTAACCTGTTATTTGGGTTGTTTGTCCTCATCAACTATCGAAAGATCCTGGACCCGGAGGATGAGACCAAGCGGAGGAGGAGGGAGATGCCGGAGGAGAAGGGCACCAAACGCCCAAAATCCATGAAACTGGCCACCATCCCTTCCTTGGAGGACTTGTTGGCTAATACTTGTTCGACCAGAGTCGACCTTACACCCTCCAAAACCATGAAAATTGTGCCTTTGCTCTCAAATTCTTCAAAGACAAGCTTCGGATGCCTGAACAGATAAACCGAGAGTGGGATCAGTTAGATGTCATTTATATAACACAATCTGAGGCGGAGAAGCGTTGCACTATGGGTCTCAATACTCTCAATTTCTGCAAAAATCAGTATGATGAATACGTATTTCGACGAAAATAGGGTTATTATTAACTCTTGTGCGGCAGAGGCAGAGGCAGGGGACTGCATCAATACCAGCTTCATCGCAACACCATATTCCTCCTCTTGTTTTATTGCAACATAAGGTCCACTATCACACACCTTTGAAGCTTTCTGGGAGATGGTCATCCAGTACCGTTGCTCTGTAATTGTCATGCTTACTGACTTGGATGATAACAAATGTGGAGATTATTTTCAGGCCGATGATAACGACGGCGTTAGTAGTAGAGAATTTGGGAATGTATGTCTGGCCACTAAGTGGATAAGAAGAGTTGGTGGATTTGGATATGGTAATTCGAATTCACTAGTATTGCGCCTTTTGGAGGTGAATAATAATAATAATAAGGAACAGTCATCACACTCAGACTTGAAGGAACCTTCACCCCCCATGTCTGTTTTGCACATTCAGTATCCTCAATGGCCCGACCATGGAGTTCCTGAAGACACATTTGCGGTTCGTGGAATTTTCAAAAGAGTACTGTATCAAGTAGCAATTTCCATACCCGACTGCGGCCCAATTGTGGTGCACTGCAGTGCAGGTGTTGGGAAAACTGGAACGTACTGCACCATTCATGATACACTGCAGAGATTTCTTTCGGGGGACATGTTTGCTTTAGATTTAGTAAAAACAATAACCACATTCAGGTCTCAGCGAGATGGAATGGTCCAAAAACCGGAGCAATATCGTTTCTTTTATGATGTCGTCATTGATGAATTGGAAAAGCTCATCATGGATGGATCCCCACTTGGCAGTTGATATATAGTGAAGTGAGCTAAGCTCCTCCATTTCTTTCTTTTGATAGGACATGAGTTTCTTTACTTTTGCAAACTTGAGGTATAATCATTCTGAATAATTAACATGGAAATCAGAATTATATTTCAGTTATGCAGCCAGATTCAGAGTTCTATTGACACTCCAATATCACAAACATGAAAAATGAAAACGTGAAGAGGGGCAATTTTTGGTGGTCTGATTTTGTAGGGACCTGTGGAGGAGTTTGGCTTACCAGAAAGTGAAGATACTAGTTACTACAGTTTATACCTTCATAGAGGTTTGCATATGTAATGTTTGCTTCGGTGTTGTTATTTGGCATTTTTCTCACTGCATTAAAATGTAGGGAAGCAAGGTCGTGGCTCTATCTATGGCATTTTTTGGTGTTGCAGGTTGGCTAATAAGAAGCTTTGCAGCAGACTCTTGAGTCTTACATTTTAACTAGTAGTGTTTCTTTTTGGGCTGGGCTAGTGGGCTTCTGATTTTTTTCTAGTCCGAAGAAACCTGAAATTCATTCTCAATTCAAATTTTACTGCAAAAAGAAAACCCTAACCTGTGATTTGGGCTGTTTGTCCTCATCAACTATCGAAAGATGCCGGACCCGGAAGAGGAGACCAAGCGGAGGAGGAGGGAGATGCCAGCAGAGAAGGGCACCAAACGCCCAAAATCCATGAAACTGGCCACCATCCCTTCCTTGGAGGACTTGTTGGCCAATACTTTCGACCAGAGTCGACCTTACCCCCCCCCCCCCCCAACAACATGAAAATTGTGCCTTTGCTCTCAAATTCTTTAAATACAAGCTCCGGATGCCCGAGCATATCAACCGAGAGTGGGATCAGTTAGATGCCATTTATATAACACAATATGAGGCGGAGAAGCATTGCACTGTGGGTCTCAACACTCTCAATTTCTGCAAAAACCGGTATGATGAATACGTAGCGTTTGACGAAAATAGGGTTGTTCTTAACTCTTGTACGGCAGGGGCAGGGGCAGGGGACTACATCAATTCCAGCTTCATCGCAACACCATATTCCTCCTCTTGTTTTATGCAACACAAGGTCCACTCTCACACACCTTTGAAGCTTTCTGGGAGATGGTCATCCAGTACCGTTGCTCTGTAATTGTCTTGCTTACTGACCTGGATGATAACAAATGTGGAGATTATTTTCAGGCCGTTGACAACAACGGCGTTAGTAGTAGAGAATTTGGAAATATATGTGTAGCCACTAAGTGGATAAGAGGAGTTGGTGAATTTGGAGATGGTAATTCGGATTCACTAGTATTGCGCTTTTTGGAGGTGAAGAAGAAAATTAAAGAGTCATCAGACTCAGACTCGAATGACCCTTCACCGCCCATGTCTGTTTTGCAGATTCAGTATCCTCAATGGCCTGACCATGGAGTTCCTGAAGACACATTTGCGGTTCATGGAATTTTGAAAAGAGTAATGTATCAGGTAACACTGGCCATACCCGACTGCGGCCCAATAGTGGTGCACTGCAACGTAGGTGTTTGGAGAACTAGAACGTACTGCACCATTCATGATACGCTGCATAGAATTCTTTCAGGGGCATGTCTGCTTTAGATATAGTGAAAACAATAACCACATTCAGGTCTCAGCGAGATGGAATGGTCCAGAAACCGGAGCAATATCGTTTCTGTTATGATGTCGTGATTGATGAATTGGAAGAGCTCATCTCGAATGGATCCCCACTTGGCAGTTGAATATATAGCGAAGTGAGCTAAGCTCTTCCAGTACTTGCTTTTGACAGGACATGAGTTTCTTTACTTTTGCAAACTTCAAGTATAATCATTCTGAATAATTAACATGGAAATCAGAATTACATTTCAGTTATGCAGCGAGATTCAGAGTTCTATTGATTTATGAATTCCTTACTTGCAGTTTGTATGTTTTAATTCTTGCTTTTTGCTTCCCTTCCACTGAAAGTTAGTGCCCTCGTCCACATGCATCTTCTGTGTAAGCCCCTCCAAGCTAGTTCTGCATAAGTTTAGATGCCTAGTGTTGATGATTGTGCCATTATTCTATAGGATAATAGGAGGAATGGAGGATGCTATTGCCATACATTCCTAATTTTCTTTATCCTATTATTTTCGTGAGAGGATGGGTAAGTAGATGCAAACCAATAGCTGCTGCCTACACAGGCTACACTAACACTGTGTTTAAAGGCCAAGAGGTTGTGGAGGTGATGGTGGGGCCTAGCGTCAAGGATGCGAGTGAGCGTGGTTTTAAAGGGAAGACAAATTTTTTTTATTTACAAGTGTTAAGAACATGCACTTTCTTGTACAAGTTGAAGAAATGATGCAGATGCTTGATCAATGTTATGCCATAAGCATTGCTAATGCTAGAGAATTAGTGAGAGTAAAATCATTTAGGATTAGGTGTTTTATCAATGTTAAGGCATTAAAATTAGGGTTGCTATAGAGAGGAATGAGGGGGTTTGTTCTGCTCTATGACTTCGAATGTTCACTTTGAGGTAAACTAGCTTGTGCGGTGTGGTGCTAATCTCTTTGGATTTTGGTACTGCTGCTGCTTTTGTTATAGTGGAAGTATGAGCTCAACTTAATTTCTAATTCTTGGGAGATTGAGTTCATATAACAAGAGAGAGGCGAAAGCTACTGCCTTGATTGGAGGTGATCTCAGTTCCAAGTCACCAGTTCTTTGGAAACCCTTTGTGCAAGCAATTCAAGCTGTTGACTTGGGAGATCCCCATTTTTTTTTTCTTGATCAATCATTACTTTTCATTGTCTTTTGATTCAGACATTAGGGAAATTATGCAATGGAGGTTTTTTCACCTGTCCTGTGTAAGTTTATCTTACATTGCCGGTCCCAAGCCTGGATAAAGGAGGAGGGGGAGGGCGTCAAGTAGTAGACAATCGGCACTCCTATCTTACGTCGAATCCTTGGGATGCGATCATACCAGCTCACATGCACCGAATCCCATCCGAACTTCGAAGTTAAACGAGTTTGGGCGAGAGTAGTACTAGGGTGGGTGACCTCCTGAGAAGTCCTCGTGTTGCATCCCCCCACAGCCGACCCCACCTAATGGGAAAAGGCTTTGTTGTGTTGCTGTGTTGAGGGTTTTTCACCTTCTGCTCTCAGATTTTGTTTGATGGCTGTGTTAAAATAAAAAATAAATAAAATTAAAAAAAAAAAGGCCTGATTTTCGGACAAAAAAGCCTTATACAACTAGAAAAAAAGCCTTATACACTAAATTGAACCATCAGAGGAAGGAAACATTCAAATCATGCTTATGCTTATCATAACAAATAACTAAAGGCTTTAAGCTTGACTTCTGATTTCATCACTACCATCAAGAAACAATCAACTTATTTGAATTTGAGTGATGTTTTGATTAATGTGGGAAACTTTTGGGCGGTGGGAAGTTCAATGCTCAGGCTGCTGGCCTGGTATGCTGGGCTCGGACGCTTGGCGGCTCGACGGCCGCGGCTCGCTCAGTGGGAGAGGTTTTGAACGAAACCGTAGTCTATATAATTTTTTTTTCAAAATTCAATTATGCATATATAATTTCATACAATATCAATTCACATAATTCCACAATATTATAGATATATTCATGCTAATATTGAGATAAAAACCGTTGTTTTGGAAGAACTTGATTGCGTGATGGTATTGATGAACTGGTTCGATGCATAAAATTATTTCTTCAATTTCGGCTTTCCATCTCTGAAGCTAGTATCATGTTCAACATAAGAAAAATAAATTGAATCAATAAAAATATATGAATTCAAGAAAACCAAAATTTAATCAATTAAAAATAATTGAAACGTAATACTCTCCTAATTGAAGTTGAATAATTTCTACGTTAGATTCATAGGCGCAGTGGAAAAACATGCTTATAACATGTTGTGGTTTATTTTAATCTGACAAGAGAGAGAGGGGGCACGGGAGATGGTAGGGAGAGATGTGTATGTAGGGTTAGGGTTGTATAGATGATGTGTTATTTCCCCTAAGCAGTGTCTTTATTTATTGTAATAAGGGAGGGAAGAATCATTCTCCTCTAAGTTATTTATAATAATAAGGGAGGGAATAAACTTTCACCTCCAAGAAATACAAGTCTAATAGGGAAGAATAACTAGTATAAAAAAATGTAAGATTTACACAATCATACTTAAATACAAGATCTATAGCAATTTGAATATATTAAAAAGTTTTTTATATAAAAATTAAAAAAAAAAACTGATAATTTTAAAATTAGAGGGTAATATTTGGCGATATGTGATTAATACTCATTTAAAAGAGTATTTACTTCACAACATAAAAATAGATGCAGAAGAGGAGAGTAATCTGGAGACCGAAGTCAGAGGGTAATCTGAAGCATTCAAGCATCAAGCAATCTTGAGATAGGACATGGACAAGGGAAAACAAATCTCTGGAACCATCCTCGGAGTCCGAGTCGGTACATCCAGCGACAGCGAGACAACTGAATCAGCTGCCTCTTCCTCCTGCTGCTGCTCCTTCTCCTGCTCCTGGAAGGAGATGGGAGCAGAATTGGCGAATTTGGTGAAATATAAGGTGACTTTTCCACCTCAATGATCCATCCATCTGCACATACATGATTTAATATTCAATATTCAATATTTTAGTTTGAAGGTACACCTTATGATTATTGATTTGTTTACAATTCAATAATCTCAAATTTTATATCGCATGTGTTACTGTGTCCATTAGGATTAGGCAATCTAGCATAATTTTTTTTAATATTAATTATCTCCCTTCCGGAAAGTGGTGAATTGCCTAATGGTTACAGCCTTCCTTTTCAATCCACTCCGTCTCGGGTATAAACCCTTTCCCCTCCCCTTAATGTAGTTTAGAGAGGAATATCACTTGTATTTTTTTAATGCGAATTTGAATTCTTCAATCCGTTAGCTTAATGGGTTAACACGACGCTAGCGGTTAAGATAACGGTTTAGCACAAAAATGACACAAACACGGCAAACACGACCTGTTTGCAGGTCTACTTGCGAGTCCGACGAGCATACAATAAAGGCGATTGCTATGCCTATGTATCATAATTTTCGTTTATTGCTAGTCATCCCAACCCACCGTTCCCAAATTATAGTTGTAATATTCGATCTTTGTTTCTTTTAGGATGCCGTTATCTCTCAAGTCCTAGTCCAACATAGGCACCCAATCCCAACCGGATTGGAGATGTGCGGGACCAAGAGAAAAGGACGCTGCAGCAACAAAAACAATGCTAAGCTGATGGATCTGGACATCAACATCCTTATAGACATCATTTTGAGACTGCCCGCAACTTCAGTTTGTTGCCTTCGAAGTGTCTCTAAGCTGTTGAAGAACATGGTTGACAATCCTGCTTTTGTTATAATGTACACGCAGCGTTTACTTACTGCTACCAACAATGCAGCTGAAGTACCTCAACTTATGCTTCTTGTTAAATCCTCACTCACTGGATGCTTTTACAACTTCAAGCCTTTGTGCTTACTGGATTACAATGTCAATGAAAACGTCTTGAAACTGAGAAACCGTGGAATTGCATCTGAGATCTTAACCAGCCATAACAATAGGTACAATGTACATTTTGTTTTCTGCAACTTGGTCTGCTTTAAAGACATCAAGTATGGAGGTCGATGCTTCTTATTCAATCCACTTAAGGGAGAAGTTCTTATGCTCCCAACCAGTAATGTCCAAGTGCCAGCCGCACCATCCTATCGTAGAGGTCTTGCGTTCTCCGATTGGTATGCTATGGGATTTGATAATATAACAAACACCTACAAGATTCTTCGTGTTTGTGGGAAACAACAACAACAACAACAACAAAGTCTTTTCCCACTAAGTGGGGTCGGCTATATGAATCTTAGAACGCCTTTTCGTGTTTGTGGGAAACCAGTTCCCAAAACCCTGGTGGCCCAAATTCTTGTATTGGGAACAAGCACTTGGCGAGAGATAAGCTCAGTTCCTCCTTGTGAAGGATTAAGCCACAAGAACGTATCTGCATATGGGGATATGCATTGGGTGATCAGTTGGGGGACGAGACTTACAGCAATGGGAGAAACTAGCAATATAATTTCTTTCGATTTCAAGAAAGAGGAGTTCTATTGGATTCCTCATCCGCCCTTACGAAGTAACGGTTTCTGCCTTACTTACTTGAATTTGCTTAATCTTAGAGGAAGCCTGGCCATTGTGGATGCTTGGTCAGATATGCATATTGACATTTGGGTGTTGAAAAATTTCAATAACAAAGAGTGGGTGAAACAATACTGCATAAATACCGAACTTGCAAGATATCTAAGATGTTGTGCGTGTCCAATGGACAGGTGTGGTGAATGGGAACATGGTATATTTTTCAAAGAATTGATCTCCTGCAGGGAGCCTCAGAACAACAGTACTGCAATCTTTCTTGATCTAAGAGGCAGTACTGTTTCTACAAAGCTCGTGGAGTGTCCAATGTTAGTGCAAAATTGGACTATCATCAGTTATACTGGGAGCCTGATTTCCCTAAATAATTACGGCAATTTGAAGCGGAAGCAGCTTGGTGTTGATGCAAGACTATGGCAAATTGATTGAAGCAGAAGCAGGTGAGTACCAGACGGAATTAAGAGAAACTCTTTAAGAGCCGATATGGAGAAAAATGATGTTGAATAATGTAAATATAATACAGTATGAGATTATATTTTATTATCTAAGTTAGCTTTTTAATTTCCGGTTAGGAGGAAATAATATCCAGGTATTCTTGTCCTTGTGGAATTATGTTTGCTTGTTTAGTTAGCATTTATATATTTCCTGTTTTTAGTTATTTTCAGTTAGGATTGATATATCCTGTTTTCTTTAAAATACCTCCTTATGGAGAAGTACAAAGTATTATGAGTTTTTGAAATTATGTCAGATACCTCGTTGAGCAAATGACACAAGATGAAAGCTGAAAAGACAAAAACCAAAAAAACTATTTTAAGTTATTTTCACTTTCACAATTTAAAACAGTCCCTTTGTGTGTGTATTTGTTTATATCTACTTCTGATTACTGGTGTATGAAATGAAACTGCTCTATTTTTCTGTTGTTTGCTTACTTTAGAAATTACTTGTAAGGAAAATACATGGCTTCTAGGGTAGGAAATCATTCTTCATTACAAAGAACAATAATCGAACCTGGCAACCTGAGAATTGAAGGAATTATTTTGTAATCAGATAAATTGGTCATTTCAAGTCAGGCTAAGAAGTCAATTTTCTTGTGGATTTGTGTTGGTGCTACTGCTATTATCAGAAAAAGTAAGGGTTACAAGAAACTGCTCTACCCGCCTTTTGCGAACCCTTTGCTATTAAACAAATGCTGCAGATATGATGTCGCCTTTGCGCTCTGCTTTCTCTGCTTGCTCTTCCCTCATTTCTTAAGCGATTGGTTAGATTGCTCCTCCTTGTTGTCACCTCTGTTGTGCCAAATTTCAATGCTGCTGGGCAGCTTTGTTATATTCCGTACCGATCAGCATACATAGGCTGACAAATGATCTCAGGGCTCATTCACCAAGATGTTCTCAGTGATATTGCCCATTATACACTTGATAATATTCCTGCAGGCGGATTTTTCATCCTGATGCACATACATATACAGAAAAATTAGATCCATTATTTCCTCCCAGAATTATATTTTGATCCAACCATATTTCCTTCCGTTAGTTTCTTCTTTCCATGGTACAGAAAGAGCAGTTCCCACCAATGATCACCAACTAAACTATCATTTGTTTGTTTACAGGAAATCTCATTTGAACCTTTCTGGAGTTAATCCTCCTATCGATCAAGGAATGTAGTACATTCACAGTTATTAACATCATATATTATGTTCCATCCATGTAGCATAAAAGTAAACTGCCCGAAACCCGAAACCCTAAACCTCGACAGGTGTAAGTTGCCCCTTCCCTGCTAAGAGAAACTGGTGTGACCCTGATAATTTTATTTATGTTCCCTTTACCCCAAAAGCTGGCTGCGGCTTAATAGATTCATAGCAGAACTGTAGTGCCTCTTGCTTGTCCCAAGGTATTTCATCACCTAATATATCATTTTTCCTTGCTCTATTTGTATCCTGATGATAAATGCTTTCCTGCATTAATGGAGCAGCTCAATGCCGGTCTCCATCATCATTGTCCTTTTCATCTGTACCTGATTTCTTCCATTTAGGAGTTGGTGGGAAAACAAACATCTTGGCCATCATGTTATGATCGATTGAGTACAATGATTTCTTCCGCCGGTTATTTAGTTGTTCTAACTTTTAATGTATCCAAGCGAGCACATATGTGGGGGTATCCAATTCATTTTTAAGTGAACTAATGCTACCACTTAGTATTACGATATAATAGTATTCTTTTTCACAACATTTCACTTGTAATTGAAAAGTCCTAGCTTTGAATCTCGTAAATACTAAATGACGAGTTCGTTACTAATTTATTCCTCCAACACTTTATGTAAATATATAGTTCTATAACTTTGGAATTATGATAAATCTAAAGATTCTTACACCCGTGTCATCTGCGATTGTCTTACACTTAAAACAATGTTCTTTCATTTCTACTCGTGTCATGTGCAATTTGGTTACACTAAAAACAATGTTTTTAATGTCACAATGACTTTCCTTGTTAGATGATATGTGTTGGTTTGCTCCCCAAATCTAACGGTTGCACAAAAATGCCAAGACATACCATTCAGGCCTAAACATTCAAAGTTAGAAAACGTTTGTCCTATTTAGTTGGTGAAAGAGTTTGTCTTCTTTAAGTCTATAATGGACGTACATTCCATTGGTAAGTTCTGTTCTTACAACTTAATTTCCATGTATTTTTGTTTTTTTTCATTTAATTGGATTTGCAAAATTTGGAATTTCTGTGTTGATTTGGGTGTTTATGTCAATCTGGGTTTGAAATTTGAGTTCTTGGCAATTAGAATTTTAGCAAATTTTGATAGTCTGTTCAATTGAATCTTAAGCTAGATTTATTAATAATTAGATGAAATCCCAACATAATTTTAATTTGGAAAATTAGAATTGTTGTGGATTCGGTTACAAATTTGTAATTTTTGGCTCCTTTTTTGCATATGATTTTCACTGTGTTTCCAGCTTTGTTTTGATTTTCTTGGATTGCCCTTTTAATTGTTTGGTAGGCAAGACTGATGCCGAAGATGCCGAATGAAGTGGAACTGATGAGTTTTGGCAAGATTTTGGAGAACAACGTGACAGTGGGTCAGTGTAAATTACCTTCGGTTGATATTGGTTAGGGAATTGTCATGATGCGTGTTGTTGTACAGCCAGCTATGGGAAAATCTAAAACAGGTGATGTTTCCGTTAGAAACATAATCTCGGGTTTTGTAAAGTATCTGCTGGGGTTGGGTGGCCTAAGACAGAACATATTAAATTTGGTGTTTAGCGTGCTTAAACTGGTAGGGATTATCAGAATTGATGTTTTTAGTTTTTAAAACGTGGTATTTATCCTGTAAACTACACCAAGGGGACGGGGAATGGCTAGAATTTTGAACTCAGGATGCAGTGGGGCTAAGAGAAATACCCTCCTTACCAGGGCAGTCAATCACTTGCAGAATTGTTAAAATACCTCTGCTAAAAATATGAGCTTTACTTCCTGTACTTCATTTTTACTGTGATGTGGAAATAGTCTTTACAATGGTTTATTTGGGATAGTTGGTGAAGAGGTTTGTGTTTAAGACGAGAGTAGCGCTGTCTCTTTCTTGCAGTGAAATATGTATTTCTGAATGTGGGTTTGTGGGATTTGTTGCTTTGATGGGTGAATATCTTTGTGCTGCAACTTTTCCTTTCAGTTCGATTGAAGAATTAGTTCGCAACATGCTATCTTGCTTTGTCCATCGTTTGGTATGACGCTGACTTGCAATGTCTTTAACCCTTTTTATTTTTTTTGGCAAAGTGTCTTTAACCCTTTTATTCACCCACTGTAAGCCTACTTAGCTCCAGCTGAAGCCATTCAAGTCAAACTGTATGTAGCTTGAAGTTTACTTTTATTTTTAGAAATGTTTATTATTATTTTTTTAATTTCAGCAGAAATCAATTGAAATGAACTTCAATTTGATGATGGAATGCCGGGAAAATGCAGTGGAGAGACTTCTCTCGCTCTCAAATCTAGCAAATCGCGCCGGACCATGGGTCCATCCGCACCACCAACGTTCCTCCGCTTTAGTAAAGGTAAGCGATCCATCCTACTCTAAATTTTATTGTTTCCTTTCTAATACCAATCAGGTAATCAGTCTGTATGAATGGATTTGATGGATTGAAGCACCGTGGAACCGATTGGAGTGGCCTGTACCAGCATGGAGATTGTTTCTCTGCTCATCAGAGGCTGGCCATTGTTGACCCTGCTTCTAGTGATCAACCTCTCTACTGTTGAGAGTTGTCCCACATTGGTGAGGGACAAGGTTTGCTATGTGCTTATAATGATCTTGGGCTACTCCCCATATTGCCAATTGGTTTTATGGTGGAACCTCAATTTCATCATGGTATCAGAGCGGGTTGTCCTCGTGTGAAGCCAAACGGCCACACGCGCTCCACGTAACCCAGTTGTTGTCCACGTGTAGGCTTGAAAATCCGCCACACGTGCGGGGGCGTGTTGAGAGTTGTCCCACATTGGTGAGGGACAAGGTTTGCTATGTGCTTATAATGATCTTGGGCTACTCTTCATATTGCCAATTGGTTTTATGGTGGAACCTCAATTTCATCATGGTATCAGAGCAAGGTTGTCCACGTGTGAAGCCCAACGGCCACACGCGCTCCACGTCACCCAGTTGTTGTCCACGTGTAGGCTTGAAAATCCGCCAATGTGGGACAACTCTCAACACGCCCCCGCACGTGTGGCGGATTTTCAAGCCTACACGTGGACAACAACTGGGTGACGTGGAGCGCGTGTGGCCGTTGGGCTTCACACGTGGACAACCTTGCTCTGATACCATGATGAAATTGAGGTTCCACCATAAAACCAATTGGCAATATGGGGAGTAGCCCAAGATCATTATAAGCACATAGCAAACCTTGTCCCTCACCAATGTGGGACAACTCTCAACATGCCCCCGCACGTGTGGCAGATTTTCAAGCCTACACGTGGACAATAACTGGGTGACGTGGAGTGCGTGTGGCCGTTGGGCTTCACACGTGGACAACCTTGCTCAGATACCATGATGAAATTGAGGTTCCACCATAAAACCAATTGGCAATATGAAGAGTAGCCCAAGATCATTATAAGCACATAGCAAACCTTGTCCCTCACCAATGTGGGACAACTCTCAACATCTACAATGAAGGCAAATCAATTGTTTTCACTGTAGAATTGCGTCATATATTTTTAAATTTTGTATTGTTTAATTTATTGAATATTTGAAAAAATAGATAAAATTTTCAATTTTCGATTAGTGTTACGATGTTTGTTTTGAAAATCATTAGGTGAATGGAGAGATTTACAACCATGCAAAGCTGCTAAATCAGATTTATAAGGTCTGATCAGTTATAAATGAAAGTACTTTTCATTCCCAATGACCTTATTTATCGTTTTTCTTTATGGATTAGCTGAACATTAGGTAGATGCTGACTAATATCAGTTTACTACCCTCAAGTTTCGTGGTTTTCATGAAGTTTTCGTTCCAGAGTCATAGTGTTAATTTTGGGACAATCTCATACATCCGTTAGTCAAACTGTTAACTCTGCCGTTAACTAATGATGTGGCTCCTATGTTGACATTGACTGGACGCCACGTGTCATTAAGGGGTTCACGTGGAAATTAAAAATTGGGTAAATTACATAGTAGCCCCTCAGGTTTGAGGTCTATTACAACCCCATACAACATATTTAAAACGTTTCACTTTCATACATTAATTATCATTTTATTTCAATTTCATACAACCGTTACATTTTCCATCCATTGATCCGTTAAATGCTGACGTGTCTGCCACATTTGTGCCACCTGTCTGCCAAATGTGTGCCACGTGGCAAAATAATAATTTTTTTAATTTTTTTTGAAAAAATCTAAACTTCCCCAAAAACAAAATATATATATTAAAAAACTAAAAGTAACCCACCCCCGTGACACCCAACAACACCCCCCTCTAACTTCGACCCTCTCTCGCGACTCTGACCCTCTATGTTTCTTCTCCGATGACACCACAGCACATAGTAATTTGCACCACACTGCCCCATACCTGCAAGTTCATCTTCTCTGGCAACACTGCACCGTCAAATTCATCGCCCAATCCCACCCAATTCATGTTTCACCTCTGCAAGATGGTGGGGTACTGGGTGGGAAGAAGATGAAGATGGGAGGGGGTACGGGAAGACGCATGCTTTTGGTTTTTTTTTTTTTTTTTTTAAATAAGAAAATTCAGGTTTTTTAAGAAAAAAAAATTAAAAAATTATTATTTTGCCACGTGGCACACATTTGGCAGCCACGTCAGCGTTTAACGGATCAATGGATGGAAAATGTAACGGTTGTATGAAATTGAAATAAAATGATAATTAATGTATGAAAGTGAAACGTTTTAAAGATGTTGTATGGGGTTGTAATAGACCTCAAACCTGAGGGGTTACTATGTAATTTACCCTTAAAAATTCAAAAAAAATTATTATTTAAAGAAAAGTTAAAAAAAAAAAAAAGCAAACCTAGGTTGTCTTCCCCAAATCCCCCTGTGCCCACCCTCATACCCACACCCAAATCTTCTCGTCAACCCGTGTCCCCCCCCCAACCCAAACCTTCCTTCACCACCCCACCCACACCCAGATCTTCCCCATCGACCGTTCCCCCAACTTGAAGAAGGTTCGAAGAGAGAAAGAGAGACTGGGAGAGAGTTAAAGGGAGTCCTGACCCTCTGCGTCACCTGGGACCGTGACATCCACTCCGCCAACCCTCTTCGCTGACTCTACCCTCTGCGTTACTTCTTCGACATTGACAGAGAGATTGAGGCGAGGAGGGAAGTCGAGCGGTCACGCTCCTCGATTCGAGAGGGAGGAGATGAATCGACAAGAGAGAGAGAGAGGGAATCCCGACCCTCTGCGTCGCCTGCGATTGCGAGAGTGGGGTGGTGAAGGAAGGTTTGGGTTGGGGGGGACACAGGTCGACAAGAAGATCTGGGTGTGGGTGGGACGGTGGGCACCGGGGGATTTGGGGTAGACAACCTGGGTTTGCTTCTTTTTTTTTATTTATTTAATTTTTTTTATCTTTTCTTTAAATAATTATTTTTTTGAATTTTTAATTTGCACGTGGACCCCTTAATGACACGTGGCGTCCATTCATTGTCTACATAGGCACCACATCATCAGTTAACGGTAGAGTTAACAGTTTGACTAACAGATGTATGAAACGGTCCCAAAAGTAAAACTTTAGGTATGACTCTAAATGAAAAAAACTTCATATACCAAATGTTGAAAACCACGAAACTTAAGAGTAGTAAACTGATATTTACCATAAAATCAAATATGAAAATGTTCTAGGATTTGATTCTAATTTTTTGCCTGTTTGATTACTCTGCTTTGCATAATTTGTTTTGCTTATCGACAAATGGAGTATTAATTGGATGAGACTAAACATATTTTTGTAACCAGTTTGTAGTTTTACCATCTCGGTTTTGATGGAATTCGAGCTTTCAGTAAAGGGTTCTGATGGAATTGGAGTTTTGAGTAATGGGTTTTTTAACAGTTAAAGTATCATTTGTGATATCTCTTGCTTATTTAAATTTTTTGTAGATGCGTATGTTGCTGAGTGATTTTGGTGGATTCACTTATCTCAAATATGTTATTTGAATCGCTACAATTGAAAAATATAATTATGTTCCTACAACCATTTTGCGTACTTTCTATTGAAATTATTCATGCTTTATTTTGCCGACACCGTTCACTCATCTATACTTTGTTCATTCATGATTATGTTGAATTTTTTCCAAGTTAAATGTGTCTTATTCATGTAATTAAGGATAATGTATTCAAGTCCCACAACATCGCGCTGGCCACTTTACTAGTTGCTTGTAAAACAATAGGAGTGGGCATGTTTGGTATACTTGTTGGATTCAAAATTTTATTTTAAATAAATGATGAATGTAGCTTTGTGCCATTTTTCTTGTCGATGATTTTTAAGGATTTTGGCTCCTACCACATACATATTTTTGGCTTCTGCAATACCAGTCACTTCATTTGGTGAACAATTGGAGCGACGTACTGGTGTTTTTAGCAACTCGTCAACTGCTCCAACTCCAAGTCTTAGAAATTATTTATTTATTTTTACTTGTTTCTGTACATTGGTATTCATGGTGACAATTTGGTTAACTTACACAATTATTTAGTCAATTAAATATACTCTGTCTCGTATTAGATTTCCAATTCACAACATTAATAAATCCTTTTCAACTTGAAGGGCACATCGATATAAATCATATTTATTGTTCTTCTCTAATGGTCTCGCATTTCAAGATAGTTTACTTGAAGAATCTTCAGATTCATCGCATGTATATTAGCATCTTGTTAGTCAGTAATGGGTATTAGAAACAAAAGGTAGGAAAGGACTCAAAGGAAGGAGAGATTTTTCAGTGTTCCCGTCACACAAGGCGGTACACCACATATCTTTATGTAAATGATTGGATATGTGTGTTAAAATATTAATAATTTAAAAATTAAAATTTTCCACTACTTACATAAAAACACGTGGTGTACCATCCGTGTTCCCGTCACAACTAAAATTTTTCCCAAAGGAGGGATTTGGATCCCGTCGAGATTCAAATTATGAGAATCTTAGGGATCCTCACATCTTAATCATTTATCGTGCATCATTTTTTCAAAAATCATTTGACTTTTTTTATTTAAAATTAAAGGTAAATCTTAGTTTGCTACCCTCAAATTTCGTGGTTTTCAACATTTAGTACATAAAGTTTTTTTCGTCCCAGAGTCATACCTAAAGTGTTAATTTTGGGACAGTCTCATACATCAGTTAGTCTGACTGTTAAGTCATCCGTTAGTCTAACTATGGAAATTAAGAGTCCACGTGGAAATTAAAAATTCAAAAAAAAGCTTCCTCAAATTTAAAATATTAAAATAATTACAAAAAATTCCCTTCCCCACCCGAAACCGCTCTCAGAGACTGTCACAAAGTCTCTCTCTCTCTCTCTCTCTCAGCCATAGCCATCAGAAGCCATGACTTCGTCTACTTCTGTGGCTTTGTCCCAGCCCCGAGCCATTGTCCACCACTGCTCCAACTCCACCTCCGACCGGGTCTATAAGATCCCATATCGTCCAGGGGTGTGGATCTTGTAAGCCTTATATGTATATTCTCATCTCTACCTAGCACACCTTTCTTGCCTCTATTTTTAAGTTAATGAACTTTAATTTCACCCACTGTAAGCCTACTTAGCTACACCTTTCTTACCTCTATTTTCACCATGTGGATCCCAAATTTTCCTATACCATCCTCACCATTTGGCCTCATTATCTTTCCACTAAATCTCAATTCGATTAGCCTACCTTTTCTTGCGATTTTTCGCCGGTGTTCGCCCTTGCTGGCGATGTCGCTGCTCGGATATTTCTTCTAGCGGGCTTCCTTTGTTTCTGGGTGGCGTTCGTTTTGGTGGTCTGTGGAGGATGGTGCGGCCTTCTTCTTTTTGAACTTTGGGTTTCTGGATGGTGATGGAGGTTGGCTTCTATGCTTCATTCTGAGTGTTGGCGCTAGAGGGAGTTTCTACAGTAGCTTCAGAAACTTAGGGTTCTGTGGTTTGTGGTTTGTGTTTGCTGGGCTACAAACTAGACGTGGGCTTGTTTGTTTTTTGTGTTTGTGAGGTGCACGTTGTTCTTTGTAATTAGTGTGTTTATGAACCTCTTTATGTGTTTTGTTTGTGTGTAATATCTTCTTGTTGGCAAAAAAAAAAAATGATTAATATTATACCGTTTTGGCTGTATGCTTTCCTTGTTTTCGGGATTCTTTTTATCTTAATAAAGTTTATTTCCTAGAAAAAAAAATTATACTCTTTTTCTAATAGGTATAGGCTAGCATGTGAATTTTGTATTGAACTAATTAGTAGTGAATTGACTTAGGTTAGGGTATGGGCATTCTTCTTCAATCCATTACATGCCAGATTCAAACTCTCTCTTATTTTTAGTTTAAATTAAAATAGAATATTCTTTGTTATTTGAGAAAAAGAACGCATACCTCAAATTCTTTTTATTTTTGGAGTTTTTACTTCATGTTGGGTTCCATTCTAGATACACTTGTTTCACATTCTTCCCACCACCCTTCTTCAAATCCTTATTCATCCCATGCCTTCTCCCTTGTATTCTCTCTTTATTTCAAACCAAAAACTCAAAATAAAAAACAAAATAGTTATCAAATAGGTCTATCGGCTACCCGTGCTATTGACACTCATAAACATGAAAAAGAAAACCCTAAGTTGTGATTTGGGCTAGTGGGCTTCTAATTTTTTTCAAGTCCAAAGAAGCCTGAAATTCATTCACGATTCAAATTTTATTGCAAAAAGAAAACCCTAAGCTGTAATTTGGACTGTTTGTCCTCTTCAATTATTGAAAAACACCAGACCCGGTGGAGGAGACCAAGAGGAGGAGGAGGGAGATGCCGGAGGAGAAGGACACCAAACGCCGAAAATCCATGACACTGGCCACCATCCCTTCCGTGGAGGACTTGTCGGACAATTCTTGTTCGACCAGAGTCGCCCTTACCCCCCAACAACATGAAAATTGTGCCCTTGCTCTCAAATTCATCAAAGACAAGCTCCGGATGCCCGAAAAGGTCAAGCGATGGTGGGATTAGTTAGATGCCATTTATATAACACAATCTAAGGCGGAGAAGTGTTGCACTGTGGGTCTCAACACTCTCAATTTCTGCAAAAACCGGTATGATGAATACGTAGCGCTCGACGAAAATAGGGTTGTCCTTAACTCTTGTGCGGCAGGGGCAGGGGACTACATCAATGCCAACTTCATCGCTACACCATCTTCATCCTCTTGTTTTATTGCAACACAAGGTCCACTCTCACACACCTTTGAAGCTTTCTGGGAGATGGTCATCCAATACCGTTGCTCTGTAATTGTCATGCTTACTGACTTGGATGATAACAAATGTGGAGATTGTTTTCAGGCCGATGACAACGACGGCGTTAGTAGTAAAGAATTTGGGAATGTATGTGTAGCCACTAAGTGCATAAGAAGAGTTGGTGGATTTGGAGATGGTAATTCAGATTCACTAGTATTGCGCCTTTTGGACGTGAAGAAGAATAATAATAAGGAACAATCATCACACTCAGACTCGAAGAAACCTTCCCCACCCATGTCTATTTTGCACATTTAGTATCCTCAATGGCCCGACCATGGAGTTCCTGAAGACACATTTGTGGTTCGTGGAAGTTTGAAAAGAGTAATGTATCAAGTAGCATTTGCCATACCCGACTGCGGCCGAATTATGGTGCACCGCAGTGCAGGTGGTGGGAGAACTGGAACGTACTGCACCATTCATGATACACTGCAGAGAATTCTTTCGGGGGACATGTCTGCTTTAGATTTAGTAAAAACAATAACCACTTTCAGGACTCAGCGAGATGGAATAGTCCAGAAACCGGAGCAATATCGTTTCTGTTATGATACTGTCATTGATGAATTGGAAGAGCTCATCCTGGATGGATCCCCACTTGGCAGTTGATATATAGTGAAGTAAGCTAAGCTCCTCCATTTCTTGCTTTTGACAGGACATGACTTTCTTTACTTTTGCAAACTTGAGGTATAATCATTCTGAATAATTAACATGGAAATCAGAATTACATTTCAGTTATGCAGCCAGATTCAGAGTTCTATTGACACTCCAATATCACAATCATGAAAAGTAAAAACGTGAAGAGGGGCAATTTTTGGTGGTCTGATTTTGTAGGGACTTGTGGAGGAGTTTGGCTTACCAGAAAGTGAAGATACTAGTTTACTAAAGTTTATACCTTCATAGAGGTTTGCAAATGTAATGTTCGCTTTGGTGTTGTTATTTGGCCTTCTTCTCACTGCATTAAAATGCAGGAAAGCAAGGTCGTGGCCCTATCTATGGCACTTTTTGGTTTTGCAGGTTGGCTAATAAGAAGCTTTGCAGCAAACTCCTGAGTCCCACATTCTAACTAGTAATGTTCCTTTTTGGGCTGGGCTAGTGGGCTTTTTATTTTTTTCTAGTCCGAAGAAGCCTAAAATTCATTCATAATTCAAATTTTACTGCAAAAAGAAAACCCTAACATGTCATTTGGGATGTTTGTCCTCATCAATTATCGAAAGATGCCGGACCCAGAAGAGGAGACCAAGCGGAGAAGGAGGGAGATGCCAAAGGAGAAGGGCACCAAACGCCCAAAATCCATGAAACTGGCCACCATCTCTTCCTTGGAGAACTTGTCGGCCAATACTTGTTCGACCAGAGTCGACCTTACCCCCCCTCAACAACATGAAAATTATGTGTTTGCTCTCAAATTGTTCAACGACAAGCTCTTGATGCCTGAGCAGATCAACCGAGAGTTGGATCAATTAGATGCCATTTATATAACACAATCTGAGGAGGAGAAGCGTTGCACTGTGGGTCTCAACAGTTTCAATTTCTGCAAAAATCGGTATGATGAATACATTGCGTTCGACTAAAATAGGGTTGTTCTTAACTCTTGTGCAGCAGAGGCAGGGGCAGGGGACTACATCAATGACAACTTCATCGCAACACCATCTTCATTCTCTTGTTTTATTGTGGTGCACTGCAGTGCAGGTGTTGGGAGAACTGGAACGTACTGCACCATTCATGATACACTGCAGAGAATTCTATTGGGAGACATGTCTGCTTTAGATTTAGTAAAAACAATAACCACATTCAGGTCTCAGCGAGATAGAATGGTCCAGAAACCGGAGCAATATCATTTCTGTTATGATGCCGTCATTGATGAATTGGAAGAGCTCATCTTGGATGGATCCCCACTTGGCCGTTGATATATAGTGAAGTGAGCTAAGCTCCTCCATTTCTTGCTTTTGACAGGACATGAGTTTCTTTACTTTTGCAAACTTGAGGTATAATCATTCCGAATAATTAACATGGAAATCAGGATTACATTTCAGTTATGCAGCCAGATTCAGAGTTCTATTGACACTCAAATATCAAAAACATGAGAAAGTAAAACGTGATGAGTGGCAATTTTTGGTGGTCTGATTTTGTAGGGACTTGTGGAGGAGTTTGGCTTACCAGAAAGTGAAGATATTAGTTTACTATAGTTTATACCTTCATAGAGGTTTGCAAATGTAATGTTTGCTTTGGTGTTGTTATTTGGCCCTCATCTCACTGCGTTAAAATGCAGGAAAGCAAGGTCGTGGCCCTATCTATGACATTTTTTGGTGTTGCAGGTTGGCTAATAAGAAGCTTTGTAGCAGACTCTTGAGTTCTACATTCTAACTAGTAGTTCCTTTTTGGGCTGGGCTAGTGGGCTTCTGATTTTTTTTTTCTAGTCCGAATAAGCCAGAAATTCATTCACAATTCAAATTTTACTGCAAAAAGAAAACCCTAACCTGTGATTTGGGCTATTTGTCCTTATCAACTATCGAAAGATGCCGGAGGATAAGGGCACCAAACTCCCAAAATCCATGAAACTAGCCACCATCCCTTCCTTGGAAGACTTGTTGGCCAATACATGTTCGACTAGAGTTGACCTTACCCCCCCCCCCCCCCCCCCCAACAACATGAAAATTGTGCCTTTGCTCTCAAATTCTTCAAAGAGAAGCTCTTGAGGCCAGAGTAGATCAACCGAGAGTGGGATCAGTTAGATGCCATTTATATAACACAATCTGAGGCGGAGAAGTGTTGCACTGTGGGTCTCAACACTCTCAATTTCTGCAAAAACCAGTGTGGTGAATACGTAGCGTTCGACGAAAATAAGGTTGTTCTTAACTCTTGTGCGTCATGGGCAGGGGCAAGGGACTACATCAATGCCAGCTTCATCGCAACACCATCTTCATCCTCTCTTTGTTATTGCAACACAAGGTCCACTCTTACACACCTTTGAAACTTTCTGGGAAATGGTCATCCAATACCTTTGCTCTGTAATTGTCATGCTTACTGACTTGATGATAACAAATGTGGAGATTATTTTCAGGCCGATGACAACGACGACGTTAGTAGTAGAGAATTTAGGAATGTATGTCTGGCCACTAAGTGGATAAGAAGAGTTTGTGGATTTGGAGATGGTAATTCGGATTCATTAGTGTTGCGCCTTTTGGATGTGAAGAAGAATAATAATAAGGAATAGTCATCACACTCAGACTTGGATGAATCTTCACCACCCATGTCTGTTTTGCACATTCAGTATCCTCAATGGCCCGACCATGGAGTTCCTGAAGACACATTTGCGGTTCGTGGAATTTTGAAAAGAGTAATGTATCAGGTAGCATTTGCCATACCCGACTGCAGCCCAATTGTGGTGCACTGCAGTGCAGGTGTTGGGAGAACTGGAACGTACTGCACCATTCATGATACACTGCAGAGAATTCTTTCGGGGGACATGTTTGCTTTAGATTTAGTAAAAACAATAACCACATTCATGTCTCACCGAGATGGAATGGTCCAGAAACCGGAGCAATATCGTTTCTATTATCATGCCGTCATTGATGAATTGGAAAAGCTCATCATAGATGGATCCCCACTTGGCAGTTGATATATAGTGAAGTTAGCTAAGCTCCTCCATTTCTTGCTTTTGACAGGACATGAGTTTCTTTAATTTTGCAAACTTGAGGTATAATCATTCTGAATAATTAACATGGAAATCAGAATTACATTTTAGTTATGCAGCCACATTCAGAGTTATATTGACACTCCAATATCACAAACATGAAAAATGAGAACGTGAAGAGGGGCAATTTTTGGTGGTCTGATTTTGTAGGGACTTTAGGAGGAGTTTGGCTTACCAGAAAGTGAAGATACTAGTTTACTAAGTTTATACCTTCATAGATGTTTGCAAATGTAATGTTTGTTTTGGTGTTGTTATTTGGCATTCTTTTCACTGCATTAAAAAGCAGGAAAGCAAGGTCGTGGCCCTATCTATGACACTTTTTGGTGTTGCAGGTTGGCTAATAAGAAGCTTTGCAGCAGACTCTTAAGTCTTACATTCTAACTAGTAGTGTTCCTTTTTGGACTGGGCTAGTGGGCTTCTGGTTTTTTTCTAGTCCGAAGAAGCCTGACATTCATTCACAATTCAAATTTTACTGCAAAAAGAAAACCCCTAACCTGTTATTTAGGTTGTTTGTCGTCATCAGCTATCGAAAGATGCCAGACCCGGAGGAGGAGACCAAGCGGAGGAAAAGGGAGATGCCGGAGGAGAAGGGCACCAAATGCCCAAAATCCATGAAACTGGCCACCATCCCTTCCTTGGAGGACTTGTTGGCCAATACATGTTCGACCAGAGTCGACCTTACCCCCCAACTGCATGAAAATTGTGCCTTTGCTCTCAAATTCTTCAAAGACAAGCTCCGGATGCCCAAGCATATCAACCGAGAGTGGGATCATCTAGATGCCGTTTATACAACACAATTTGAGGTGGAGAAGCGTTGCACTCTGGGTCGCAATACCATCTTCCTCCTCTTGTTTTATGCAACACAAGGTCCACTCTCACACACATTTGAAGCTTTCTGGGAGATGGTCATCCAGTACCGGTTCTCTGTAATTGTCATGCTTACTGACTTGGATGATAACAAATGTGGAGATTATTTTCAGGCCGATGACAACGACGACATTAATAGTAGAGAATTTGGAAATATATGTGTATCCACTAATTGGATAAGAGGAGTTGGTGAATTTGGAGATGGTAATTCTGATTCACTAGTATTGCGCCTTTTGGAGGTGAAGATGAATAATAATAAGGAACAGTCATAACACTCAGACTCAGAGGAACCTTCACAACCATGTTTGTTTTACACATTCAGTATCCTCAATGGCCCGACCATGGAATTCCTGAAGACACATTTGCGGTTCGTGGAATTTTGAAAAGAGTAATGTATCAGGTAGCATTTGTCATACCCGACTGCGGCCGAATTGTGGTGCACTGCAATGCAGGTGTTGGGAGAACTGGAACGTACTACACCATTCATGACACACTGTAGAGAATTCTTTCGGGGGACATGTCTGCTTTAGATTTAGTAAAAACAATAACCAAATTCAGGTCTCAACGAGATGGAATGGTCCAAAAACCGGAGCAATATCGTTTCTGTTATGATGCCGTCATTAATGAATTGGAAGAGCTCATCTTGGATGGATCTCCACTTGGCAGTTGATATATAGTGAAGTGAGCTAAGCTCCTCCATTTCTTGCGTTTGACAGGACATGAGTTTCTTTACTTTTGCAAACTTGAGGTATAATCATTCTGAATAATTAACATGGAAATCAAAATTACATTTTAGTTATGCAACCATATTCCGAGTCATATTGACACTCCAATATCACAAACACGAAAAATGAAAACGTGAAGAGGGGCAATTTTTGGTGGTCTGATTTTGTACGGACTTGTGGAGGTGTTTGGCTTACCAGAAAGCGAAGATACTAGTTTACTACAGTTTATACCTTCATAGAGGTTTGCAAATGTAATGTTTACTTTGGTGTTGTTATTTGGCCTTCTTCTCACTGCATTAAAATGCAGGAAAGCAAGGTCGTGGCCCTATCTATGGCACTTTTTGGTGTTGCAGATTGGCTAATAAGAAGCTTTGCAGCAGACTCTTGAGTCCTACATTCTAACTAGTAGTGTTCCTTTTTGGGCTGGACTAGTGGGCTTCTGATTTTTTTTCTAGTCCGAAGAAGCCTGAAATGCATTCACAATTCAAATTTTACTGCAAAAAGAAAACCCTAACCTGTGATTTGGGCTGTTTGTCCTCATCAACTATCGAAAGATGCCAGACCCGGAGGAGGAGACCAAGCGGAAGAGGAGGGAGATGCCAGAGGAGAAGGGCACCAAACGCCCAAAATCCATGAAACTGGCCACCATCCCTTCCTTGGAGGACTTGTTGGCCAATACTTGTTCGACCAGAGTCAACCTTACCCCCCCTCCCCCAACAACATGAAAATTGTGCCTTTACTCTCAAATTCTTCAAAGACAAGCTCCAGATGCCTGAGCATATCAACCGAGAGTGGGATCAGTGAGATGCCATTTATATAACACAATATGAGGCGGAGAAGCGTTGCGCTGTGGGTCTTAACACTCTCAATTTATGCAAAAACCAGTATGATGAATACGTAGCATTTGACGAAAATAGGGTTGTTCTTAACTCTTGTGCGGCAGGGGCATGGGTAGGGGACTACATCAATGCCAGCTTCATTGCAACACCATCTTCCTCCTCTTGTTTTATGCAACACAAGATCCACTCTCACACACCTTTGAAGCTTTCTGGGAGATGGTCATCCAGTACCGTTGCTCTGTAATTGTCTTGCTTACTGACCTGGATGATAACAAATGTGGAGATTATTTTCAGGCTGATGACAACAACGGCGTTAGTAGTAGAGATTTGGAAATATATGTGTAGCCACTAAGTGGATAAGAAGAGTTGGTGAATTTGGAGATGCTAATTTGGATTCACTAGTATTGCGCTTTTTGGAGGTGAAGAAGGAAATTAAAGAGTCATCAGACTCAGACTCGAAGGACCCTTCACCGCCCATGTCTGGTTTGCAGATTCAGTATCCTCAATGGCCTAACCATGGAGTTCCTGAAGACGCATTTGCGGTTCATGGAATTTTGAAAAGAGTAATGTATCGGGTAACACTGGCCATACTCGAATGCGGCCCAATAGTGGTGCACTGCAGCGTAGGTGTTTGGAGAACTGGAACGTACTGCACCATTCTTGATACGCTGCATAGAATTCTTTCGGGGGCATGTCTGCTTTAGATTTAGGGAAAACAATAACCACATTCAGGTCTCAGCGAGATGGAATGGTTCAGAAACCGGAGCAATATCGTTTCTGTTATGATGTCGTCATTGATGAATTGGAAGAGCTCATCTCGGATGGATCCCCACTTGGCAGTTGAATATATAGCGAAGTTAGCCAAGCTTTTCCAGTACTTGCTTTTGACAGGACATGAGTTTCTTTACTTTTGCAAACTTCAAGTATAATCATTCTGAATAATTAACATGGAAATTAGAATTACATTTCAGTTATGCAGCCAGATTCAGAGTTCTATTGATTTATGAATTCCTTACTTGCAGTTTGTATGTTTTAATTCTTGCTTTATGCTTCTCTTCCACTGAAAGTTAGTGCCCTTGTACACATGCATCTTCTGTGTAAGCCCCTCCTAGCTAGTTCTGCATAAGTTTAGATGCCTAGTGTTGATGATTGTTCCATTATTCTATGGGATAATAGGAGGAATGGAGGATGCTATTGCCATACATTCCTAATTTTCTTTATCCTATTATTTTCGTGAGAGGATGGGTAAGTAGAGGCAAACCAATAGCTGCTGCCTACACATGCTACACTAACACTGTGTTTAAAGGCCAAGAGGTTGTGGAGGTGATGGTGGGGCCTAGCGTCAAGGATGCGAGTGAGCGTGGTTTTAAAGGGAAGACAAATTTTTTTTATTTACAAAGTGTTAAGAACATGCACTTTCTTGTACAAGTTGAAGAAATGATGCAGATGCTTGATCAATGTTATGCCATAAGCATTGCTAATGCTAGATAATTAGTGAGAGTAAAATCATTTAGGATTAGGTGTTTTATCAATGTTAAGGCATTAAAATTAGGGTTGCTATAGAGAGGAATGAGGGGGTTTGTTCTCCTCTCTGACTTGGAATGTTCACTTTGAGGTAAACTAGCTTGTGCAGTGTGGTGCTAATCTCTTTGGATTTTGGTACTGCTGCTGCTTTTGTTATAGTGGAAGTATGAGCTCAACTTAATTTCTAATTCTTGGGAGATTGAGTTCATATAACAAGAGAGAGGCGAAAGCTACTGCCTTGATTGGGGGTGATCTCAGTTCCAAGTCACCAGTTCTTTGGAAACCCTTTGTGCAAGCAATTCAAGCTGTTGACTTGGGAGATCCCCATTTTTTTTTCTTGGTCAATCATTACTTTTCATTGTCTTTTGATTCAGACATTAGGGAAATTATGCAATGGAGGTTTTTTGACCTGTCCTGTGTAAGTTTATCTTACATTGCCGGTCCCAAGCCCGGATAAAGGAGGAGGGGGAGGGCGTCAAGTAGTCGACAACCGGCAGTCCTATCTTATGTCGAATCCTTGGGATGCGATCATACCAGCTCACATGCACCGAATCCCATCCGAACTTCGAAGTTAAACGAGTTTGGGCGAGAGTAGTACTAGGGTGGGTGACCTCCTGAGAAGTCCTCGTGTTGCATCCCCCCACAGCCGACCTCACCTAATGGGAAAAGGCTTTGTAGTGTTGCTGTGTTGAGGTTTTTTCACCTTCTGCTCTCAGATTTTGTTTGATGGCTGTGTTAAAATAAAAAATAAAAAAAATTAAAAAAAAAGGCCTGATTTTCGGATAAAAAAGCCTTATACAACTAGAAAAAAAGCCTTATACGCTAAATTGAACCATCAGAGGAAGGAAACATTCAAATCATGCTTATGCTTATCATAACAAATAACTAAAGGCTTTAAGCTTGACTTCTGATTTCATCACTTCACTACCATCAAGAAACAATCAACTTATTTGAATTTTAGTGATGTTTTGATTAATGTGGGAAACTTTTGGGCGGTGGGAAGTTCAATGCTCAGGCTGCTGGCCTGGTATGTTGGGCTCGGACGCTTGGCGGCTCGACGGCCGCGGCTCGCTCTGTGGGAGAGGTTTTGAACGAAACTGTAGTCTATATAATTTTTTTCTTTCAAAATTCAATTATGCATATATAATTTAATACTGATCTATATAAATTCATACAATATCAATTCACATAATTCCACAATATTATAGATATATTCATGCTAATATCGAGATAAAAACCGTTGTTTTGGAAGAACTTGATTGCGTGATGGTATTGATGAACTGGTTCGATGCATAAAATTATTTCTTCACTTTCGACTTTCCATCTCTGAAGCTAGTATCATGTTCAACATAAGAAAAATAAATTGAATCAATAAAAGTATATGAATTCAAGAAAACCAAAATTTAATCAATTAAAAATAATTGAAACGTAATACTCCCCTAATTGAAGTTGAATAATTTCTACGTTAGATTCATAGGCGCAGTGGAAAAACATGCTGATAACATGTTGTGGTTTATTTTAATCTGACAAGAGAGAGAGGGGGCACGGGAATAAATTTTCACCTCCAAGACATACAAGTCTAATAGGGAAGAATAACTAGTATAAAAAAAAATGTAAGATTTACACAATTATACTTAAATACAAGATCTATAGCAATTTGAATATATTAAAAAAAAATTTATATAAAAATTAAAATAAAAAAAAAACTGATAATTTTAAAATTAGAGGGTAATATTTGGCGATATGTGATTAATACTCATTTAAAAGAGTATTTATTTCACAACAAAAAAATAGATGCAGAAGAGGAGAGTAATCTGGAGACCGAAGTCAGAGGGTAATCTGAAGCATTCAAGCATCAAGCAATCTTGAGATAGGACATGGACAAGGGACAACAAATCTCTGGAACCATCCTCGGAGTCCGAGTCGGTACATCCAGCGACAGCGAGACAACTGAATCAGCTGCCTCTTCCTCCTGCTGCTGCTCCTTCTCCTGCTCCTGCTCCTGCTCCTGGAAGGAGATGGGAGCAGAATTGGCGAATTTGGTGAAATATAAGGTGACTTTTCCACCTCAATGATCCATCCATCTGCACATACATGATTTAATATTCAATATTTTAGTTTGAAGGTACACCTTATGATTATTGATTTGTTTACAATTCAATAATCTCAAATTTGATATCGCATGTGTTACTGTGTCCATTAGGATTAGGCAATCTAGCATAATTTTTTTTTAATATTAATTATCTCCCTTCCGGAAAGTGGTGAATTGCCTATTGGTTACAGCCTTCCTTTTCCATCCACTCCGTCTCGGGTATAAACCATTTCCCCTCCCCTTAATGTAGTTTAGAGAGGAATATCACTTGTATTTTTTTAATGCGAATTTGAATTCTTCAATCCGTTAGCTTAATGGGTTAACACGACGCTAGCGGTTAAGATAACGGTTTAGCACAAAAATGACACGAACACGGCAAACATGACCTGTTTGCAGGTCTACTTGCGAGTCCGACGAGCATACAATAAAGGCGATTGCTATGCCTATGTATCATAATTTTCGTTTAGTGCTAGTCATCCCAACCCACCGTTCCCAAATTATAGTTGTAATATTCGATCTTTGTTTCTTTTAGGATGCCGTTATCTCTCAAGTCCTAGTCCAACATAGGCACCCAATCCCAACCGGATTGGAGATGTGCGGGACCAAGAGAAAAGGACGCTGCAGCAACAAAAACAATGCTAAGCTGATGGATCTGGACATCAACATCCTTATAGACATCATTTTGAGACTGCCCGCAACTTCAGTTTGTTGCCTTCGAAGTGTCTCTAAGCTGTTGAAGAACATGGTTGACAATCCTGCTTTTGTTATAATGTACACGCAGCGTTTACTTACTGCTACCAACAATGCAGCTGAAGTACCTCAACTTATGCTTCTTGTTAAATCCTCACTCACTGGATGCTTTTACAACTTCAAGCCTTTGTGCTTACTGGATTACAATGTCAATGAAAACGCCTTGAAACTGAGAAACCGTGGAATTGCATCTGAGATCTTAACCAGCCATAACAATAGGTACAATGTACATTTTGTTTTCTGCAACTTGGTCTGCTTTAAAGACATCAAGTATGGAGGTCGATGCTTCTTATTCAATCCACTTAAGGGAGAAGTTCTTATGCTCCCAACCAGTAATGTCCAAGTGCCAGCCGCACCATCCTATCGTAGAGGTCTTGCTTTCTCCGATTGTTATGCTATGGGATTTGATAATATAACAAACACCTACAAGATTCTTCGTGTTTGTGGGAAACAACAACAACAACAACAACAACAACAAAGTCTTTTCCCACTAAGTGGGGTCGGCTATATGAATCCTGGAACGTCTTTTTGTGTTTGTGTGAAACCAGTTCCCAAAAACCTGGTGGCCCAAATTCTTGTATTGGGAACAAGCACTTGGCGAGAGATAAGCTCGGTTCCTCCTTGTGAAGGATTAAGTCACAAGAACTTATCTGCATATGGGGATATGCATTGGGTGATCAGTTGGGGGACGAGACTTACAGCAATGGGAGAAACTAGCAATATAATTTCTTTCGATTTCAAGAAAGAGGAGTTCTATTGGATTCCTCATCCGCCCTTACGAAGTAACGGTTTCTGCCTTACTTACTTGAATTTGCTTAATCTTAGAGGAAGCCTGGCCATTGTGGATGCTTGGTCAGATATGCATATTGACATTTGGGTGTTGAAAAATTTCAATAAAAAAGAGTGGGTGAAACAATACTGCATAAATACCGAACTTGCAAGATATCTAAGATGTTGTGCGTGTCCAATGGACAGGTGTGGTGAATGGGAACATGGTATATTTTTCAAAGAATTGATCTCCTGCAGGGAGCCTCAGAACAACAGTACTGCAATCTTTCTTGATCTAAGAGGCAGTACTGTTTCTACAAAGCTCGTGGAGTGTCCAATGTTAGTGCAAAATTGGACTATCGTCAGTTATACTGGGAGCCTGATTTCCCTAAATAATTACGGCAATTTGAAGCAGAAGCAGCTTGGTGTTGATGCAAGACTATGGCAAATTGATTGAAGCAGAAGCAGGTGAGTACTGGACGGAATTAAGAGAAACTCTTTAAGAGCCGATATGGAGAAAAATGATGTTGAATAATGTAAATATAATACAGTATGAGATTATATTTTATTATCTAAGTTAGCCTTTTAATTTCCGGTTAGGAGGAAATAATATCCAGGTATTCTTGTCCTTGTGGAAGTATGTTTGCTTGTTCAGTTAGCATTTATCTATTTCCTGTTTTTAGTTATTTTCAGTTAGGATTGATATATCCTGTTTTCTTTAAAATACTACCTCCTTATGGAGAAGTACAAAGTATTATGAGTTTTTGAAATTATGTCAGATACCTCGTTGAGCAAATGACACAAGATGAAAGCTGAAAAGACAAAAACCAAAAAAACTATTTTAAGTTATTTTCACTTTCACAATTTAAAACAGTCCCTTTGTGTGTGTATTTGATTATATCTACTTCTGGTTACTGGTGTATGAAATGTTTATTCATTATATGAAATGAAACTGCTCTATTTTTCTGTTGTTTGCTTACTTTAGAAATTACTAGGAGCCTCCTAGGGTAGGAAATCATTCTTCATTACAAAGAACAATAATCGAACCTGGCAACCCGAGAATTGAAGGAATTATTTTGTAATCGGATAAATTGGTCATTTCAAGTCGTCAATTTTCTTGTGGATTTGTGTTGGTGCTACTGCTATTATCAGAAAAAGTAAGGGTTACAAGAAACTGCTCTACCCGCCTTTTGCGAACCCTTTGCTATTAAACAAATGCTGCAGATATGATGTCGCCTTTGCGCTCTGCTTTCTCTGCTTGCTCTTCCCTCATTTCTTAAGCGATTGGTTAGATTGCTCCTCCTTGTTGTCACCTCTGTTGTTATATTCCGTACCGATCAGCATACATAGGCTGACAAATGATCTCTGGGCTCATTCACCAAGATGTTCTCAGTGATATTGCCCATTATACACTTGATAATGTTCCTGCAGGCGGATTTTTCATCCTGATGCACATGCATATACAGAAAAATTAGATCCATTATTTCCTCCCAGAATTATATTTTGATCCAACCATATTTCCTTCCGTTAGTTTCTTCTTTCCATGGTACAGAAAGAGCAGTTCCCACCAATGATCACCAACTAAACTATCATTTGTTTGTTTACAGGAAATCTCATTTGAACCTTTCTGGAGTTAATCCTCCTATCGATCAAGGAATGTAGTACATTCACAGTTATTAACATCATATATTATGTTCCATCCATGTAGCATAAAAGTAAACCGCCCGAAACCCTAAACCTCGACAGGTGCAAGTTTCCCCTTCCCCTCTAAGAGAAACTGGTGTGACCCTGATAATTTTATTGATGTTCCCTTTACCCCAAAAGCTGGCTGCGGCTTAATAGATTCATAGCAGAACTGTAGTGCCTCTTGCTTGTCCCAAGGTATTTTATCACCTAATATATCGTTTTTCCTTGCTCTATTTGTATCCTGATGATAAATGCTTTCCTGCATTAATGGAGCAGCTCAATGCCGGTCTCCATCATCATTGTCCTTTTCATCTGTACCTGATTTCTTCCATTTAGGAGTTGGTGGGAAAACAAACATCTTGGCCATCATGTTATGATCGATTGAGTACAATGATTTCTTCCGCCGGTTATTTAGTTGTTCTAACTTTTAATGTATCCAAGCGAGCACATATGTGGGGGTATCCAATTCATTTTTAAGTGAACTAATGCTACCACTTAGTATTACGATATAATAGTATTCTTTTTCACAACATTTCACTTGTAATTGAAAAGTCCTAGCTTTGAATCTCGTAAATACTAAATGACGAGTTCGTTACTAATTTATTCCTCCAACACTTTATGTAAATATATAGTTCTATAACTTTGGAATTATGATAAATCTAAAGATTCTTACACCCGTGTCATCTGCGATTGTCTTACACTTAAAACAATGTTCTTTCATTTCTACTCGTGTCATGTGCAATTTGGTTACACTAAAAACAATGTTTTTAATGTCACAATGACTTTCCTTGTTAGATGATATGTGTTGGTTTGCTCCCCAAATCTAACGGTTGCACAAAAATGCCAAGACATACCATTCAGGCCTAAACATTCAAAGTTAGAAAACGTTTGTCCTATTTAGTTGGTGAAAGAGTTTGTCTTCTTTAAGTCTATAATGGACGTACATTCCATTGGTAAGTTCTGTTCTTACAACTTAATTTCCATGTATTTTTGTTTTTTTTCATTTAATTGGATTTGCAAAATTTGGAATTTCTGTGTTGATTTGGGTGTTTATGTCAATCTGGGTTTGAAATTTGAGTTCTTGGCAATTAGAATTTTAGCAAATTTTGATAGTCTGTTCAATTGAATCTTAAGCTAGATTTATTAATAATTAGATGAAATCCCAACATAATTTTAATTTGGAAAATTAGAATTGTTGTGGATTCGGTTACAAATTTGTAATTTTTGGCTCCTTTTTTGCATATGATTTTCACTGTGTTTCCAGCTTTGTTTTGATTTTCTTGGATTGCCCTTTTAATTGTTTGGTAGGCAAGACTGATGCCGAAGATGCCGAATGAAGTGGAACTGATGAGTTTTGGCAAGATTTTGGAGAACAACGTGACAGTGGGTCAGTGTAAATTACCTTCGGTTGATATTGGTTAGGGAATTGTCATGATGCGTGTTGTTGTACAGCCAGCTATGGGAAAATCTAAAACAGGTGATGTTTCCGTTAGAAACATAATCTCGGGTTTTGTAAAGTATCTGCTGGGGTTGGGTGGCCTAAGACAGAACATATTAAATTTGGTGTTTAGCGTGCTTAAACTGGTAGGGATTATCAGAATTGATGTTTTTAGTTTTTAAAACGTGGTATTTATCCTGTAAACTACACCAAGGGGACGGGGAATGGCTAGAATTTTGAACTCAGGATGCAGTGGGGCTAAGAGAAATACCCTCCTTACCAGGGCAGTCAATCACTTGCAGAATTGTTAAAATACCTCTGCTAAAAATATGAGCTTTACTTCCTGTACTTCATTTTTACTGTGATGTGGAAATAGTCTTTACAATGGTTTATTTGGGATAGTTGGTGAAGAGGTTTGTGTTTAAGACGAGAGTAGCGCTGTCTCTTTCTTGCAGTGAAATATGTATTTCTGAATGTGGGTTTGTGGGATTTGTTGCTTTGATGGGTGAATATCTTTGTGCTGCAACTTTTCCTTTCAGTTCGATTGAAGAATTAGTTCGCAACATGCTATCTTGCTTTGTCCATCGTTTGGTATGACGCTGACTTGCAATGTCTTTAACCCTTTTTATTTTTTTTGGCAAAGTGTCTTTAACCCTTTTATTCACCCACTGTAAGCCTACTTAGCTCCAGCTGAAGCCATTCAAGTCAAACTGTATGTAGCTTGAAGTTTACTTTTATTTTTAGAAATGTTTATTATTATTTTTTTAATTTCAGCAGAAATCAATTGAAATGAACTTCAATTTGATGATGGAATGCCGGGAAAATGCAGTGGAGAGACTTCTCTCGCTCTCAAATCTAGCAAATCGCGCCGGACCATGGGTCCATCCGCACCACCAACGTTCCTCCGCTTTAGTAAAGGTAAGCGATCCATCCTACTCTAAATTTTATTGTTTCCTTTCTAATACCAATCAGGTAATCAGTCTGTATGAATGGATTTGATGGATTGAAGCACCGTGGAACCGATTGGAGTGGCCTGTACCAGCATGGAGATTGTTTCTCTGCTCATCAGAGGCTGGCCATTGTTGACCCTGCTTCTAGTGATCAACCTCTCTACAATGAAGGCAAATCAATTGTTTTCACTGTAGAATTGCGTCATATATTTTTAAATTTTGTATTGTTTAATTTATTGAATATTTGAAAAAATAGATAAAATTTTCAATTTTCGATTAGTGTTACGATGTTTGTTTTGAAAATCATTAGGTGAATGGAGAGATTTACAACCATGCAAAGCTGCTAAATCAGATTTATAAGGTCTGATCAGTTATAAATGAAAGTACTTTTCATTCCCAATGACCTTATTTATCGTTTTTCTTTATGGATTAGCTGAACATTAGGTAGATGCTGACTAATATCAGTTTACTACCCTCAAGTTTCGTGGTTTTCATGAAGTTTTCGTTCCAGAGTCATAGTGTTAATTTTGGGACAATCTCATACATCCGTTAGTCAAACTGTTAACTCTGCCGTTAACTAATGATGTGGCGCCTATGTTGACATTGACTGGACGCCACGTGTCATTAAGGGGTTCACGTGGAAATTAAAAATTGGGTAATTTACATAGTAGCCCCTCAGGTTTGAGGTCTATTACAACCCCATACAACATATTTAAAACGTTTCACTTTCATACATTAATTATCATTTTATTTCAATTTCATACAACCGTTACATTTTCCATCCATTGATCCGTTAAATGCTGACGTGTCTGCCACATTTGTGCCACCTGTCTGCCAAATGTGTGCCACGTGGCAAAATAATAATGTTTTTAATTTTTTTTGAAAAAATCTAAACTTCCCCAAAAACAAAATATATATATTAAAAAACTAAAAGTAACCCACCCCCGTGACACCCAACAACACCCCCCCTCTAACTTCGACCCTCTCTGTTTCTTCTCCGATGACACCACAACACATAGTAATTTGCACCACACTGCCCCATACCTGCAAGTTCATCTTCTCTGGCAACACTGCACCGTCAAATTCATCGCCCAATCCCACCCAATTCATGTTTCACCTCTGCGGTTGCACAAATCTCTCTCCCTCCTTCCCCCCCCCGCGCGCGCGCGCTGATCTTCCCTTCCCTCCCCCCCCCCCCCCCCCGGGCGCTGACGTTCCCACCCCCGCATGCGCTGACCATCATTTCCTACTCTCCCAGCTCACCCACTCTTTAAATTTGCACCCATTCCTCCCACCTCACGAACCCAGCGATGACGAGATCTGGTTTTTTTTTTTTGTTTTTTTCTGGGTTGCAGGTGGGCTCGAGGGAAGAAGATGAAGATGGGGGAGAAGAGAGGGGAAGAGGAGGGGGGAAAAACGAACTGAAGGTTTTTTTTTTTTTTTTGGATTGCAAGGGAAAAAAGATGAAAATGTGGGAAGAAGATGAAGATGGTGGGGTACTGGGTGGGAAGAAGATGAAGATGGTGGGGTACTGGGTGGGAAGAAGATGAAGATGGGAGGGGGTACGGGAAGACGCATGCTTTTGGTTTTTTTTTTTTTTTTTTTTTTTTTTTTTTTTTAAAATAAGAAAATTCAGGTTTTTTAAGAAAAAAAATTAAAAAATTATTATTTTGCCACGTGGCACACATTTGGCAGCTACGTCAGCGTTTAACGGATCAATGGATGGAAAATGTAACGGTTGTATGAAATTGAAATAAAATGATAATTAATGTATGAAAGTGAAACCTTTTAAAGATGTTGTATGGGGTTGTAATAGACCTCAAACCTGAGGGGTTACTATGTAATTTACCCTTAAAAATTCAAAAAAAATTATTATTTAAAGAAAAGTTAAAAAAAAAAAAAAAAGCAAACCCAGGTTGTCTTCCCCAAATCCCCCCGTGCCCACCCTCATACCCACACCCAAATCTTCTCGTCAACCCGTGTCCCCCCCCCCCCAACCCAAACCTTCCGTCACCACCCCACCCACACCCAGATCTTCCCCATCGACCGTTCCCCCCTCCAGCTGAGATTAACAACTTGAAGAAGGTTCGAAGAGAGAAAGAGAGACTGGGAGAGAGTCAAGGGAGTCCTGACCCTCTGCGTCACCTGGGACCGCGACAACCACTCCGCCAACCCTCTTCGCTGACTCTACCCTCTGCGTTACTTCTTCGACATTGACAGAGAGATTGAGGCGAGGAGGGAAGTCGAGCGGTCACGCTCCTCGATTCGAGAGGGAGGAGATGAATCGACTAGAGAGAGAGAGGGAATCCCGACCCTCTGTGTCGCCTGCGATTGCGAGAGTGGGGTGGTGAAGGAAGGTTTGGGTTGGGGGGGACACGGGTCGACAAGAAGATCTGGGTGTGGGTGGGACGGTGGGCACCGGGGGATTTGGGGTAGACGACCTGGGTTTGCTTCTTCTTTTTTTATTTATTTAATTTTTTTTTATCTTTTCTTTAAATAATTATTTTTTTGAATTTTTAATTTGCACGTGGACCCCTTAATGACATGTGGCGTCCATTCATTGTCTACATAGGCACCACATCATCAGTTAACGGTAGAGTTAACAGTTTGACTAACAGATGTATGAAACTGTCCCAAAAGTAAAACTTTAGGTATGACTCTAAATGAAAAAAACTTCATATACCAAATGTTGAAAACCACGAAACTTAAGAGTAGTAAACTGATATTTACCATAAAATCAAATATGAAAATGTTCTAGGATTTGATTCTAATTTTTTGCCTGTTTGATTACTCTGCTTTTCATAATTTGTTTTGCTTATCGACAAATGGAGTATTAATTGGATGAGACTAAACATATTTTTGTAACCAGTTTGTAGTTTTACCATCTCGGTTTTGATGGAATTCGAGCTTTCAGTAAAGGGTTCTGATGGAATTGGAGTTTTGAGTAATGGGTTTTTTAACAGTTCAAGTATCATTTGTGATATCTCTTGCTTATTTAAATTTTTTGTAGATGCGTATGTTGCTGAGTGATTTTGTTGGATTCACTTATCTCAAATATGTTATTTGAATCGCTACAATTGAAAAATATAATTATGTTCCTACAACCATTTTGCGTACTTTCTATTGAAATTATTCATGCTTTATTTTGCCGACACCGTTCACTCATCTATACTTTGTTCATTCATGATTATGTTGAATTTTTTCCAAGTTAAATGTGTCTTATTCATGTAATTAAGGATAATGTATTCAAGTCCCACAACATCGCGCTGGCCAATTTACTAGTTGCTTGTAAAACAATAGGAGTGGGCATGTTTGGTATACTTGTTGGATTCAAAATTTTATTTTAAATAAATGATGAATGTAGCTTTGTGCCATTTTTCTTGTCGATGATTTTTAAGGATTTTGGCTCCTACCACATACATATTTTTGGCTTCTGCAATCCCAGTCACTTCATTTGGTGAACAATTGGAGCGACGTACTGGTGTTTTTAGCAACTCGTCAACTGCTCCAACTCCAAGTCTTAGAAATTATGTATTTATTTTTACTTGTTTCTGTACATTGGTATTCATGGTGACAATTTGGTTAACTTACACAATTATTTAGTCAATTAAATATACTCTGTCTCGTATTAGATTTCCAATTCACAACATTAATAAATCCTTTTCAACTTGAAGGGCACATCGATATAAATCATATTTATTGTTCTTCTCTAATGGTCTCGCATTTCAAGATAGTTTACTTGAAGAATCTTCAGATTCATCGCATGTATATTAGCATCTTGTTAGTCAGTAATGGGTATTAGAAACAAAAGGTAGGAAAGGACTCAAAGGAATGAGAGATTTTTCAGTGTTCCCGTCACACAAGGCGGTACACCACATATCTTTATGTAAATGATTGGATATGTGTGTTAAAATATTAATAATTTAAAAATTAAAATTTTCCACTACTTACATAAAAACACGTGATTTACCATCCGTGTTCCCGTCACAACTAAAATTTTTCCCAAAGGAGGGATTTGGATCCCGTCGAGATTCAAATTATGAGAATCTTAGGGATCCTCACATCTTAATCATTTATCGTGCATCATTTTTTCAAAAATCATTTGACTTTTTTTATTTAAAATTAAAGGTAAATCTTAGTTTGCTACCCTCAAATTTCGTGGTTTTCAACATTTAGTACATAAAGTTTTTTTCGTCCCAGAGTCATACCTAAAGTGTTAATTTTGGGACAGTCTCATACATCAGTTAGTCTGACTGTTAAGTCATCCGTTAGTCTAACTATGGAAATTAAGAGTCCACGTGGAAATTAAAAATTCAAAAAAAAGCTTCCTCAAATTTAAAATATTAAAATAATTAAAAAAAATTCCCTTCCCCACCCGAAACCGCTCTCAGAGACTGTCACAAAGTCTCTCTCTCTCTCTCAGCCATAGCCATCAGAAGCCATGACTTCGTCTACTTCTGTGGCTTTGTCCCAGACCCGAGCCATTGTCCACCACTGCTCCAACTCCACCTCCGACCGGGTCTATAAGATCCCATATCGTCCAGGGGTGTGGATCTTGTAAGCCTTATATGTATATTCTCATCTCTACCTAGCACACCTTTCTTGCCTCTATTTTTAAGTTAATGAACTTTAATTTCACCCACTGTAAGCCTACTTAGCTACACCTTTCTTGCCTCTATTTTCACCATGTGGATCCCAAATTTTCCTATACCATCCTCACCATTTGGCCTCATTATCTTTCCACTACATGCCAGATTCAAACTCTCTCTTATTTTTAGTTTAAATTAAAATAGAATATTCTTTGTTATTTGAGAAAAAGAACGCATACCTCAAATTCTTTTTATTTTTGGAGTTTTTACTTCATGTTGGGTTCCATTCTAGATACACTTGTTTCACATTCTTCCCACCACCCTTCTTCAAATCCTTATTCATCCCATGCCTTCTCCCTTGTATTCTCTCTTTATTTCAAACCAAAAACTCAAAATAAAAAACAAAATAGTTATCAAATAGGTCTACCGGCTACCCGTGCTATTGACACTCATAAACATGAAAAAGAAAACCCTAAGTTGTGATTGGGGCTAGTGGGCTTCTAATTTTTTTCAAGTCCAAAGAAGCCTGAAATTCATTCACGATTCAAATTTTATTGCAAAAAGAAAACCCTAAGCTGTAATTTGGACTGTTTGTCCTCTTCAATTATTGAAAAACACCAGACCCGGTGGAGGAGACCAAGAGGAGGAGGAGGGAGATGACGGAGGAGAAGGACACCAAACGCCGAAAATCCATGACACTGGCCACCATCCCTTCCTTGGAGGACTTGTCGGACAATTCTTGTTCGACCAGAGTCGCCCTTACCCCCCAACAACATGAAAATTGTGCCCTTGCTCTCAAATTCATCAAAGACAAGCTCCGGATGCCCGAAAAGGTCAAGCGATAGTGGGATTAGTTAGATGCCATTTATATAACACAATCTAAGGCGGAGAAGTGTTGCACTGTGGGTCTCAACACTCTCAATTTCTGCAAAAACCGGTATGATGAATACGTAGCGCTCGACGAAAATAGGGTTGTCCTTAACTCTTGTGCGGCAGGGGCAGGGGCAGGGGCAAGGGACTACATCAATGCCAACTTCATCGCAACACCATCTTCATCCTCTTGTTTTATTGCAACACAAGGTCCACTCTCACACACCTTTGAAGCTTTCTGGGAGATGGTCATCCAATACCGTTGCTCTGTAATTGTCATGCTTACTGACTTGGATGATAACAAATGTGGAGATTATTTTCAGGCTGATGACAACGACGGCGTTTGTAGTAAAGAATTTGGGAATGTATGTGTAGCCACTAAGTGCATAAGAAGAGTTGGTGGATTTCGAGATGCTAATTCAGATTCACTAGTATTGCGCCTTTTGGACGTGAAGAAGAATAATAATAAGGAATAGTCATCACACTCAGACTCGAAGAAACCTTCACCACCCGTGTCTATTTTGCACATTTAGTATCCTCAATGGCCCGACCATGGAGTTCCTGAAGACACATTTGCGGTTCGTGGAAGTTTGAAAATAGTAATGTATCAAGTAGCATTTGCCATACCCGACTGCGGCCGAATTATGGTGCACCGCAGTGCAGGTGGTGGGAGAACTGGAACGTACTGCACCATTCATGATACACTGCAGAGAATTCTTTCGGGGGACATGTCTGCTTTAGATTTAGTAAAAACAATAACCACTTTCAGGACTCAGCGAGATGGAATAGTCCAGAAACCGGAGCAATATCGTTTCTGTTATGATGCTGTCATTGATGAATTGGAAGAGCTCATCCTGGATGGATCCCCACTTGGCAGTTGATATATAGTGAAGTGAGCTAAGCTCCTCCATTTCTTGCTTTTGACAGGACATGACTTTCTTTACTTTTGCAAACTTGAGGTATAATCATTCTGAATAATTAACATGGAAATCAGAATTACATTTCAGTTATGCAGCCAGATTCAGAGTTCTATTGACACTCCAATATCACAATCATGAAAAATAAAAACGTGAAGAGGGGCAATTTTTGGTGGTCTGATTTTGTAGGGACTTGTGGAGGAGTTTGGCTTACCAGAAAGTGAAGATACTAGTTTACTAAAGTTTATACCTTCATAGAGGTTTGCAAATGTAATGTTCGCTTTGGTGTTGTTATTTGGCCTTCTTCTCACTGCATTAAAATGCAGGAAAGCAAGGTCGTGGCCCTATCTATGGCACTTTTTGGTTTTGCAGGTTGGCTAATAAGAAGCTTTGCAGCAAACTCTTGAGTCCCACATTCTAACTAGTAATGTTCCTTTTTGGGCTGGGCTAGTGGGCTTCTTATTTTTTTTCTAGTCCGAAGAAGCCTAAAATTCATTCATAATTCAAATTTTACTGCAAAAAGAAAACCCTAACATGTCATTTGGGATGTTTGTCCTCATCAATTATCGAAAGATGCCGGACCCAGAAGAGGAGACCAAGCGGAGAAGGAGGGAGATGCCAAAGGAGAAGGGCACCAAACGCCCAAAATCCATGAAACTGGCCACCATCTCTTCCTTGGAGAACTTGTCGGCCAATACTTGTTCGACCAGAGTCGACCTTACCCCCCCTCAACAAAATGAAAATTATGTGTTTGCTCTCAAATTCTTCAACGACAAGCTCTTGATGCCTGAGCAGATCAACCGAGAGTTGGATCAATTAGATGCCATTTATATAACACAATCTGAGGAGGAGAAGCGTTGCACTGTGGGTCTCAACAGTTTCAATTTCTGCAAAAACCGGTATGATGAATACATTGCGTTCGACTAAAATAGGGTTGTTCTTAACTCTTGTGCAGCAGAGGCAGGGGCAGGGGACTACATCAATGACAACTTCATCGCAACACCATCTTCATTCTCTTGTTTTATTACAACACAAGGTCCACTCTCACACACCTTTGAAGCTTTCTGGGAGATGGTCATCCAGTACCGTTGCTCTGTGATTGTCATGCTTACTGACTTGGATGATAACAAATGTAGAGATTTTTTTAGGCTGATGACAACGACGGTGTTAGTAGTAGAGAATTTGGGAATGTATGTGTGGCCACTAAGTGGATAAGAAGAGTTGGTGGATTTGGAGATGGTAATTTGGATTCACTAGTATTGCGCCTTTTGGAGGTGAAGAAGAATAATAATAAGGAACAATCATCACACTCAGACTCGGAGGAACCTTCACCACCCATGTCTTTTTTGCACATTCAGTATCCTCAATGGCACGACCATGGAGTTCTTGAAGACACATTTGCGGTTCATGGAATTTTGAAACGAGTAATGTATCAGGTAGCATTTGCCATACCCGACTGCGGCCGAAATGTGGTGCACTGCAGTGCAGGTGTTGGGAGAACTGGAACGTACTGCACCATTCATGATACACTGCAGAGAATTCTATTGGGAGACATGCCTGCTTTAGATTTAGTAAAAACAATAACCACATTCAGGTCTCAGCGAGATAGTATGGTCCAGAAACCGGAGCAATATCATTTCTGTTATGATGCCGTCATTGATGAATTGGAAGAGCTCATCTTGGATGGATCCCCACTTGGCCGTTGATATATAGTGAAGTGAGCTAAGCTCCTCCATTTCTTGCTTTTGACAGGACATGAGTTTCTTTACTTTGCAAACTTGAGGTATAATCATTCCGAATAATTAACATGGAAATCAGAATTACATTTCAGTTATGCAGCCAGATTCAGAGCTCTATTGACACTCAAATATCAAAAACATGAGAAAGTAAAACGTGATGAGTGGCAATTTTTGGTGGTCTGATTTTGTAAGGACTTGTGGAGGAGTTTGGCTTACCAGAAAGTGAAGATATTAGTTTACTATAGTTTATACCTTCATAGAGGTTTGCAAATGTAATGTTTGCTTTGGTGTTGTTATTTGGCCCTCATCTCACTGCGTTAAAATGTAGGAAAGCAAGGTCGTGGCCCTATCTATGACACTTTTTGGTGTTGCAGGTTGGCTAATAAGAAGCTTTGTAGCAGACTCTTGAGTTCTACATTCTAACTAGTAGTTCCTTTTTGGGCTGGGCTAGTGGGCTTCTGATTTTTTTTTTCTAGTCCGAATAAGCCAGAAATTCATTCACAATTCAAATTTTACTGCAAAAAGAAAACCCTAACCTGTGATTTGGGCTATTTGTCCTTATCAACTATCGAAAGATGCCGGAGGATAAGGGCACCAAACTCCCAAAATCCATGAAACTAGCCACCATCCCTTCCTTGGAAGACTTGTTGGCCAATACTTGTTCGACTAGAGTTGACCTTACCCCCCCCCCCCCCCAACAACATGAAAATTGTGCCTTTGCTCTCAAATTCTTCAAAGAGAAGCTCTTGAGGCCAGAGTAGATCAACCGAGAGTGGGATCAGTTAGATGCCATTTATATAACACAATCTGAGGCGGAGAAGTGTTGCACTGTGGGTCTCAACACTCTCAATTTCTGCAAAAACCAGTGTGGTGAATACGTAGCGTTCGACGAAAATAAGGTTGTTCTTAACTCTTGTGCGTCATGGGCAGGGGCAAGGGACTACATCAATGCCAGCTTCATCACAACACCATCTTCCTCCTCTCTTTGTTATTGCAACACAAGGTCCACTCTTACACACCTTTGAAACTTTCTGGGAAATGGTCATCCAATACCTTTGCTCTGTAATTGTCATGCTTACTGACTTGATGATAACAAATGTGGAGATTATTTTCAGGCCGATGACAACGACGACGTTAGTAGTAGAGAATTTAGGAATGTATGTCTGGCCACTAAGTGGATAAGAAGAGTTTGTGGATTTGGAGATGGTAATTCGGATTCATTAGTGTTGCGCCTTTTGGATGTGAAGAAGAATAATAATAAGGAACAGTCATCACACTCAGACTTGGATGAATCTTCACCACCCATGTCTGTTTTGCACATTCAGTATCCTCAATGGCCCGACCATGGAGTTCCTGAAGACACATTTGCGGTTCGTGGAATTTTGAAAAGAGTAATGTATCAGGTAGCATTTGCCATACCCGACTGCAGCCCAATTGTGGTGCACTGCAGTGCAGGTGTTGGGAGAACTGGAACGTACTGCACCATTCATGATACACTGCAGAGAATTCTTTCGGGGGACATGTTTGCTTTAGATTTAGTAAAAATAATAACCACATTCATGTCTCATCGAGATGGAATGGTCCAGAAACCGGAGCAATATCGTTTCTATTATGATGCCGTCATTGATGAATTGGAAAAGCTCATCATAGATGGATCCCCACTTGGCAGTGGATATATAGTGAAGTTAGCTAAGCTCCTCCATTTCTTGCTTTTGACAGGACATGAGTTTCTTTAATTTTGCAAACTTGAGGTATAATCGTTCTGAATAATTAACATGGAAATCAGAATTACATTTTAGTTATGCAGCCACATTCAGAGTTATATTGACACTCCAATATCACAAACATGAAAAATGAGAACGTGAAGAGGGGCAATTTTTGGTGGTCTGATTTTGTAGGGACTTTAGGAGGAGTTTGGCTTACCAGAAAGTGAAGATACTAGTTTACTAAGTTTATACCTTCATAGATGTTTGCAAATGTAATGTTTGTTTTGGTGTTGTTATTTGGCATTCTTCTCACTGCATTAAAAAGCAGGAAAGCAAGGTCGTGGCCCTATCTATGACACTTTTTGGTGTTGCAGGTTGGCCAATAAGAAGCTTTGCAGCAGACTCTTAAGTCTTACATTTTAACTAGTAGTGTTCCTTTTTGGACTGGGCTAGTGGGCTTCTGGTTTTTTTCTAGTCCGAAGAAGCCTGACATTCATTCACAATTCAAATTTTACTGCAAAAAGAAAACCCCTAACCTGTTATTTAGGTTGTTTTTCGTCATCAGCTATCGAAAGATGCCAGACCCGGAGGAGGAGACCAAGCGGAGGAAAAGGGAGATGCCGGAGGAGAAGGGCACCAAATGCCCAAAATCCATGAAACTGGCCACCATCCCTTCCTTGGAGGACTTGTTGGCCAATACATGTTCGACCAGAGTCGACCTTACCCCCCAACAGCATGAAAATTGTGCCTTTGCTCTCAAATTCTTCAAAGACAAGCTCCGGATGCCCAAGCATATCAACCGAGAGTGGGATCATCTAGATGCCGTTTATACAACACAATTTGAGGTGGAGAAGCGTTGCACTCTGGGTCGCAATACCATCTTCCTCCTCTTGTTTTATGCAACACAAGGTCCACTCTCACACACATTTGAAGCTTTCTGGGAGATGGTCATCCAGTACCGGTTCTCTGTAATTGTCATGCTTACTGACTTGGATGATAACAAATGTGGAGATTATTTTCAGGCCGATGACAACGACGACATTAATAGTAGAGAATTTGGAAATATATGTGTATCCACTAATTGGATAAGAGGAGTTGGTGAATTTGGAGATGGTAATTCTGATTCACTAGTATTGCGCCTTTTGGAGGTGAAGATGAATAATAATAAGGAACAGTCATAACACTCAGACTCAGAGGAACCTTCACCACCATATTTGTTTTGCACATTCAGTATCCACAATGGCCCGACCATGGAATTCCTGAAGACACATTTGCGGTTCGTGGAATTTTGAAAAGAGTAATGTATCAGGTAGCATTTGTCATACCCAACTGCGGCCGAATTGTGGTGCACTGCAATGCAGGTGTTGGGAGAACTGGAACGTACTACACCATTCATGATACACTGTAGAGAATTCTTTCGGGGGACATGTCTGCTTTAGATTTAGTAAAAACAATAACCACATTCAGGTCTCAACGAGATGGAATGGTCCAAAAACCGGAGCAATATCGTTTCTGTTATGATGCCGTCATTAATGAATTGGAAGAGCTCATCTTGATTGGATCTCCACTTGGCAGTTGATATATAGCGAAGTGAGCTAAGCTCCTCCATTTCTTGCATTTGACAGGACATGAGTTTCTTTACTTTTGCAAACTTGAGGTATAATCATTCTGAATAATTAACATGGAAATCAAAATTACATTTTAGTTATGCAACCATATTCCGAGTCATATTGACACTCCAATATCACAAACATGAAAAATGAAAACGTGAAGAGGGGCAATTTTTGGTGGTCTGATTTTGTAGGGACTTGTGGAGGAGTTTGGCTTACCAGAAAGCGAAGATACTAGTTTACTACAGTTTATACCTTCATAGAGGTTTGCAAATGTAATGTTTACTTTGGTGTTGTTATTTGGCCTTCTTCTCACTGCATTAAAATGCAGGAAAGCAAGGTCGTGGCCCTATCTATGGCACTTTTTGGTGTTGCAGATTGGCTAATAAGAAGCTCTGCAGCAGACCCTTGAGTCCTACATTCTAACTAGTAGTGTTCCTTTTTGGGCTGGACTAGTGGGCTTCTGATTTTTTTCTAGTCCGAAGAAGCCTGAAATTTATTCACAATTCAAGTTTTACTGCAAAACGAAAACCCTAACCTGTGATTTGGGCTGCTTGTCCTCATCGACTATCGAAAGATGCCGGACCCGTAGGAGGAGACTAAGTGGAGAATAAGGGAGATGCCGTAGGAGAAGGGCACCAAACGCCCAAAATCCATGAAACTGGCCACATCCCTTCCTTGGAGGACTTGTTGGCTAATACTTGTTCGACCAGAGTCGACCTTACCCCGCCCCCACCAAAAAACCATGAAAATTGTGCCTTTGCACGCAAATTCTTCAAAGACAAGCTTCGGATGCCTGAGCAGATCAACTGAGAATAGGATCAGTAGATGCCATTTACATAACACAATCTGAGGCGGAGAAGCGTTGCACTGTGGGTCTCAATACTCTCAATTTCTGCAAATATCGGTATGATGAATACGTATTTCGACGAAAATAGGGTTGTTATTAACTCTTGTGCGGCAGAGGCAGAGGCAGGGGACTACATCAATGCCAGCTTCATTACAACACCATCTTCCTTCTCTTGTTTTATTACAACACAAGGTCCACTCTCTTTTGAAGCTTTCTGGGAGATGGTCATCCAGTACCGTTGCTCTGTAATTGTCATGCTTACTGACTTGGATGATAACAAATGTGGAGATTATTTTCAGGCCGATGACAACGACGACGTTAGTAGTAGAGAATTTGGGAATGTATGTCTGGCCACTAAGTGGATAAGAAGAGTTGGTGGATTTGGATATGGTAATTAGAATTCACTAGTATTGCGCCTTTTGGAAGTGAAGAAGAATAATGATAAGGAACAATTATCACACTCAAACTCGGAGGAACCTTCACCACCCATGTCTGTTTTGCACATTCAGTATCCTCAACGGCCCGACCATGGATTTCCTGAAGATACATTTGCGGTTCGTGGAATTTTGAAAAGAGTAATGTATCAGGTAGCATTTTCCATACCCGACTGCGGCCCAATTGTGGTGCACTGCAGTGCAGGTGTTAGGAGAACTGGAACGTACTGCACCATTCATGATACATTGCAGAGAATTCTTTCGGGGGACATGTTTGCTTTAGATTTAGTAAAAACAATAACCACATTCAGGTCTCAGCGAGATGGAATGGTCCAGAAACCGGAGCAATATCATTTATGTTATGATGCTGTCATTGATGAATTGGAAAAGCTCATCATGGATGGATCCCCACTTGGCAGTTGATATATAGTGAAGTGAGGTAAGCTCCTCCATTTCTTGCTTTTGACAGGACATGAGTTTCTTTACTTTTGCAAACTTGGGGTATAATCATTCTGAATAATTAACATGGAAATCAGAATTACATTTCAGTTATGCAGCCAGATTCAGAGTTCTATTGACACTCCAATATCACAAACATGAAAAATGAAAACGTGAAGAGGGGCAATTTTTGGTGGTCTGATTTTGTAGGGACCTGTGGAGGAGTTTGGCTTACCAGAGAGTGAAGATACTAGTTTACTACAGTTTATACCTTCATAGAGGTTTGCATATGTAATGTTTGCTTTGGTGTTGTTATTTGGCATTCTTCTCACTGCATTAAAATGCAGGAAAGCAAGGTCGTGGCTCTATTTATGGCACTTTTTGGTGTTGCAGGTTGGCTAATAAGAAGCTTTGCAGCAGACTCTTGAGTCTTACATTCTAACTAGTAGTGTTCCTTTTTGGGCTGGGCTAGTGGGCTTCTGATTTTTTTTCTAGTCCGAAGAAGCCTGAAATGCATTCACAATTCAAATTTTACTGCAAAAAGAAAAACCTAACCTGTGATTTGGGCTGTTTGTCCTCATCAACTATCGAAAGATGCCAGACCCGGAGGAGGAGACCAAGCGGAAGAGGAGGGAGATGCCAGAGGAGAAGGGCACCAAACGCCCAAAATCCATGAAACTGGCCACCATCCCTTCCTTGGAGGACTTGTTGGCCAATACTTGTTCGACCAGAGTCGACCTTACCCCCCCTCCCCCAACAACATGAAAATTGTGCCTTTACTCTCAAATTCTTCAAAGACAAGCTCCGGATGCCTGAGCATATCAACCGAGAGTGGGATCAGTTAGATGCCATTTATATAACACAATATGAGGCGGAGAAGCGTTGCTCTGTGGGTCTCAACACTCTCAATTTATGCAAAAACCAGTATGATGAATACGTAGCATTTGACGAAAATAGGGTTGTTCTTAACTCTTGTGCGGCAGGGGCATGGGTAGGGGACTACATCAATGCCAGCTTCATTGCAACACCATCTTCCTCCTCTTGTTTTATGCAACACCATCTTCCTTCTCTTGTTTTATGCAACACAAGGTCCACTCTCACACACCTTTGAAGCTTTCTGGGAGATGGTCATCCAGTACCGTTGCTCTGTAATTGTCTTGCTTACTGACTTGGATGATAACAAATGTGGAGATTATTTTCAGGCCGATGACAACAACGGCGTTAGTAGTAGAGATTTGGAAATATATGTGTAGCCACTAAGTGGATAAGAAGAGTTGGTGAATTTGGAGATGCTAATTTGGATTCACTAGTATTGCGCTTTTTGGAGGTGAAGAAGGAAATTAAAGAGTCATCAGACTCAGACTCGAAGGACCCTTCACCGCCCATGTCTGTTTTGCAGATTCAGTATCCTCAATGGCCTAACCATGGAGTTCCTGAAGACGCATTTGCGGTTCATGGAATTTTGAAAAGAGTAATGTATCGGGTAACACTGGCCATACTCGAATGCGGCCCAATAGTGGTGCACTGCAGCGTAGGTGTTTGGAGAACTGGAACGTACTGCACCATTCTTGATACGCTGCATAGAATTCTTTCGGGGGCATGTCTGCTTTAGATTTAGGGAAAACAATAACCACATTCAGGTCTCAGCGAGATGGAATGGTTCAGAAACCGGAGCAATATCGTTTCTGTTATGATGTCGTCATTGATGAATTGGAAGAGCTCATCTCGGATGGATCCCCACTTGGCAGTTGAATATATAGCGAAGTTAGCCAAGCTTTTCCAGTACTTGCTTTTGACAGGACATGAGTTTCTTTACTTTTGCAAACTTCAAGTATAATCATTCTGAATAATTAACATGGAAATTAGAATTACATTTCAGTTATGCAGCCAGATTCAAAGTTCTATTGATTTATGAATTCCTTACTTGCAGTTTGTATGTTTTAATTCTTGCTTTATGCTTCTCTTCCACTGAAAGTTAGTGCCCTTGTACACATGCATCTTCTGTGTAAGCCCCTCCTAGCTAGTTCTGCATAAGTTTAGATGCCTAGTGTTGATGATTGTTCCATTATTCTATGGGATAATAGGAGGAATGGAGGATGCTATTGCCATACATTCCTAATTTTCTTTATCCTATTATTTTCGTGAGAGGATGGGTAAGTAGAGGCAAACCAATAGCTGCTGCCTACACATGCTACACTAACACTGTGTTTAAAGGCCAAGAGGTTGTGGAGGTGATGGTGGGGCCTAGCGTCAAGGATGCGAGTGAGCGTGGTTTTAAAGGGAAGACAAATTTTTTTTATTTACAAAGTGTTAAGAACATGCACTTTCTTGTACAAGTTGAAGAAATGATGCAGATGCTTGATCAATGTTATGCCATAAGCATTGCTAATGCTAGATAATTAGTGAGAGTAAAATCATTTAGGATTAGGTGTTTTATCAATGTTAAGGCATTAAAATTAGGGTTGCTATAGAGAGGAATGAGGGGGTTTGTTCTCCTCTCTGACTTGGAATGTTCACTTTGAGGTAAACTAGCTTGTGCAGTGTGGTGCTAATCTCTTTGGATTTTGGTACTGCTGCTGCTTTTGTTATAGTGGAAGTATGAGCTCAACTTAATTTCTAATTCTTGGGAGATTGAGTTCATATAACAAGAGAGAGGCGAAAGCTACTGCCTTGATTGGGGGTGATCTCAGTTCCAAGTCACCAGTTCTTTGGAAACCCTTTGTGCAAGCAATTCAAGCTGTTGACTTGGGAGATCCCCATTTTTTTTTCTTGGTCAATCATTACTTTTCATTGTCTTTTGATTCAGACATTAGGGAAATTATGCAATGGAGGTTTTTTGACCTGTCCTGTGTAAGTTTATCTTACATTGCCGGTCCCAAGCCCGGATAAAGGAGGAGGGGGAGGGCGTCAAGTAGTCGACAACCGGCAGTCCTATCTTATGTCGAATCCTTGGGATGCGATCATACCAGCTCACATGCACCGAATCCCATCCGAACTTCGAAGTTAAACGAGTTTGGGCGAGAGTAGTACTAGGGTGGGTGACCTCCTGAGAAGTCCTCGTGTTGCATCCCCCCACAGCCGACCTCACCTAATGGGAAAAGGCTTTGTAGTGTTGCTGTGTTGAGGTTTTTTCACCTTCTGCTCTCAGATTTTGTTTGATGGCTGTGTTAAAATAAAAAATAAAAAAAATTAAAAAAAAAGGCCTGATTTTCGGATAAAAAAGCCTTATACAACTAGAAAAAAAGCCTTATACGCTAAATTGAACCATCAGAGGAAGGAAACATTCAAATCATGCTTATGCTTATCATAACAAATAACTAAAGGCTTTAAGCTTGACTTCTGATTTCATCACTTCACTACCATCAAGAAACAATCAACTTATTTGAATTTTAGTGATGTTTTGATTAATGTGGGAAACTTTTGGGCGGTGGGAAGTTCAATGCTCAGGCTGCTGGCCTGGTATGTTGGGCTCGGACGCTTGGCGGCTCGACGGCCGCGGCTCGCTCTGTGGGAGAGGTTTTGAACGAAACTGTAGTCTATATAATTTTTTTCTTTCAAAATTCAATTATGCATATATAATTTAATACTGATCTATATAAATTCATACAATATCAATTCACATAATTCCACAATATTATAGATATATTCATGCTAATATCGAGATAAAAACCGTTGTTTTGGAAGAACTTGATTGCGTGATGGTATTGATGAACTGGTTCGATGCATAAAATTATTTCTTCACTTTCGACTTTCCATCTCTGAAGCTAGTATCATGTTCAACATAAGAAAAATAAATTGAATCAATAAAAGTATATGAATTCAAGAAAACCAAAATTTAATCAATTAAAAATAATTGAAACGTAATACTCCCCTAATTGAAGTTGAATAATTTCTACGTTAGATTCATAGGCGCAGTGGAAAAACATGCTGATAACATGTTGTGGTTTATTTTAATCTGACAAGAGAGAGAGGGGGCACGGGAATAAATTTTCACCTCCAAGACATACAAGTCTAATAGGGAAGAATAACTAGTATAAAAAAAAATGTAAGATTTACACAATTATACTTAAATACAAGATCTATAGCAATTTGAATATATTAAAAAAAAATTTATATAAAAATTAAAATAAAAAAAAAACTGATAATTTTAAAATTAGAGGGTAATATTTGGCGATATGTGATTAATACTCATTTAAAAGAGTATTTATTTCACAACAAAAAAATAGATGCAGAAGAGGAGAGTAATCTGGAGACCGAAGTCAGAGGGTAATCTGAAGCATTCAAGCATCAAGCAATCTTGAGATAGGACATGGACAAGGGACAACAAATCTCTGGAACCATCCTCGGAGTCCGAGTCGGTACATCCAGCGACAGCGAGACAACTGAATCAGCTGCCTCTTCCTCCTGCTGCTGCTCCTTCTCCTGCTCCTGCTCCTGCTCCTGGAAGGAGATGGGAGCAGAATTGGCGAATTTGGTGAAATATAAGGTGACTTTTCCACCTCAATGATCCATCCATCTGCACATACATGATTTAATATTCAATATTTTAGTTTGAAGGTACACCTTATGATTATTGATTTGTTTACAATTCAATAATCTCAAATTTGATATCGCATGTGTTACTGTGTCCATTAGGATTAGGCAATCTAGCATAATTTTTTTTTAATATTAATTATCTCCCTTCCGGAAAGTGGTGAATTGCCTATTGGTTACAGCCTTCCTTTTCCATCCACTCCGTCTCGGGTATAAACCATTTCCCCTCCCCTTAATGTAGTTTAGAGAGGAATATCACTTGTATTTTTTTAATGCGAATTTGAATTCTTCAATCCGTTAGCTTAATGGGTTAACACGACGCTAGCGGTTAAGATAACGGTTTAGCACAAAAATGACACGAACACGGCAAACATGACCTGTTTGCAGGTCTACTTGCGAGTCCGACGAGCATACAATAAAGGCGATTGCTATGCCTATGTATCATAATTTTCGTTTAGTGCTAGTCATCCCAACCCACCGTTCCCAAATTATAGTTGTAATATTCGATCTTTGTTTCTTTTAGGATGCCGTTATCTCTCAAGTCCTAGTCCAACATAGGCACCCAATCCCAACCGGATTGGAGATGTGCGGGACCAAGAGAAAAGGACGCTGCAGCAACAAAAACAATGCTAAGCTGATGGATCTGGACATCAACATCCTTATAGACATCATTTTGAGACTGCCCGCAACTTCAGTTTGTTGCCTTCGAAGTGTCTCTAAGCTGTTGAAGAACATGGTTGACAATCCTGCTTTTGTTATAATGTACACGCAGCGTTTACTTACTGCTACCAACAATGCAGCTGAAGTACCTCAACTTATGCTTCTTGTTAAATCCTCACTCACTGGATGCTTTTACAACTTCAAGCCTTTGTGCTTACTGGATTACAATGTCAATGAAAACGCCTTGAAACTGAGAAACCGTGGAATTGCATCTGAGATCTTAACCAGCCATAACAATAGGTACAATGTACATTTTGTTTTCTGCAACTTGGTCTGCTTTAAAGACATCAAGTATGGAGGTCGATGCTTCTTATTCAATCCACTTAAGGGAGAAGTTCTTATGCTCCCAACCAGTAATGTCCAAGTGCCAGCCGCACCATCCTATCGTAGAGGTCTTGCTTTCTCCGATTGTTATGCTATGGGATTTGATAATATAACAAACACCTACAAGATTCTTCGTGTTTGTGGGAAACAACAACAACAACAACAACAACAACAAAGTCTTTTCCCACTAAGTGGGGTCGGCTATATGAATCCTGGAACGTCTTTTTGTGTTTGTGTGAAACCAGTTCCCAAAAACCTGGTGGCCCAAATTCTTGTATTGGGAACAAGCACTTGGCGAGAGATAAGCTCGGTTCCTCCTTGTGAAGGATTAAGTCACAAGAACGTATCTGCATATGGGGATATGCATTGGGTGATCAGTTGGGGGACGAGACTTACAGCAATGGGAGAAACTAGCAATATAATTTCTTTCGATTTCAAGAAAGAGGAGTTCTATTGGATTCCTCATCCGCCCTTACGAAGTAACGGTTTCTGCCTTACTTACTTGAATTTGCTTAATCTTAGAGGAAGCCTGGCCATTGTGGATGCTTGGTCAGATATGCATATTGACATTTGGGTGTTGAAAAATTTCAATAAAAAAGAGTGGGTGAAACAATACTGCATAAATACCGAACTTGCAAGATATCTAAGATGTTGTGCGTGTCCAATGGACAGGTGTGGTGAATGGGAGCATGGTATATTTTTCAAAGAATTGATCTCCTGCAGGGAGCCTCAGAACAACAGTACTGCAATCTTTCTTGATCTAAGAGGCAGTACTGTTTCTACAAAGCTCGTGGAGTGTCCAATGTTAGTGCAAAATTGGACTATCGTCAGTTATACTGGGAGCCTGATTTCCCTAAATAATTACAGCAATTTGAAGCGGAAGCATTTGTAACTTCGAAAATACAAATAACTAATAACGAAAGTTAAAATACTTTTTCTGAAAAACCAAAACTGAAAATGAGAATGGGTCTTGTCCAAGAATACGAAACGTCACGTACTCCAAGAATAGATGTGTCGTCGAGTCAAGTTTCAAGAATAACAATTCTGAAACTGCATCAGCTGCCGTAGACGAATCTTCTTGCCCACTTGAAACTGTACCTTGGGATTCAAGAAAAGTGGCTACCATGTTAATAGTAGACCCAAAAGCTCGAGTCAAACAAGCAGAAAACGAGAAGTCATCTTTCCAATAAGCAGTATCTCTTGGGAACTATTGTAGTGCTTAAACCACCTCTCCATTTTTGCTTAGTTGCAGATTTCAAGTCAAACAAGGTCAATGTTGGTGGAAAGGAGGACTCGCCAGTGATCAACTTACCACCCCAAGAGAGCACACAACCTTCCAGAAAAGTGCAACTTCTAAATGTGCTAATGCCACAAAATGAGGGAATACAACGCGTCTTCCAAGGTCTAGATAGTTCGTTCAAAATATCAGACTCGAATCTCAAGATGGAATTTGATCTCAGAAGATGCCTATCAAAGGTGTACTAAGGTTGGATGGAAGATAACCATAAAATATTTAAGCAAATGAATTTACTTACATATCGTTGGAAAAAGACTACTAGAGTACGATATGATATTGATGAATTGCAGTAGGATGATATGTGGTGATCAAACAATTCAGACTGAAGATACTGATGCAATCTGCTGATCACTTACACTACCGTCTTCACCAAACTTACTAGAAGACGGCTCAAACCTCACAGCCATGTGGAACTCTTCCTGGTAAGTCTGGTAAACTTGTGGAAAAGTTATGCTTCCAACGTTCCTGTCATAAACGATAAGTATTGGGCGTACACTTTCGCCGAAAAGATCAATCAGGAATTCCTCACTGACTGAGCAAGAAACCACGTCGAGAAGGCTAAAAGAACACTCAAGAATTTGAGAGTCAAAACAAGCTAGAGTACAAGATATCGGGATTTGAACCAGAAACCATGCCGAGAACAAACGTTTTTTTTTTTTTTTTTTTTTTTTTTCGGCATGATCCAGTTTACATTGAGAAACAAACAAGCGAAGGAAGGTGAAGATGCAGAAATAGAAGTCACTGTTTATGATTATTTGGCTAATCATCACAGTAAGGTCAACTGGTTTCTTAGCCAAAAAGAAATAGGTCTAAGTTCAAGAATAGCTAAGAACCGCAAATAAGGTTTTGACAAGATCAAGGACATTTCGAAATTCACAATACTTTGTGAGAGTTGCTTCAAAGTTCAGAAATTGAATATGGAATCTCTGAATCAACAGAATGACAAAGAAGAAAGATACAAAGCAACTTGAGTATGCATGCAGTGATATGATTGGCTACCTTAAAGTGATGCCCTTGAGTAAACCAAAGCTCAATGAGTTCAGAGAAGTTCAGAGTAAACCTCGATCTTCGTACAAAGATGAATATGGTAGAGTCTCAAGCCATTACACTGAAAAATTACAAGGCTGGAAGGTTAGAGGACAAGAGCACTGATCAGTTAGGCTACAAGTAAGAAGCTAAATTCACCTCTACCGAAAAGTACGTGGTCAAGGTGCTAGGATTTACCTCCGAGTACTGGACCCAGGTGAAATTCAAGGAGTCTGTTTATCCAGCCAAGACTGGATCTTCATCATCCAAGTCCAACTACAACCACAACAAGAATCGTAATTCCTGTTGGAAATTGATGAGAATAGCGTATGCTACTGAGGAGTTTCTCAAGAAAAACAATTAATGAAAACGAAGTTAATACTCAAAGAATTTGGAATAAGGCTGACAATCAAAGGTTAAGGAACTTGTCTTCGTCGTCGGAATAAGCAAGAAGGTTATCGATAGAACAATCGCCGAGAATTGTTTTAAAGATTCACACGAATTTCTTCAGTGGTAATGAGTCCGAGAACACAGATTCGATCCCACTAATTACCACTTGCTCGTTTCTTGCAACACGAACTTCGAAGGTTTCGAGTAATTACCACTAACACATGGCTCTGCTCGCCATTTCTGGGGAACGCATGTCATAAAGTGATATTACCGATTCAGAACTCCAGTTGGTCTTAGCCAACTCATACCGCCAAGATTTTTCCGTTTCCCAAGATTTCGATGTAAAGCCGACTCCGCCCGCAATTCCTATGGAACGCATGTTGCAGAGTGGCATTGCCAGTTCGGATCTACAGATGGCCTTGATGAGACTTCCTCGACTGAGATTTCTAAAAACACGTCACTTCCAAATAGCATCGACTCTGCTCACCATTTCTCGAGAATGCACGTGGCAGAGTATCAGTCCGATGTGAAAGTCGTCCAACAAGTCAAACACGTCACCGTTAAGGCACAATCCCGACACGAATTCTTGTATTTCTACCAGAAGGCGACAATTCAAACAGAGAAAGATTTGCACAACTGTGCTGAATGGCACAAAATTCGAAAATCATGACATCCAAATGACGTCATGACCGATACACTATGAGGATAGGAGAGAATCCTAAGTATGCTCAGAATAAAACCACGCTCTGATACCAATCTGACACGACCCGACCCTGATATTCCCCGAATACCAGGATAGGCACGTGCTGGCCGACACCCGAGGGTGACGAAAGCCATTAACTGACACAAAAGCTAAGAATAAGAAATAAATAAGGGTTATGAATTCAAATACAATGGAATAACAATTTAGGAACGTGTTCAGAGCATACAACTAAACCTAATCACTAAAAGAATTAATATAAAATTAATTGAATAAAGGAGTGGGTCCTACACCGAGAGGACTCGAAGATGCTGCTGCGGAAGTGCCTTGATGTCGGGATCATGTGCCTTGATTCTAAGTCCTGAATGGGGGCGCAAAACAAGGGTGAGTGGACCAAGTTTATATATGTAGTACGAAAACAGTTATAAACATATTATCCCCCACAGTTTAAATGAAAACTACTAGAATAATAAGTGATAGGTTTTTCAAACCCTCTATCATGCCATAAAAACCGTTCGTATCGATCTGTCATTCAATCTCATAAATCATAAAAGGAAACATAATATAAGTTGTGCTGCTAATGAGTATCACCGAATAATAATAGTACTTCCGGCCCATTGCCTGCACCTAAATCTCTATGGCCTTCACCATGAGATAACTCACTCCCGGCCCGATGCCAGACTCCGTGGTCCCTCAGCCTTCCGCTAGGGATTATTTCTTCAGGCCTGTGCCAACTCAAGTCCTCGCCCCTGGCGGCATGGTGTTCACTAGGTACGCACAAAACAGTTTTCTAAAATACAACTTCGTAGCATAAGTTCATCGATCCCCCATACTACGAAGAGGTGTCTAAAAGCATTTGAAACACATTCTTAGCATCCTATCGTCATCGATCAGATAGTCTACCAGAATGAGGGTTATATAGAAAATATGATATAGTGAAAATAGTTCAAAAGATCTATCTATTCAATAATATTCAAATCATCATGCTTCCTGTAAAGTATTCATCAAATCGAGGCATGCTAGGAACATATGCAATTCTTTAATTTAAAACATGCTATTTTTGAAGGTGATCCACTCACAGTACTTTGCCGTCGAAAGCTGCGCAAGCTAGCGAAGATAGAATCGCCACCATAATTGTCCCTAGGCACATAAAGGGTACATTTGGTCAAACGATTTAATTTGGGAAAACGAACTTCGGAAACGGATCTAGGACGTCGAAATTAGCTTATGAGGGATCCCTGACGAAATCCCGAAAAGTCAACCTTAAAGTCAACGTTGACCAGGGGTCAACGGTCAAACTAGGTCAAACAGGTTTTAGGCTTGAAAAGGATTAGGATTTAGGTTAAATAGGGTTAGGTCTTATTGGGTTTAATGAGTTATCTGGGCTTAAGATAAAATAAAAACAATAAATAAATAAAATAAAAGGTTTTGGGTTTGGTCTTAAGGCTCAAAGGCTTAAAGCCTTAAAGGTTTTTGGGTTGCTCAACGGGCCTAAGGCCCTAAAGATTAAATGGCCAAAAGGCCTTGTTTTTAAAAGAAACAACAATTAAATAAATAAAATTTAAAAAGGGTTGGGCTGCCCAGTGTTTTGGGCTTGGCAGGAACGGCCCAAAGGGCCTGGGTTTGATGGGTCGCCGGACCTCAAGAAGAAGAAGGCCGGGAATCGGCCGGAAAACCACCCAAACTTTAAATGCTTATAACTTCTTTGTTACTTAACGAAATCAAGTGAGGTAAAAACGAAAGTTGTAGTTCTCGAAGAGACGAAGAGAATGGTACCTCACCCGACGTCCAACTCGCCGTGGTTTGGCCGGAAAATGCTTCGAAAGTCACTGAGGTCGCCGGAAACTGGGTAAGATTCAAATGAGTATAACTTCTTCAATACTCAACGAAATTGGGTGAAACAAAAAGGAAAGTTGTAGTACTTAGGAAGATGAAGAGATTGATACCTTGCACGCCGGCCAACTCGCCGTGGTTTGGCCGGAAAACGCCTCGAAAGTGGCGGTGCTCGCCGGAAAATTTGGAAAAGCTTCCCCGAGTTATTTACTGCGATTCAAATGTATACCCAACTTAAAATAAGCTTCGATCTAACCCTAAACACAATCCAAGGGTTTTTAGAAGCTTACCAATGTTGGAAAATCACGAAACTCATCGGGGAAGACGATGAACAGTACCGGCCGAAGGTGAGGGAAAGGTTTGGGATATTTTCTGGGTTCATGGGTTCACCTAGAAAGGAGATGATGGTGGTGGAGGATGGTTCTTTGCTGTGGAAAGCCCTCGGAATGACTGAGATAGAGGGAGCGAGAGGGAGAGAGTGAGAGAGTTACGGGAAAGGTGAGGGAGAAGAGAGAGCTGAGAGGAGAGAGAGAGAGACCCGGAGCAAAAATTCAAAAGGTGGGCCCCACGGCTCACCAATTAAGGTTCCAAAAACAATTTAAAAAGAAAAAGGATCCCCAAACTTAATAAAAATACAAAAGTACTCTTTTTATACAGTAAAACTCGGGACGGGTTGTTTCAATCTACCCCCCTTAAAAGAATTTCGTCCCCGAAATTTAAAATCACTTCTTAAACTGAAAAATTCAAAAATAGGAAGAAGAATATATGTATAAAGAGAAATCAAGTCAGAGCGGTTGCACGAAGGAAAAATGCCATCCCGTCCGGATCGGGTTGCAATGATTCCATCTTTCGTGCCTCCAGGCTCATACTTTCTTTCCTCATCAGTGTAAAAGTAGAAAACGTACTTTAAAAAAATATAAAGTTGAAAACATATATTGACACAAGGTCAAAAATAGTACATAAAATACAATAGTGCCAAAACAAATAAGTAATAACATATAGGTCAAAAACTCGCGCTGAAATTAAAATTGAAAACGAAAATTTTTCCCACAAAACATTTGTAACTTCGAAAATACAAATAACTAATAACGAAAGTTAAAATACTTTTTCTGAAAAACCAAAACTGAAAATGAGAATGGGTCTTGTCCAAGAATACGAAACGTCACGTACTCCAAGAATAGATGTGTCGTCGAGTCAAGTTTCAAGAATAACAATTCTGAAACTGCATCAGCTGCCGTAGACGAATCTTCTTGCCCACTTGAAACTGTACCTTGGGATTCAAGAAAAGTGGCTACCATGTTAATAGTAGACCCAAAAGCTCGAGTCAAACAAGCAGAAAACGAGAAGTCATCTTTCCAATAAGCAGTATCTCTTGGGAACTATTGTAGTGCTTAAACCACCTCTCCATTTTTGCTTAGTTGCAGATTTCAAGTCAAACAAGGTCAATGTTGGTGGAAAGGAGGACTCGCCAGTGATCAACTTACCACCCCAAGAGAGCACACAACCTTCCAGAAAAGTGCAACTTCTAAATGTGCTAATGCCACAAAATGAGGGAATACAACGCGTCTTCCAAGGTCTAGATAGTTCGTTCAAAATATCAGACTCGAATCTCAAGATGGAATTTGATCTCAGAAGATGCCTATCAAAGGTGTACTAAGGTTGGATGGAAGATAACCATAAAATATTTAAGCAAATGAATTTACTTACATATCGTTGGAAAAAGACTACTAGAGTACGATATGATATTGATGAATTGCAGTAGGATGATATGTGGTGATCAAACAATTCAGACTGAAGATACTGATGCAATCTGCTGATCACTTACACTACCGTCTTCACCAAACTTACTAGAAGACGGCTCAAACCTCACAGCCATGTGGAACTCTTCCTGGTAAGTCTGGTAAACTTGTGGAAAAGTTATGCTTCCAACGTTCCTGTCATAAACGATAAGTATTGGGCGTACACTTTCGCCGAAAAGATCAATCAGGAATTCCTCACTGACTGAGCAAGAAACCACGTCGAGAAGGCTAAAAGAACACTCAAGAATTTGAGAGTCAAAACAAGCTAGAGTACAAGATATCGGGATTTGAACCAGAAACCATGCCGAGAACAAACGTTTTTTTTTTTTTTTTTTTTTTTTTTTTCGGCATGATCCAGTTTACATTGAGAAACAAACAAGCGAAGGAAGGTGAAGATGCAGAAATAGAAGTCACTGTTTATGATTATTTGGCTAATCATCACAGTAAGGTCAACTGGTTTCTTAGCCAAAAAGAAATAGGTCTAAGTTCAAGAATAGCTAAGAACCGCAAATAAGGTTTTGACAAGATCAAGGACATTTCGAAATTCACAATACTTTGTGAGAGTTGCTTCAAAGTTCAGAAATTGAATATGGAATCTCTGAATCAACAGAATGACAAAGAAGAAAGATACAAAGCAACTTGAGTATGCATGCAGTGATATGATTGGCTACCTTAAAGTGATGCCCTTGAGTAAACCAAAGCTCAATGAGTTCAGAGAAGTTCAGAGTAAACCTCGATCTTCGTACAAAGATGAATATGGTAGAGTCTCAAGCCATTACACTGAAAAATTACAAGGCTGGAAGGTTAGAGGACAAGAGCACTGATCAGTTAGGCTACAAGTAAGAAGCTAAATTCACCTCTACCGAAAAGTACGTGGTCAAGGTGCTAGGATTTACCTCCGAGTACTGGACCCAGGTGAAATTCAAGGAGTCTGTTTATCCAGCCAAGACTGGATCTTCATCATCCAAGTCCAACTACAACCACAACAAGAATCGTAATTCCTGTTGGAAATTGATGAGAATAGCGTATGCTACTGAGGAGTTTCTCAAGAAAAACAATTAATGAAAACGAAGTTAATACTCAAAGAATTTGGAATAAGGCTGACAATCAAAGGTTAAGGAACTTGTCTTCGTCGTCGGAATAAGCAAGAAGGTTATCGATAGAACAATCGCCGAGAATTGTTTTAAAGATTCACACGAATTTCTTCAGTGGTAATGAGTCCGAGAACACAGATTCGATCCCACTAATTACCACTTGCTCGTTTCTTGCAACACGAACTTCGAAGGTTTCGAGTAATTACCACTAACACATGGCTCTGCTCGCCATTTCTGGGGAACGCATGTCATAAAGTGATATTACCGATTCAGAACTCCAGTTGGTCTTAGCCAACTCATACCGCCAAGATTTTTCCGTTTCCCAAGATTTCGATGTAAAGCCGACTCCGCCCGCAATTCCTATGGAACGCATGTTGCAGAGTGGCATTGCCAGTTCGGATCTACAGATGGCCTTGATGAGACTTCCTCGACTGAGATTTCTAAAAACACGTCACTTCCAAATAGCATCGACTCTGCTCACCATTTCTCGAGAATGCACGTGGCAGAGTATCAGTCCGATGTGAAAGTCGTCCAACAAGTCAAACACGTCACCGTTAAGGCACAATCCCGACACGAATTCTTGTATTTCTACCAGAAGGCGACAATTCAAACAGAGAAAGATTTGCACAACTGTGCTGAATGGCACAAAATTCGAAAATCATGACATCCAAATGACGTCATGACCGATACACTATGAGGATAGGAGAGAATCCTAAGTATGCTCAGAATAAAACCACGCTCTGATACCAATCTGACACGACCCGACCCTGATATTCCCCGAATACCAGGATAGGCACGTGCTGGCCGACACCCGAGGGTGACGAAAGCCATTAACTGACACAAAAGCTAAGAATAAGAAATAAATAAGGGTTATGAATTCAAATACAATGGAATAACAATTTAGGAACGTGTTCAGAGCATACAACTAAACCTAATCACTAAAAGAATTAATATAAAATTAATTGAATAAAGGAGTGGGTCCTACACCGAGAGGACTCGAAGATGCTGCTGCGGAAGTGCCTTGATGTCGGGATCATGTGCCTTGATTCTAAGTCCTGAATGGGGGCGCAAAACAAGGGTGAGTGGACCAAGTTTATATATGTAGTACGAAAACAGTTATAAACATATTATCCCCCACAGTTTAAATGAAAACTACTAGAATAATAAGTGATAGGTTTTTCAAACCCTCTATCATGCCATAAAAACCGTTCGTATCGATCTGTCATTCAATCTCATAAATCATAAAAGGAAACATAATATAAGTTGTGCTGCTAATGAGTATCACCGAATAATAATAGTACTTCCGGCCCATTGCCTGCACCTAAATCTCTATGGCCTTCACCATGAGATAACTCACTCCCGGCCCGATGCCAGACTCCGTGGTCCCTCAGCCTTCCGCTAGGGATTATTTCTTCAGGCCTGTGCCAACTCAAGTCCTCGCCCCTGGCGGCATGGTGTTCACTAGGTACGCACAAAACAGTTTTCTAAAATACAACTTCGTAGCATAAGTTCATCGATCCCCCATACTACGAAGAGGTGTCTAAAAGCATTTGAAACACATTCTTAGCATCCTATCGTCATCGATCAGATAGTCTACCAGAATGAGGGTTATATAGAAAATATGATATAGTGAAAATAGTTCAAAAGATCTATCTATTCAATAATATTCAAATCATCATGCTTCCTGTAAAGTATTCATCAAATCGAGGCATGCTAGGAACATATGCAATTCTTTAATTTAAAACATGCTATTTTTGAAGGTGATCCACTCACAGTACTTTGCCGTCGAAAGCTGCGCAAGCTAGCGAAGATAGAATCGCCACCATAATTGTCCCTAGGCACATAAAGGGTACATTTGGTCAAACGATTTAATTTGGGAAAACGAACTTCGGAAACGGATCTAGGACGTCGAAATTAGCTTATGAGGGATCCCTGACGAAATCCCGAAAAGTCAACCTTAAAGTCAACGTTGACCAGGGGTCAACGGTCAAACTAGGTCAAACAGGTTTTAGGCTTGAAAAGGATTAGGATTTAGGTTAAATAGGGTTAGGTCTTATTGGGTTTAATGAGTTATCTGGGCTTAAGATAAAATAAAAACAATAAATAAATAAAATAAAAGGTTTTGGGTTTGGTCTTAAGGCTCAAAGGCTTAAAGCCTTAAAGGTTTTTGGGTTGCTCAACGGGCCTAAGGCCCTAAAGATTAAATGGCCAAAAGGCCTTGTTTTTAAAAGAAACAACAATTAAATAAATAAAATTTAAAAAGGGTTGGGCTGCCCAGTGTTTTGGGCTTGGCAGGAACGGCCCAAAGGGCCTGGGTTTGATGGGTCGCCGGACCTCAAGAAGAAGAAGGCCGGGAATCGGCCGGAAAACCACCCAAACTTTAAATGCTTATAACTTCTTTGTTACTTAACGAAATCAAGTGAGGTAAAAACGAAAGTTGTAGTTCTCGAAGAGACGAAGAGAATGGTACCTCACCCGACGTCCAACTCGCCGTGGTTTGGCCGGAAAATGCTTCGAAAGTCACTGAGGTCGCCGGAAACTGGGTAAGATTCAAATGAGTATAACTTCTTCAATACTCAACGAAATTGGGTGAAACAAAAAGGAAAGTTGTAGTACTTAGGAAGATGAAGAGATTGATACCTTGCACGCCGGCCAACTCGCCGTGGTTTGGCCGGAAAACGCCTCGAAAGTGGCGGTGCTCGCCGGAAAATTTGGAAAAGCTTCCCCGAGTTATTTACTGCGATTCAAATGTATACCCAACTTAAAATAAGCTTCGATCTAACCCTAAACACAATCCAAGGGTTTTTAGAAGCTTACCAATGTTGGAAAATCACGAAACTCATCGGGGAAGACGATGAACAGTACCGGCCGAAGGTGAGGGAAAGGTTTGGGATATTTTCTGGGTTCATGGGTTCACCTAGAAAGGAGATGATGGTGGTGGAGGATGGTTCTTTGCTGTGGAAAGCCCTCGGAATGACTGAGATAGAGGGAGCGAGAGGGAGAGAGTGAGAGAGTTACGGGAAAGGTGAGGGAGAAGAGAGAGCTGAGAGGAGAGAGAGAGAGACCCGGAGCAAAAATTCAAAAGGTGGGCCCCACGGCTCACCAATTAAGGTTCCAAAAACAATTTAAAAAGAAAAAGGATCCCCAAACTTAATAAAAATACAAAAGTACTCTTTTTATACAGTAAAACTCGGGACGAGTTGTTTCAAAATCATTCTTCATTACAAAGAACAATAATCGAACCTGGCAACCCGAGAATTGAAGGAATTATTTTGTAATCGGATAAATTGGTCATTTCAAGTCGTCAATTTTCTTGTGGATTTGTGTTGGTGCTACTGCTATTATCAGAAAAAGTAAGGGTTACAAGAAACTGCTCTACCCGCCTTTTGCGAACCCTTTGCTATTAAACAAATGCTGCAGATATGATGTCGCCTTTGCGCTCTGCTTTCTCTGCTTGCTCTTCCCTCATTTCTTAAGCGATTGGTTAGATTGCTCCTCCTTGTTGTCACCTCTGTTGTTATATTCCGTACCGATCAGCATACATAGGCTGACAAATGATCTCTGGGCTCATTCACCAAGATGTTCTCAGTGATATTGCCCATTATACACTTGATAATGTTCCTGCAGGCGGATTTTTCATCCTGATGCACATGCATATACAGAAAAATTAGATCCATTATTTCCTCCCAGAATTATATTTTGATCCAACCATATTTCCTTCCGTTAGTTTCTTCTTTCCATGGTACAGAAAGAGCAGTTCCCACCAATGATCACCAACTAAACTATCATTTGTTTGTTTACAGGAAATCTCATTTGAACCTTTCTGGAGTTAATCCTCCTATCGATCAAGGAATGTAGTACATTCACAGTTATTAACATCATATATTATGTTCCATCCATGTAGCATAAAAGTAAACCGCCCGAAACCCTAAACCTCGACAGGTGCAAGTTTCCCCTTCCCCTCTAAGAGAAACTGGTGTGACCCTGATAATTTTATTGATGTTCCCTTTACCCCAAAAGCTGGCTGCGGCTTAATAGATTCATAGCAGAACTGTAGTGCCTCTTGCTTGTCCCAAGGTATTTCATCACCTAATATATCGTTTTTCCTTGCTCTATTTGTATCCTGATGATAAATGCTTTCCTGCATTAATGGAGCAGCTCAATGCCGGTCTCCATCATCATTGTCCTTTTCATCTGTACCTGATTTCTTCCATTTAGGAGTTGGTGGGAAAACAAACATCTTGGCCATCATGTTATGATCGATTGAGTACAATGATTTCTTCCGCCGGTTATTTAGTTGTTCTAACTTTTAATGTATCCAAGCGAGCACATATGTGGGGGTATCCAATTCATTTTTAAGTGAACTAATGTTGTCACTTAGTATTACGATCTAATAGTATTCTTTTTCACAACATTTCACTTGTAATTGAAAAGTCCTAGCTTTGAATCTCGTAAATACTAAATGACGAGTTCGTTACTAATTTATTCCTCCAACACTTTATGTAAATATATAGTTCTATAACTTTGGAATTATGATAAATCTAAAGATTCTTACACCCGTGTCATCTGCGATTGTCTTACACTTAAAACAATGTTCTTTCATTTCTACTCGTGTCATGTGCAATTTGGTTACACTAAAAACAATGTTTTTAATGTCACAATGACTTTCCTTGTTAGATGATATGTGTTGGTTTGCTCCCCAAATCTAACGGTTGCACAAAAATGCCAAGACATACCATTCAGGCCTAAACATTCAAAGTTAGAAAACGTTTGTCCTATTTAGTTGGTGAAAGAGTTTGTCTTCTTTAAGTCTATAATGGACGTACATTCCATTGGTAAGTTCTGTTCTTACAACTTAATTTCCATGTATTTTTGTTTTTTTTCATTTAATTGGATTTGCAAAATTTGGAATTTCTGTGTTGATTTGGGTGTTTATGTCAATCTGGGTTTGAAATTTGAGTTCTTGGCAATTAGAATTTTAGCAAATTTTGATAGTCTGTTCAATTGAATCTTAAGCTAGATTTATTAATAATTAGATGAAATCCCAACATAATTTTAATTTGGAAAATTAGAATTGTTGTGGATTCGGTTACAAATTTGTAATTTTTGGCTCCTTTTTTGCATATGATTTTCACTGTGTTTCCAGCTTTGTTTTGATTTTCTTGGATTGCCCTTTTAATTGTTTGGTAGGCAAGACTGATGCCGAAGATGCCGAATGAAGTGGAACTGATGAGTTTTGGCAAGATTTTGGAGAACAACGTGACAGTGGGTCAGTGTAAATTACCTTCGGTTGATATTGGTTAGGGAATTGTCATGATGCGTGTTGTTGTACAGCCAGCTATGGGAAAATCTAAAACAGGTGATGTTTCCGTTAGAAACATAATCTCGGGTTTTGTAAAGTATCTGCTGGGGTTGGGTGGCCTAAGACAGAACATATTAAATTTGGTGTTTAGCGTGCTTAAACTGGTAGGGATTATCAGAATTGATGTTTTTAGTTTTTAAAACGTGGTATTTATCCTGTAAACTACACCAAGGGGACGGGGAATGGCTAGAATTTTGAACTCAGGATGCAGTGGGGCTAAGAGAAATACCCTCCTTACCAGGGCAGTCAATCACTTGCAGAATTGTTAAAATACCTCTGCTAAAAATATGAGCTTTACTTCCTGTACTTCATTTTTACTGTGATGTGGAAATAGTCTTTACAATGGTTTATTTGGGATAGTTGGTGAAGAGGTTTGTGTTTAAGACGAGAGTAGCGCTGTCTCTTTCTTGCAGTGAAATATGTATTTCTGAATGTGGGTTTGTGGGATTTGTTGCTTTGATGGGTGAATATCTTTGTGCTGCAACTTTTCCTTTCAGTTCGATTGAAGAATTAGTTCGCAACATGCTATCTTGCTTTGTCCATCGTTTGGTATGACGCTGACTTGCAATGTCTTTAACCCTTTTTATTTTTTTTGGCAAAGTGTCTTTAACCCTTTTATTCACCCACTGTAAGCCTACTTAGCTCCAGCTGAAGCCATTCAAGTCAAACTGTATGTAGCTTGAAGTTTACTTTTATTTTTAGAAATGTTTATTATTATTTTTTTAATTTCAGCAGAAATCAATTGAAATGAACTTCAATTTGATGATGGAATGCCGGGAAAATGCAGTGGAGAGACTTCTCTCGCTCTCAAATCTAGCAAATCGCGCCGGACCATGGGTCCATCCGCACCACCAACGTTCCTCCGCTTTAGTAAAGGTAAGCGATCCATCCTACTCTAAATTTTATTGTTTCCTTTCTAATACCAATCAGGTAATCAGTCTGTATGAATGGATTTGATGGATTGAAGCACCGTGGAACCGATTGGAGTGGCCTGTACCAGCATGGAGATTGTTTCTCTGCTCATCAGAGGCTGGCCATTGTTGACCCTGCTTCTAGTGATCAACCTCTCTACAATGAAGGCAAATCAATTGTTTTCACTGTAGAATTGCGTCATATATTTTTAAATTTTGTATTGTTTAATTTATTGAATATTTGAAAAAATAGATAAAATTTTCAATTTTCGATTAGTGTTACGATGTTTGTTTTGAAAATCATTAGGTGAATGGAGAGATTTACAACCATGCAAAGCTGCTAAATCAGATTTATAAGGTCTGATCAGTTATAAATGAAAGTACTTTTCATTCCCAATGACCTTATTTATCGTTTTTCTTTATGGATTAGCTGAACATTAGGTAGATGCTGACTAATATCAGTTTACTACCCTCAAGTTTCGTGGTTTTCATGAAGTTTTCGTTCCAGAGTCATAGTGTTAATTTTGGGACAATCTCATACATCCGTTAGTCAAACTGTTAACTCTGCCGTTAACTAATGATGTGGCGCCTATGTTGACATTGACTGGACGCCACGTGTCATTAAGGGGTTCACGTGGAAATTAAAAATTGGGTAATTTACATAGTAGCCCCTCAGGTTTGAGGTCTATTACAACCCCATACAACATATTTAAAACGTTTCACTTTCATACATTAATTATCATTTTATTTCAATTTCATACAACCGTTACATTTTCCATCCATTGATCCGTTAAATGCTGACGTGTCTGCCACATTTGTGCCACCTGTCTGCCAAATGTGTGCCACGTGGCAAAATAATAATTTTTTTAATTTTTTTTGAAAAAATCTAAACTTCCCCAAAAACAAAATATATATATTAAAAAACTAAAAGTAACCCACCCCCGTGACACCCAACAACACCCCCCCTCTAACTTCGACCCTCTCTCGCGACTCTGACCCTCTCTGTTTCTTCTCCGATGACACCACAGCACATAGTAATTTGCACCACACTGCCCCATACCTGCAAGTTCATCTTCTCTGGCAACACTGCACCGTCAAATTCATCGCCCAATCCCACCCAATTCATGTTTCACCTCTGCAAGATGCTGGGGTACTGGGTGGGAAGAAGATGAAGATGGGAGGGGGTACGGGAAGACGCATGCTTTTGGTTTTTTTTTTTTTTTTTTAAATAAGAAAATTCAGGTTTTTTAAGAAAAAAAATTAAAAAATTATTATTTTGCCACGTGGCACACATTTGGCAGCCACGTCAGCGTTTAACGGATCAATGGATGGAAAATGTAACGGTTGTATGAAATTGAAATAAAATGATAATTAATGTATGAAAGTGAAACCTTTTAAAGATGTTGTATGGGGTTGTAATAGACCTCAAACCTGAGGGGTTACTATGTAATTTACCCTTAAAAATTCAAAAAAAATTATTATTTAAAGAAAAGTTAAAAAAAAAAAAAAGCAAACCCAGGTTGTCTTCCCCAAATCCCCCAGTGCCCACCCTCATACCCACACCCAAATCTTCTCGTCAACCCGTGTCCCCCCCCCCCAACCCAAACCTTCCTTCACCACCCCACCCACACCCAGATCTTCCCCATCGACCGTTCCCCCCTCCAGCTGAGATTAACAACTTGAAGAAGGTTCGAAGAGAGAAAGAGAGACTGGGAGAGAGTCAAGGGAGTCCTGACCCTCTGCGTCACCTGGGACCGCGACAACCACTCCGCCAACCCTCTTCGCTGACTCTACCCTCTGCGTTACTTCTTCGACATTGACAGAGAGATTGAGGCGAGGAGGGAAGTCGAGCGGTCACGCTCCTCGATTCGAGAGGGAGGAGATGAATCGACGAGAGAGAGAGAGAGGGAATCCCGACCCTCTGCGTCGCCTGCGATTGCGAGAGTGGGGTGGTGAAGGAAGGTTTGGGTTGGGGGGGACACGGGTCGACAAGAAGATCTGGGTGTGGGTGGGACGGTGGGCACCGGGGGATTTGGGGTAGACGACCTGGGTTTGCTTCTTTTTTTTTTTATTTATTTAATTTTTTTTATCTTTTCTTTAAATAATTATTTTTTTGAATTTTTAATTTGCACGTGGACCCCTTAATGACATGTGGCGTCCATTCATTGTCTACATAGGCACCACATCATCAGTTAACGGTAGAGTTAACAGTTTGACTAACAGATGTATGAAACTGTCCCAAAAGTAAAACTTTAGGTATGACTCTAAATGAAAAAAACTTCATATACCAAATGTTGAAAACCACGAAACTTAAGAGTAGTAAACTGATATTTACCATAAAATCAAATATGAAAATGTTCTAGGATTTGATTCTAATTTTTTGCCTGTTTGATTACTCTGCTTTTCATAATTTGTTTTGCTTATCGACAAATGGAGTATTAATTGGATGAGACTAAACATATTTTTGTAACCAGTTTGTAGTTTTACCATCTCGGTTTTGATGGAATTCGAGCTTTCAGTAAAGGGTTCTGATGGAATTGGAGTTTTGAGTAATGGGTTTTTTAACAGTTAAAGTATCATTTGTGATATCTCTTGCTTATTTAAATTTTTTGTAGATGCGTATGTTGCTGAGTGATTTTGGTGGATTCACTTATCTCAAATATGTTATTTGAATCGCTACAATTGAAAAATATAATTATGTTCCTACAACCATTTTGCGTACTTTCTATTGAAATTATTCATGCTTTATTTTGCCGACACCGTTCACTCATCTATACTTTGTTCATTCATGATTATGTTGAATTTTTTCCAAGTTAAATGTGTCTTATTCATGTAATTAAGGATAATGTATTCAAGTCCCACAACATCGCGCTGGCCAATTTACTAGTTGCTTGTAAAACAATAGGAGTGGGCATGTTTGGTATACTTGTTGGATTCAAAATTTTATTTTAAATAAATGATGAATGTAGCTTTGTGCCATTTTTCTTGTCGATGATTTTTAAGGATTTTGGCTCCTACCACATACATATTTTTGGCTTCTGCAATCCCAGTCACTTCATTTGGTGAACAATTGGAGCGACGTACTGGTGTTTTTAGCAACTCGTCAACTGCTCCAACTCCAAGTCTTAGAAATTATTTATTTATTTTTACTTGTTTCTGTACATTGGTATTCATGGTGACAATTTGGTTAACTTACACAATTATTTAGTCAATTAAATATACTCTGTCTCGTATTAGATTTCCAATTCACAACATTAATAAATCCTTTTCAACTTGAAGGGCACATCGATATAAATCATATTTATTGTTCTTCTCTAATGGTCTCGCATTTCAAGATAGTTTACTTGAAGAATCTTCAGATTCATCGCATGTATATTAGCATCTTGTTAGTCAGTAATGGGTATTAGAAACAAAAGGTAGGAAAGGACTCAAAGGAATGAGAGATTTTTCAGTGTTCCCGTCACACAAGGCGGTACACCACATATCTTTATGTAAATGATTGGATATGTGTGTTAAAATATTAATAATTTAAAAATTAAAATTTTCCACTACTTACATAAAAACACGTGATGTACCATCCGTGTTCCCGTCACAACTAAAATTTTTCCCAAAGGAGGGATTTGGATCCCGTCGAGATTCAAATTATGAGAATCTTAGGGATCCTCACATCTTAATCATTTATCGTGCATCATTTTTTCAAAAATCATTTGACTTTTTTTATTTAAAATTAAAGGTAAATCTTAGTTTGCTACCCTCAAATTTCGTGGTTTTCAACATTTAGTACATAAAGTTTTTTTCGTCCCAGAGTCATACCTAAAGTGTTAATTTTGGGACAGTCTCATACATCAGTTAGTCTGACTGTTAAGTCATCCGTTAGTCTAACTATGGAAATTAAGAGTCCACGTAGAAATTAAAAATTCAAAAAAAAGCTTCCTCAAATTTAAAATATTAAAATAATTAAAAAAAATTCCCTTCCCCACCCGAAACCGCTCTCAGAGACTGTCACAAAGTCTCTCTCTCTCTCTCTCAGCCATAGCCATCAGAAGCCATGACTTCGTCTACTTCTGTGGCTTTGTCCCAGCCCCGAGCCATTGTCCACCACTGCTCCAACTCCACCTCCGACCGGGTCTATAAGATCCCATATCGTCCAGGGGTGTGGATCTTGTAAGCCTTATATGTATATTCTCATCTCTACCTAGCACACCTTTCTTGCCTCTATTTTTAAGTTAATGAACTTTAATTTCACCCACTGTAAGCCTACTTAGCTACACCTTTCTTGCCTCTATTTTCACCATGTGGATCCCAAATTTTCCTATACCATCCTCACCATTTGGCCTCATTATCTTTCCACTACATGCCAGATTCAAACTCTCTCTTATTTTTAGTTTAAATTAAAATAGAATATTCTTTGTTATTTGAGAAAAAGAACGCATACCTCAAATTCTTTTTATTTTTGGAGTTTTTACTTCATGTTGGGTTCCATTCTAGATACACTTGTTTCACATTCTTCCCACCACCCTTCTTCAAATCCTTATTCATCCCATGCCTTCTCCCTTGTATTCTCTCTTTATTTCAAACCAAAAACTCAAAATAAAAAACAAAATAGTTATCAAATAGGTCTACCGGCTACCCGTGCTATTGACACTCATAAACATGAAAAAGAAAACCCTAAGTTCTGATTTGGGCTAGTGGGCTTCTAATTTTTTTCAAGTCCAAAGAAGCCTGAAATTCATTCACGATTCAAATTTTATTGCAAAAAGAAAACCCTAAGCTGTAATTTGGACTGTTTGTCCTCTTCAATTATTGAAAAACACCAGACCCGGTGGAGGAGACCAAGAGGAGGAGGAGGGAGATGACGGAGGAGAAGGACACCAAACGCCGAAAATCCATGACACTGGCCACCATCCCTTCCTTGGAGGACTTGTCGGACAATTCTTGTTCGACCAGAGTCGCCCTTACCCCCCAACAACATGAAAATTGTGCCCTTGCTCTCAAATTCATCAAAGACAAGCTCCGGATGCCCGAAAAGGTCAAGCGATAGTGGGATTAGTTAGATGCCATTTATATAACACAATCTAAGGCGAAGAAGTGTTGCACTGTGGGTCTCAACACTCTCAATTTCTGCAAAAACCGGTATGATGAATACGTAGCGCTCGACGAAAATAGGGTTGGCCTTAACTCTTGTGCGGCAGGGGCAGGGGCAGGGGCAAGGGACTACATCAATGCCAACTTCATCGCAACACCATCTTCATCCTCTTGTTTTATTGCAACACAAGGTCCACTCTCACACACCTTTGAAGCTTTCTGGGAGATGGTCATCCAATACCGTTGCTCTGTAATTGTCATGCTTATTGACTTGGATGATAACAAATGTGGAGATTATTTTCAGGCTGATGACAACGACGACGTTAGTAGTAAAGAATTTGGGAATGTATGTGTAGCCACTAAGTGCATAAGAAGAGTTGGTGGATTTGGAGATGCTAATTCAGATTCACTAGTATTGCGCCTTTTGGACGTGAAGAAGAATAATAATAAGGAACAGTCATCACACTCAGACTCGAAGAAACCTTCACCACCCATGTCTATTTTGCACATTTAGTATCCTCAATGGCCCGACCATGGAGTTCCTGAAGACACATTTGCGGTTCGTGGAAGTTTGAAAATAGTAATGTATCAAGTAGCATTTGCCATACCCGACTGCGGCCGAATTATGGTGCACCGCAGTGCAGGTGGTGGGAGAACTGGAACGTACTGCACCATTCATGATACACTGCAGAGAATTCTTTCGGGGGACATGTCTGCTTTAGATTTAGTAAAAACAATAACCACTTTCAGGACTCAGCGAGATGGAATAGTCCAGAAACCGGAGCAATATCGTTTCTGTTATGATGCTGTCATTGATGAATTGGAAGAGCTCATCCTGGATGGATCCCCACTTGGCAGTTGATATATAGTGAAGTGAGCTAAGCTCCTCAATTTCTTGCTTTTGACAGGACATGACTTTCTTTACTTTTGCAAACTTGAGGTATAATCATTCTGAATAATTAACATGGAAATCAGAATTACATTTCAGTTATGCAGCCAGATTCAGAGTTCTATTGACACTCCAATATCACAATCATGAAAAATAAAAACGTGAAGAGGGGCAATTTTTGGTGGTCTGATTTTGTAGGGACTTGTGGAGGAGTTTGGCTTACCAGAAAGTGAAGATACTAGTTTACTAAAGTTTATACCTTCATAGAGGTTTGCAAATGTAATGTTCGCTTTGGTGTTGTTATTTGGCCTTCTTCTCACTGCATTAAAATGCAGGAAAGCAAGGTCGTGGCCCTATCTATGGCACTTTTTGGTTTTGCAGGTTGGCTAATAAGAAGCTTTGCAGCAAACTCTTGAGTCCCACATTCTAACTAGTAATGTTCCTTTTTGGGCTGGGCTAGTGGGCTTCTTATTTTTTTTCTAGTCCGAAGAAGCCTAAAATTCATTCATAATTCAAATTTTACTGCAAAAAGAAAACCCTAACATGTCATTTGGGATGTTTGTCCTCATCAATTATCGAAAGATGCCGGACCCAGAAGAGGAGACCAAGCGGAGAAGGAGGGAGATGCCAAAGGAGAAGGGCACCAAACGCCCAAAATCCATGAAACTGGCCACCATCTCTTCCTTGGAGAACTTGTCGGCCAATACTTGTTCGACCAGAGTCAACCTTACCCCCCCTCAACAAAATGAAAATTATGTGTTTGCTCTCAAATTCTTCAACGACAAGCTCTTGATGCCTGAGCAGATCAACCGAGAGTTGGATCAATTAGATGCCATTTATATAACACAATCTAAGGAGGAGAAGCGTTGCACTGTGGGTCTCAACAGTTTCAATTTCTGCAAAAACCGGTATGATGAATACATTGCGTTCGACTAAAATAGGGTTGTTCTTAACTCTTGTGCAGCAGAGGCAAGGGCAGGGGACTACATCAATGACAACTTCATCGCAACACCATCTTCATTCTCTTGTTTTATTACAACACAAGGTCCACTCTCACACACCTTTGAAGCTTTCTGGGAGATGGTCATCCAGTACCGTTGCTCTGTGATTGTCATGCTTACTGACTTGGATGATAACAAATGTAGAGATTTTTTTAGGCTGATGACAACGACGGTGTTAGTAGTAGAGAATTTGGGAATGTATGTGTGGCCACTAAGTGGATAAGAAGAGTTGGTGGATTTGGAGATGGTAATTTGGATTCACTAGTATTGCGCCTTTTGGAGGTGAAGAAGAATAATAATAAGGAACAATCATCACACTCAGACTCGGAGGAACCTTCACCACCCATGTCTTTTTTGCACATTCAGTATCCTCAATGGCACGACCATGGAGTTCTTGAAGACACATTTGCGGTTCATGGAATTTTGAAACGAGTAATGTATCAGGTAGCATTTGCCATACCCGACTGCGGCCGAAATGTGGTGCACTGCAGTGCAGGTGTTGGGAGAACTGGAACGTACTGCACCATTCATGATACACTGCAGAGAATTCTATTGGGAGACATGCCTGCTTTAGATTTAGTAAAAACAATAACCACATTCAGGTCTCAGCGAGATAGAATGGTCCAGAAACCGGAGCAATATCATTTCTGTTATGATGCCGTCATTGATGAATTGGAAGAGCTCATCTTGGATGGATCCCCACTTGGCCGTTGATATATAGTGAAGTGAGCTAAGCTCCTCCATTTCTTGCTTTTGACAGGACATGAGTTTCTTTACTTTGCAAACTTGAGGTATAATCATTCCGAATAATTAACATGGAAATCAGAATTACATTTCAGTTATGCAGCCAGATTCAGAGTTCTATTGACACTCAAATATCAAAAACATGAGAAAGTAAAACGTGATGAGTGGCAATTTTTGGTGGTCTGATTTTGTAAGGACTTGTGGAAGAGTTTGGCTTACCAGAAAGTGAAGATATTAGTTTACTATAGTTTATACCTTCATAGAGGTTTGCAAATGTAATGTTTGCTTTGGTGTTGTTATTTGGCCCTCATCTCACTGCGTTAAAATGTAGGAAAGCAAGGTCGTGGCCCTATCTATGACACTTTTTGGTGTTGCAGGTTGGCTAATAAGAAGCTTTGTAGCAGACTCTTGAGTTCTACATTCTAACTAGTAGTTCCTTTTTGGGCTGGGCTAGTGGGCTTCTGATTTTTTTTTTCTAGTCCGAATAAGCCAGAAATTCATTCACAATTCAAATTTTACTGCAAAAAGAAAACCCTAACCTGTGATTTGGGCTATTTGTCCTTATCAACTATCGAAAGATGCCGGAGGATAAGGGCACCAAACTCCCAAAATCCATGAAACTAGCCACCATCCCTTCCTTGGAAGACTTGTTGGCCAATACTTGTTCGACTAGAGTTGACCTTACCCCCCCCCCAACAACATGAAAATTGTGCCTTTGCTCTCAAATTCTTCAAAGAGAAGCTCCTGATGCCAGAATAGATCAACCGAGAGTGGGATCAGTTAGATGCCATTTATATAACACAATCTGAGGCGGAGAAGTGTTGCACTGTGGGTCTCAACACTCTCAATTTCTGCAAAAACCAGTGTGGTGAATACGTAGCGTTCGACGAAAATAAGGTTGTTCTTAACTCTTGTGCGTCATGGGCAGGGGCAAGGGACTACATCAATGCCAGCTTCATCACAACACCATCTTCCTCCTCTCTTTGTTATTGCAACACAAGGTCCACTCTTACACACCTTTGAAACTTTCTGGGAAATGGTCATCCAATACCTTTGCTCTGTAATTGTCATGCTTACTGACTTGATGATAACAAATGTGGAGATTATTTTCAGGCTGATGACAACGACGACGTTAGTAGTAGAGAATTTAGGAATGTATGTCTGGCCACTAAGTGGAGAAGAAGAGTTTGTGGATTTGGAGATGGTAATTCGGATTCATTAGTGTTGCGCCTTTTGGATGTGAAGAAGAATAATAATAAGGAACAGTCATCACACTCAGACTTGGATGAATCTTCACCACCCATGTCTGTTTTGCACATTCAGTATCCTCAATGGCCCGACCATGGAGTTCCTGAAGACACATTTGCGGTTCGTGGAATTTTGAAAAGAGTAATGTATCAGGTAGCATTTGCCATACCCGACTGCAGCCCAATTGTGGTGCACTGCAGTGCAGGTGTTGGGAGAACTAGAACGTACTGCACCATTCATGATACACTGCAGAGAATTCTTTCGGGGGACATGTTTGCTTTAGATTTAGTAAAAATAATAACCACATTCATGTCTCATCGAGATGGAATGGTCCAAAAACCGGAGCAATATCGTTTCTATTATGATGCCGTCATTGATGAATTGGAAAAGCTCATCATAGATGGATCCCCACTTGGCAGTTGATATATAGTGAAGTTAGCTAAGCTCCTCCATTTCTTGCTTTTGACAGGACATGAGTTTCTTTAATTTTGCAAACTTGAGGTATAATCGTTCTGAATAATTAACATGGAAATCAGAATTACATTTTAGTTATGCAGCCACATTCAGAGTTATATTGACACTCCAATATCACAAACATGAAAAATGAGAACGTGAAGAGGGGCAATTTTTGGTGGTCTGATTTTGTAGGGACTTTAGGAGGAGTTTGGCTTACCAGAAAGTGAAGATACTAGTTTACTAAGTTTATACCTTCATAGATGTTTGCAAATGTAATGTTTGTTTTGGTGTTGTTATTTGGCATTCTTCTCACTGCATTAAAAAGCAGGAAAGCAAGGTCGTGGCCCTATCTATGACACTTTTTGGTGTTGCAGGTTGGCCAATAAGAAGCTTTGCAGCAGACTCTTAAGTCTTACATTCTAACTAGTAGTGTTCCTTTTTGGACTGGGCTAGTGGGCTTCTGGTTTTTTTCTAGTCCGAAGAAGCCTGACATTCATTCACAATTCAAATTTTACTGCAAAAAGAAAACCCCTAACCTGTTATTTAGGTTGTTTTTCGTCATCAGCTATCGAAAGATGCCAGACCCGGAGGAGGAGACCAAGCGGAGGAAAAGGGAGATGCCGGACGAGAAGGGCACCAAATGCCCAAAATCCATGAAACTGGCCACCATCCCTTCCTTGGAGGACTTGTTGGCCAATACATGTTCGACCAGAGTCGACCTTACCCCCCAACAGCATAAAAATTGTGCCTTTGCTCTCAAATTCTTCAAAGACAAGCTCCGGATGCCCAAGCATATCAACCGAGAGTGGGATCATCTAGATGCCGTTTATACAACACAATTTGAGGTGGAGAAGCGTTGCACTCTGGGTCGCAATACCATCTTCCTCCTCTTGTTTTATGCAACACAAGGTCCACTCTCACACACATTTGAAGCTTTCTGGGAGATGGTCATCCAGTACCGGTTCTCTGTAATTGTCATGCTTACTGACTTGGATGATAACAAATGTGGAGATTATTTTCAGGCCGATGACAACGACGACATTAATAGTAGAGAATTTGGAAATATATGTGTATCCACTAATTGGATAAGAGGAGTTGGTGAATTTGGAGATGGTAATTCTGATTCACTAGTATTGCGCCTTTTGGAGGTGAAGATGAATAATAATAAGGAACAGTCATAACACTCAGACTCAGAGGAACCTTCACCACCATATTTGTTTTGCACATTCAGTATCCACAATGGCCCGACCATGGAATTCCTGAAGACACATTTGCGGTTCGTGGAATTTTGAAACGAGTAATGTATCAGGTAGCATTTGTCATACCCGACTGCGGCCGAATTGTGGTGCACTGCAATGCAGGTGTTGGGAGAACTGGAACGTACTACACCATTCATGATACACTGTAGAGAATTCTTTCGGGGGACATGTCTGCTTTAGATTTAGTAAAAACAATAACCACATTCAGGTCTCAACGAGATGGAATGGTCCAAAAACCGGAGCAATATCGTTTCTGTTATGATGCCGTCATTAATGAATTGGAAGAGCTCATCTTGATTGGATCTCCACTTGGCAGTTGATATATAGCGAAGTGAGCTAAGCTCCTCCATTTCTTGCGTTTGACAGGACATGAGTTTCTTTACTTTTGCAAACTTGAGGTATAATCATTCTGAATAATTAACATGGAAATCAAAATTACATTTTAGTTATGCAACCATATTCCGAGTCATATTGACACTCCAATATCACAAACATGAAAAATGAAAACGTGAAGAGGGGCAATTTTTGGTGGTCTGATTTTGTAGGGACTTGTGGAGGAGTTTGGCTTACCAGAAAGCGAAGATACTAGTTTACTACAGTTTATACCTTCATAGAGGTTTGCAGATGTAATGTTTACTTTGGTGTTGTTATTTGGCCTTCTTCTCACTGCATTAAAATGCAGGAAAGCAAGGTCGTGGCCGTATCTATGGCACTTTTTGGTGTTGCAGATTGGCTAATAAGAAGCTCTGCAGCAGACCCTTGAGTCCTACATTCTAACTAGTAGTGTTCCTTTTTGGGCTGGACTAGTGGGCTTCTGATTTTTTTCTAGTCCGAAGAAGCCTGAAATTTATTCACAATTCAAGTTTTACTGCAAAACGAAAACCCTAACCTGTGATTTGGGCTGCTTGTCCTCATCGACTATCGAAAGATGCCGGACCCGTAGGAGGAGACTAAGTGGAGAATAAGGGAGATGCCGTAGGAGAAGGGCACCAAACGCCCAAAATCCATGAAACTGGCCACATCCCTTCCTTGGAGGACTTGTTGGCTAATACTTGTTCGACCAGAGTCGACCTTACCCCCCCCCCCCCCACCAAAAAACCATGAAAATTGTGCCTTTGCACTCAAATTCTTCAAAGACAAGCTTCAGATGCCTGAGCAGATCAACTGAGAATGGGATCAGTAGATGCCATTTACATAACACAATCTGAGGCGGAGAAGCGTTGCACTGTGGGTCTCAATACTCTCAATTTCTGCAAATATCGGTATGATGAATACGTATTTCGACGAAAATAGGGTTGTTATTAACTCTTGTGCGGCAGAGGCAGAGGCAGAGGACTACATCAATGCCAGCTTCATTACAACACCATCTTCCTTCTCTTGTTTTATTACAACACAAGGTCCACTCTCTTTTGAAGCTTTCTGGGAGATGGTCATCCAGTACCGTTGCTCTGTAATTGTCATGCTTACTGACTTGGATGATAACAAATGTGGAGATTATTTTCAGGCCGATGACAACGACGACGTTAGTAGTAGAGAATTTGGGAATGTATGTCTGGCCACTAAGTGGATAAGAAGAGTTGGTGGATTTGGATATGGTAATTAGAATTCACTAGTATTGCGCCCTTTGGAGGTGAAGAAGAATAATGATAAGGAACAATTATCACACTCAAACTCGGAGGAACCTTCACCACCCATGTCTGTTTTGCACATTCAGTATCCTCAACTGCCCGACCATGGATTTCCTGAAGATACATTTGCGGTTCGTGGAATTTTGAAAAGAGTAATGTATCAGGTAGCATTTTCCATACCCGACTGCGGCCCAATTGTGGTGCACTGCAGTGCAGGTGTTAGGAGAACTGGAACGTACTGCACCATTCATGATACATTGCAGAGAATTCTTTCGGGGGACATGTTTGCTTTAGATTTAGTAAAAACAATAACCACATTCAGGTCTCAGCGAGATGGAATGGTCCAGAAACCGGAGCAATATCATTTATGTTATGATGCTGTCATTGATGAATTGGAAAAGCTCATCATGGATGGATCCCCACTTGGCAGTTGATATATAGTGAAGTGAGGTAAGCTCCTCCATTTCTTGCTTTTGACAGGACATGAGTTTCTTTACTTTTGCAAACTTGGGGTATAATCATTCTGAATAATTAACATGGAAATCAGAATTACATTTCAGTTATGCAGCCAGATTCAGAGTTCTATTGACACTCCAATATCACAAACATGAAAATGGAAAACGTGAAGAGGGGCAATTTTTGGTGGTCTGATTTTGTAGGGACCTGTGGAGGAGTTTGGCTTACCAGAGAGTGAAGATACTAGTTTACTACAGTTTATACCTTCATAGAGGTTTGCATATGTAATGTTTGCTTTGGTGTTGTTATTTGGCATTCTTCTCATTGCATTAAAATGCAGGAAAGCAAGGTCGTGGCTCTATTTATGGCACTTTTTGGTGTTGCAGGTTGGCTAATAAGAAGCTTTGCAGCAGACTCTTGAGTCTTACATTCTAACTAGTAGTGTTCCTTTTTGGGCTGGGCTAGTGGGCTTCTGATTTTTTTTCTAGTCCGAAGAAGCCTGAAATGCATTCACAATTCAAATTTTACTGCAAAAAGAAAACCCTAACCTGTGATTTGGGCTGTTTGTCCTCATCAACTATCGAAAGATGCCAGACCCGGAGGAGGAGACCAAGCAGAAGAGGAGGGAGATGCCAGAGGAGAAGGGCACCAAACGCCCAAAATCCATGAAACTGGCCACCATCCCTTCCTTGGAGGACTTGTTGGCCAATACTTGTTCGACCAGAGTCGACCTTACCCCCCCTCCCCCAACAACATGAAAATTGTGCCTTTACTCTCAAATTCTTCAAAGACAAGCTCCGGATGCCTGAGCATATCAACCGAGAGTGGGATCAGTTAGATGCCATTTATATAACACAATATGAGGCGGAGAAGCGTTGCTCTGTGGGTCTCAACACACTCAATTTATGCAAAAACCAGTATGATGAATACGTAGCATTTGACGAAAATAGGGTTGTTCTTAACTCTTGTGCGGCAGGGGCATGGGTAGGGGACTACATCAATGCCAGCTTCATTGCAACACCATCTTCCTCCTCTTGTTTTATGCAACACCATCTTCCTTCTCTTGTTTTATGCAACACAAGGTCCACTCTCACACACCTTTGAAGCTTTCTAGGAGATGGTCATCCAGTACCGTTGCTCTGTAATTGTCTTGCTTACTGACCTGGATGATAACAAATGTGGAGATTATTTTCAGGCCGATGACAACAACGGCGTTAGTAGTAGAGATTTGGAAATATATGTGTAGCCACTAAGTGGATAAGAAGAGTTGGTGAATTTGGAGATGCTAATTTGGATTCACTAGTATTGCGCTTTTTGGAGGTGAAGAAGGAAATTAAAGAGTCATCAGACTCAGACTCGAAGGACCCTTCACCGCCCATGTCTGTTTTGCAGATTCAGTATCCTCAATGGCCTAACCATGGAGTTCCTGAAGACGCATTTACGGTTCATGGAATTTTGAAAAGAGTACTGTATCGGGTAACACTGGCCATACTCGAATGCGGCCCAATAGTGGTGCACTGCATCGTAGGTGTTTGGAGAACTGGAACGTACTGCACCATTCTTGATACGCTGCATAGAATTCTTTCGGGGGCATGTCTGCTTTAGATTTAGGGAAAACAATAACCACATTCAGGTCTCAGCGAGATGGAATGGTTCAGAAACCGGAGCAATATCGTTTCTGTTATGATGTCGTCATTGATGAATTGGAAGAGCTCATCTCGGATGGATCCCCACTTGGCAGTTGAATATATAGCGAAGTTAGCGAAGCTTTTCCAGTACTTGCTTTTGACAGGACATGAGTTTCTTTACTTTTGCAAACTTCAAGTATAATCATTCTGAATAATTAACATGGAAATTAGAATTACATTTCAGTTATGCAGCCAGATTCAGAGTTCTATTGATTTATGAATTCCTTACTTGCAGTTTGTATGTTTTAATTCTTGCTTTATGCTTCTCTTCCACTGAAAGTTAGTGCCCTTGTACACATGCATCTTCTGTGTAAGCCCCTCCTAGCTAGTTCTGCATAAGTTTAGATGCCTAGTGTTGATGATTGTTCCATTATTCTATGGGATAATAGGAGGAATGGAGGATGCTATTGCCATACATTCCTAATTTTCTTTATCCTATTATTTTCGTGAGAGGATGGGTAAGTAGATGCAAACCAATAGCTGCTGCCTACACAGGCTACACTAACACTGTGTTTAAAGGCCAAGAGGTTGTGGAGGTGATGGTGGGGCCTAGCGTCAAGGATGCGAGTGAGCGTGGTTTTAAAGGGAAGACAAATTTTTTTTTATTTACAAAGTGTTAAGAACATGCACTTTCTTGTACAAGTTGAAGAAATGATGCAGATGCTTGATCAATGTTATGCCATAAGCATTGCTAATGCTAGATAATTAGTGAGAGTAAAATCATTTAGGATTAGGTGTTTTATCAATGTTAAGGCATTAAAATTAGGGTTGCTATAGAGAGGAATGAGGGGGTTTGTTCTCCTCTCTGACTTCGAATGTTCACTTTGAGGTAAACTAGCTTGTGCAGTGTGGTGCTAATCTCTTTGGATTTTGGTACTGCTGCTGCTTTTGTTATAGTGGAAGTATGAGCTCAACTTAATTTGTAATTCTTGGGAGATTGAGTTCATATAACAAGAGAGAGGCGAAAGCTACTGCCTTGATTGGAGGTGATCTCAGTTCCAAGTCACCAGTTCTTTGGAAACCCTTTGTGCAAGCAATTCAAGCTGTTGACTTGGGAGATCCCCATTTTTTTTTCTTGGTCAATCATTACTTTTCATTGTCTTTTGATTCAGACATTAGGGAAATTATGCAATGGAGGTTTTTTGACCTGTCCTGTGTAAGTTTATCTTACATTGCCGGTCCCAAGCCCGGATAAAGGAGGAGGGGGAGGGCGTCAAGTAGTCGACAACCGGCAGTCCTATCTTATGTCGAATCCTTGGGATGCGATCATACCAGCTCACATGCACCGAATCCCATCCGAACTTCGAAGTTAAACGAGTTTGGGCGAGAGTAGTACTAGGGTGGGTGACCTCCTGAGAAGTCCTCGTGTTGCATCCCCCCACAGCCGACCTCACCTAATGGGAAAAGGCTTTGTAGTGTTGCTGTGTTGAGGTTTTTTCACCTTCTGCTCTCAGATTTTGTTTGATGGCTGTGTTAAAATAAAAAATAAAAAAAATTAAAAAAAAAGGCCTGATTTTCGGATAAAAAAGCCTTATACAACTAGAAAAAAAGCCTTATACGCTAAATTGAACCATCAGAGGAAGGAAACATTCAAATCATGCTTATGCTTATCATAACAAATAACTAAAGGCTTTAAGCTTGACTTCTGATTTCATCACTTCACTACCATCAAGAAACAATCAACTTATTTGAATTTTAGTGATGTTTTGATTAATGTGGGAAACTTTTGGGCGGTGGGAAGTTCAATGCTCAGGCTGCTGGCCTGGTATGTTGGGCTCGGACGCTTGGCGGCTCGACGGCCGCGGCTCGCTCTGTGGGAGAGGTTTTGAACGAAACTGTAGTCTATATAATTTTTTTCTTTCAAAATTCAATTATGCATATATAATTTAATACTGATCTATATAAATTCATACAATATCAATTCACATAATTCCACAATATTATAGATATATTCATGCTAATATCGAGATAAAAACCGTTGTTTTGGAAGAACTTGATTGCGTGATGGTATTGATGAACTGGTTCGATGCATAAAATTATTTCTTCAATTTCGACTTTCCATCTCTGAAGCTAGTATCATGTTCAACATAAGAAAAATAAATTGAATCAATAAAAGTATATGAATTCAAGAAAACCAAAATTTAATCAATTAAAAATAATTGAAACGTAATACTCCCCTAATTGAAGTTGAATAATTTCTACGTTAGATTCATAGGCGCAGTGGAAAAACATGCTGATAACATGTTGTGGTTTATTTTAATCTGACAAGAGAGAGAGGGGGCACGGGAATAAATTTTCACCTCCAAGACATACAAGTCTAATAGGGAAGAATAACTAGTATAAAAAAAAATGTAAGATTTACACAATCATACTTAAATACAAGATCTATAGCAATTTGAATATATTAAAAAAAAATTTATATAAAAATTAAAATAAAAAAAAAACTGATAATTTTAAAATTAGAGGGTAATATTTGGCGATATGTGATTAATACTCATTTAAAAGAGTATTTATTTCACAACAAAAAAATAGATGCAGAAGAGGAGAGTAATCTGGAGACCGAAGTCAGAGGGTAATCTGAAGCATTCAAGCATCAAGCAATCTTGAGATAGGACATGGACAAGGGACAACAAATCTCTGGAACCATCCTCGGAGTCCGAGTCGGTACATCCAGCGACAGCGAGACAACTGAATCAGCTGCCTCTTCCTCCTGCTGCTGCTCCTTCTCCTGCTCCTGCTCCTGCTCCTGGAAGGAGATGGGAGCAGAATTGGCGAATTTGGTGAAATATAAGGTGACTTTTCCACCTCAATGATCCATCCATCTGCACATACATGATTTAATATTCAATATTTTAGTTTGAAGGTACACCTTATGATTATTGATTTGTTTACAATTCAATAATCTCAAATTTGATATCGCATGTGTTACTGTGTCCATTAGGATTAGGCAATCTAGCATAATTTTTTTTTAATATTAATTATCTCCCTTCCGGAAAGTGGTGAATTGCCTATTGGTTACAGCCTTCCTTTTCCATCCACTCCGTCTCGGGTATAAACCATTTCCCCTCCCCTTAATGTAGTTTAGAGAGGAATATCACTTGTATTTTTTTAATGCGAATTTGAATTCTTCAATCCGTTAGCTTAATGGGTTAACACGACGCTAGCGGTTAAGATAACGGTTTAGCACAAAAATGACACGAACACGGCAAACATGACCTGTTTGCAGGTCTACTTGCGAGTCCGACGAGCATACAATAAAGGCGATTGCTATGCCTATGTATCATAATTTTCGTTTAGTGCTAGTCATCCCAACCCACCGTTCCCAAATTATAGTTGTAATATTCGATCTTTGTTTCTTTTAGGATGCCGTTATCTCTCAAGTCCTAGTCCAACATAGGCACCCAATCCCAACCGGATTGGAGATGTGCGGGACCAAGAGAAAAGGACGCTGCAGCAACAAAAACAATGCTAAGCTGATGGATCTGGACATCAACATCCTTATAGACATCATTTTGAGACTGCCCGCAACTTCAGTTTGTTGCCTTCGAAGTGTCTCTAAGCTGTTGAAGAACATGGTTGACAATCCTGCTTTTGTTATAATGTACACGCAGCGTTTACTTACTGCTACCAACAATGCAGCTGAAGTACCTCAACTTATGCTTCTTGTTAAATCCTCACTCACTGGATGCTTTTACAACTTCAAGCCTTTGTGCTTACTGGATTACAATGTCAATGAAAACGCCTTGAAACTGAGAAACCGTGGAATTGCATCTGAGATCTTAACCAGCCATAACAATAGGTACAATGTACATTTTGTTTTCTGCAACTTGGTCTGCTTTAAAGACATCAAGTATGGAGGTCGATGCTTCTTATTCAATCCACTTAAGGGAGAAGTTCTTATGCTCCCAACCAGTAATGTCCAAGTGCCAGCCGCGCCATCCTATCGTAGAGGTCTTGCTTTCTCCGATTGTTATGCTATGGGATTTGATAATATAACAAACACCTACAAGATTCTTCGTGTTTGTGGGAAACAACAACAACAACAACAACAACAACAAAGTCTTTTCCCACTAAGTGGGGTCGGCTATATGAATCTTGGAACGTCTTTTTGTGTTTGTGTGAAACCAGTTCCCAAAAACCTGGTGGCCCAAATTCTTGTATTGGGAACAAGCACTTGGCGAGAGATAAGCTCGGTTCCTCCTTGTGAAGGATTAAGTCACAAGAACGTATCTGCATATGGGGATATGCATTGGGTGATCAGTTGGGGGACGAGACTTACAGCAATGGGAGAAACTAGCAATATAATTTCTTTCGATTTCAAGAAAGAGGAGTTCTATTGGATTCCTCATCCGCCCTTACGAAGTAACGGTTTCTGCCTTACTTACTTGAATTTGCTTAATCTTAGAGGAAGCCTGGCCATTGTGGATGCTTGGTCAGATATGCATATTGACATTTGGGTGTTGAAAAATTTCAATAAAAAAGAGTGGGTGAAACAATACTGCATAAATACCGAACTTGCAAGATATCTAAGATGTTGTGCGTGTCCAATGGACAGGTGTGGTGAATGGGAACATGGTATATTTTTCAAAGAATTGATCTCCTGCAGGGAGCCTCAGAACAACAGTACTGCAATCTTTCTTGATCTAAGAGGCAGTACTGTTTCTACAAAGCTCGTGGAGTGTCCAATGTTAGTGCAAAATTGGACTATCGTCAGTTATACTGGGAGCCTGATTTCCCTAAATAATTACGACAATTTGAAGCAGAAGCAGCTTGGTGTTGATGCAAGACTATGGCAAATTGATTGAAGCAGAAGCAGGTGAGTACTGGACGGAATTAAGAGAAACTCTTTAAGAGCCGATATGGAGAAAAATGATGTTGAATAATGTAAATATAATACAGTATGAGATTATATTTTATTATCTAAGTTAGCCTTTTAATTTCCGGTTAGGAGGAAATAATATCCAGGTATTCTTGTCCTTGTGGAAGTATGTTTGCTTGTTCAGTTAGCATTTATCTATTTCCTGTTTTTAGTTATTTTCAGTTAGGATTGATATATCCTGTTTTCTTTAAAATACTACCTCCTTATGGAGAAGTACAAAGTATTATGAGTTTTTGAAATTATGTCAGATACCTCGTTGAGCAAATGACACAAGATGAAAGCTGAAAAGACAAAAACCAAAAAAACTATTTTAAGTTATTTTCACTTTCACAATTTAAAACAGTCCCTTTGTGTGTGTATTTGATTATATCTACTTCTGGTTACTGGTGTATGAAATGTTTATTCATTATATGAAATGAAACTGCTCTATTTTTCTGTTGTTTGCTTACTTTAGAAATTACTAGGAGCCTCCTAGGGTAGGAAATCATTCTTCATTACAAAGAACAATAATCGAACCTGGCCACCCGAGAATTGAAGGAATTATTTTGTAATCGGATAAATTGGTCATTTCAAGTCGTCAATTTTCTTGTGGATTTGTGTTGGTGCTACTGCTATTATCAGAAAAAGTAAGGGTTACAAGAAACTGCTCTACCCGCCTTTTGCGAACCCTTTGCTATTAAACAAATGCTGCAGATATGATGTCGCCTTTGCGCTCTGCTTTCTCTGCTTGCTCTTCCCTCATTTCTTAAGCGATTGGTTAGATTGCTCCTCCTTGTTGTCACCTCTGTTGTTATATTCCGTACCGATCAGCATACATAGGCTGACAAATGATCTCTGGGCTCATTCACCAAGATGTTCTCAGTGATATTGCCCATTATACACTTGATAATGTTCCTGCAGGCGGATTTTTCATCCTGATGCACATGCATATACAGAAAAATTAGATCCATTATTTCCTCCCAGAATTATATTTTGATCCAACCATATTTCCTTCCGTTAGTTTCTTCTTTCCATGGTACAGAAAGAGCAGTTCCCACCAATGATCACCAACTAAACTATCATTTGTTTGTTTACAGGAAATCTCATTTGAACCTTTCTGGAGTTAATCCTCCTATCGATCAAGGAATGTAGTACATTCACAGTTATTAACATCATATATTATGTTCCATCCATGTAGCATAAAAGTAAACCGCCCGAAACCCTAAACCTCGACAGGTGCAAGTTTCCCCTTCCCCTCTAAGAGAAACTGGTGTGACCCTGATAATTTTATTGATGTTCCCTTTACCCCAAAAGCTGGCTGCGGCTTAATAGATTCATAGCAGAACTGTAGTGCCTCTTGCTTGTCCCAAGGTATTTCATCACCTAATATATCGTTTTTCCTTGCTCTATTTGTATCCTGATGATAAATGCTTTCCTGCATTAATGGAGCAGCTCAATGCCGGTCTCCATCATCATTGTCCTTTTCATCTGTACCTGATTTCTTCCATTTAGGAGTTGGTGGGAAAACAAACATCTTGGCCATCATGTTATGATCGATTGAGTACAATGATTTCTTCCGCCGGTTATTTAGTTGTTCTAACTTTTAATGTATCCAAGCGAGCACATATGTGGGGGTATCCAATTCATTTTTAAGTGAACTAATGTTGTCACTTAGTATTACGATCTAATAGTATTCTTTTTCACAACATTTCACTTGTAATTGAAAAGTCCTAGCTTTGAATCTCGTAAATACTAAATGACGAGTTCGTTACTAATTTATTCCTCCAACACTTTATGTAAATATATAGTTCTATAACTTTGGAATTATGATAAATCTAAAGATTCTTACACCCGTGTCATCTGCGATTGTCTTACACTTAAAACAATGTTCTTTCATTTCTACTCGTGTCATGTGCAATTTGGTTACACTAAAAACAATGTTTTTAATGTCACAATGACTTTCCTTGTTAGATGATATGTGTTGGTTTGCTCCCCAAATCTAACGGTTGCACAAAAATGCCAAGACATACCATTCAGGCCTAAACATTCAAAGTTAGAAAACGTTTGTCCTATTTAGTTGGTGAAAGAGTTTGTCTTCTTTAAGTCTATAATGGACGTACATTCCATTGGTAAGTTCTGTTCTTACAACTTAATTTCCATGTATTTTTGTTTTTTTTCATTTAATTGGATTTGCAAAATTTGGAATTTCTGTGTTGATTTGGGTGTTTATGTCAATCTGGGTTTGAAATTTGAGTTCTTGGCAATTAGAATTTTAGCAAATTTTGATAGTCTGTTCAATTGAATCTTAAGCTAGATTTATTAATAATTAGATGAAATCCCAACATAATTTTAATTTGGAAAATTAGAATTGTTGTGGATTCGGTTACAAATTTGTAATTTTTGGCTCCTTTTTTGCATATGATTTTCACTGTGTTTCCAGCTTTGTTTTGATTTTCTTGGATTGCCCTTTTAATTGTTTGGTAGGCAAGACTGATGCCGAAGATGCCGAATGAAGTGGAACTGATGAGTTTTGGCAAGATTTTGGAGAACAACGTGACAGTGGGTCAGTGTAAATTACCTTCGGTTGATATTGGTTAGGGAATTGTCATGATGCGTGTTGTTGTACAGCCAGCTATGGGAAAATCTAAAACAGGTGATGTTTCCGTTAGAAACATAATCTCGGGTTTTGTAAAGTATCTGCTGGGGTTGGGTGGCCTAAGACAGAACATATTAAATTTGGTGTTTAGCGTGCTTAAACTGGTAGGGATTATCAGAATTGATGTTTTTAGTTTTTAAAACGTGGTATTTATCCTGTAAACTACACCAAGGGGACGGGGAATGGCTAGAATTTTGAACTCAGGATGCAGTGGGGCTAAGAGAAATACCCTCCTTACCAGGGCAGTCAATCACTTGCAGAATTGTTAAAATACCTCTGCTAAAAATATGAGCTTTACTTCCTGTACTTCATTTTTACTGTGATGTGGAAATAGTCTTTACAATGGTTTATTTGGGATAGTTGGTGAAGAGGTTTGTGTTTAAGACGAGAGTAGCGCTGTCTCTTTCTTGCAGTGAAATATGTATTTCTGAATGTGGGTTTGTGGGATTTGTTGCTTTGATGGGTGAATATCTTTGTGCTGCAACTTTTCCTTTCAGTTCGATTGAAGAATTAGTTCGCAACATGCTATCTTGCTTTGTCCATCGTTTGGTATGACGCTGACTTGCAATGTCTTTAACCCTTTTTATTTTTTTTGGCAAAGTGTCTTTAACCCTTTTATTCACCCACTGTAAGCCTACTTAGCTCCAGCTGAAGCCATTCAAGTCAAACTGTATGTAGCTTGAAGTTTACTTTTATTTTTAGAAATGTTTATTATTATTTTTTTAATTTCAGCAGAAATCAATTGAAATGAACTTCAATTTGATGATGGAATGCCGGGAAAATGCAGTGGAGAGACTTCTCTCGCTCTCAAATCTAGCAAATCGCGCCGGACCATGGGTCCATCCGCACCACCAACGTTCCTCCGCTTTAGTAAAGGTAAGCGATCCATCCTACTCTAAATTTTATTGTTTCCTTTCTAATACCAATCAGGTAATCAGTCTGTATGAATGGATTTGATGGATTGAAGCACCGTGGAACCGATTGGAGTGGCCTGTACCAGCATGGAGATTGTTTCTCTGCTCATCAGAGGCTGGCCATTGTTGACCCTGCTTCTAGTGATCAACCTCTCTACAATGAAGGCAAATCAATTGTTTTCACTGTAGAATTGCGTCATATATTTTTAAATTTTGTATTGTTTAATTTATTGAATATTTGAAAAAATAGATAAAATTTTCAATTTTCGATTAGTGTTACGATGTTTGTTTTGAAAATCATTAGGTGAATGGAGAGATTTACAACCATGCAAAGCTGCTAAATCAGATTTATAAGGTCTGATCAGTTATAAATGAAAGTACTTTTCATTCCCAATGACCTTATTTATCGTTTTTCTTTATGGATTAGCTGAACATTAGGTAGATGCTGACTAATATCAGTTTACTACCCTCAAGTTTCGTGGTTTTCATGAAGTTTTCGTTCCAGAGTCATAGTGTTAATTTTGGGACAATCTCATACATCCGTTAGTCAAACTGTTAACTCTGCCGTTAACTAATGATGTGGCGCCTATGTTGACATTGACTGGACGCCACGTGTCATTAAGGGGTTCACGTGGAAATTAAAAATTGGGTAATTTACATAGTAGCCCCTCAGGTTTGAGGTCTATTACAACCCCATACAACATATTTAAAACGTTTCACTTTCATACATTAATTATCATTTTATTTCAATTTCATACAACCGTTACATTTTCCATCCATTGATCCGTTAAATGCTGACGTGTCTGCCACATTTGTGCCACCTGTCTGCCAAATGTGTGCCACGTGGCAAAATAATAATTTTTTTAATTTTTTTTTAAAAAATCTAAACTTCCCCAAAAACAAAATATATATATTAAAAAACTAAAAGTAACCCACCCCCGTGACACCCAACAACACCCCCCCTCTAACTTCGACCCTCTCTCGCGACTCTGACCCTCTCTGTTTCTTCTCCGATGACACCACAGCACATAGTAATTTGCACCACACTGCCCCATACCTGCAAGTTCATCTTCTCTGGCAACACTGCACCGTCAAATTCATCGCCCAATCCCACCCAATTCATGTTTCACCTCTGCGGTTGCACAAATCTCTCTCCCTCCTTCCCCCGCGCGCGCGCGCGCTGATCTTCCCTTCCCTCCCCCCGCCCCCCCCCCCCCCCCCCCGCGGGCGCTGACGTTCCCACCCCCGCATGCGCTGACCATCATTTCCTTCTCTCCCAGCTCACCCACTCTTTAAATTTGCACCCATTCCTCCCACCTCACGAACCCAGAGATGACGAGATCTGGTTTTTTTTTTTGTTTTTTTCTGGGTTGCAGGTGGGCTCGAGGGAAGAAGATGAAGATGGGGGAGAAGAGAGGGGAAGAGGAGGGGGGAAAAACGAACTGAAGGTTTTTTTTTTTTTTTGGATTGCAAGGGAAAAAAGATGAAAATGTGGGAAGAAGATGAAGATGGTGGGGTACTGGGTGGGAAGAAGATGAAGATGGGAGGGGGTACGGGAAGACGCATGCTTTTGGTTTTTTTTTTTTTTTTTTTTTTTTTTTTTTTTAAATAAGAAAATTCAGGTTTTTTAAGAAAAAAAATTAAAAAATTATTATTTTGCCACGTGGCACACATTTGGCAGCCACGTCAGCGTTTAACGGATCAATGGATGGAAAATGTAACGGTTGTATGAAATTGAAATAAAATGATAATTAATGTATGAAAGTGAAACGTTTTAAAGATGTTGTATGGGGTTGTAATAGACCTCAAACCTGAGGGGTTACTATGTAATTTACCCTTAAAAATTCAAAAAAAATTATTATTTAAAGAAAAGTTAAAAAAAAAAAAAAAAGCAAACCCAGGTTGTCTTCCCCAAATCCCCCCGTGCCCACCCTCATACCCACACCCAAATCTTCTCGTCAACCCGTGTCCCCCCCCCCCCAACCCAAACCTTCCTTCACCACCCCACCCACACCCAGATCTTCCCCATCGACCGTTCCCCCCCTCCAGCTGAGATTAAGAACTTGAAGAAGGTTCGAATAGAGAAAGAGAGACTGGGAGAGAGTCAAAGGGAGTCCTGACCCTCTGCGTCACCTGGGACCGCGACATCAACTCCGCCAACCCTCTTAGCTGACTCTACCCTCTGCGTTACTCCTTCGACATTGACAGAGAGATTGAGGCGAGGAGGGAAGTCGAGCGGTCACGCTCCTCGATTCGAGAGGGAGGAGATGAATCGACGAGAGAGAGAGGGAATCCCGACCCTCTGCGTCGCCTGCGATAGCGAGAGTGGGGTGGTGAAGGAAGGTTTGGGTTGGGGGGGACACGGGTCGACAAGAAGATCTGGGTGTGGGTGGGACGGTGGGCACTGGGGGATTTGGGGAAGACGACCTGGGTTTGCTTCTTTTTTTTTTATTTATTTAATTTTTTTTTAACTTTTCTTTAAATAATTATTTTTTTGAATTTTTAATTTGCACGTGGACCCCTTAATGACACGTGGCGTCCATTCATTGTCTACATAGGCACCACATCATCAGTTAACGGTAGAGTTAACAGTTTGACTAACAGATGTATGAAACTGTCCCAAAAGTAAAACTTTAGGTATGACTCTAAATGAAAAAAACTTCATATACCAAATGTTGAAAACCACGAAACTTAAGAGTAGTAAACTGATATTTACCATAAAATCAAATATGAAAATGTTCTAGGATTTGATTCTAATTTTTTGCCTGTTTGATTACTCTGCTTTTCATAATTTGTTTTGCTTATCGACAAATGGAGTATTAATTGGATGAGACTAAACATATTTTTGTAACCAGTTTGTAGTTTTACCATCTCGGTTTTGATGGAATTCGAGCTTTCAGTAAAGGGTTCTGATGGAATTGGAGTTTTGAGTAATGGGTTTTTTAATAGTTAAAGTATCATTTGTGATATCTCTTGCTTATTTAAATTTTTTGTAGATGCGTATGTTGCTGAGTGATTTTGGTGGATTCACTTATCTCAAATATGTTATTTGAATCGCTACAATTGAAAAATATGATTATGTTCTTACATTATTTGAATCGCTACAATTGAAAAATATGATTATGTTCCTACAACCATTTTGCGTACTTTCTATTGAAATTATTCATGCTCCCCTCTCCGCCATCCTCACACTCCCTTCTTTTGCCGACCTGAAATCTACATCTTCGTTGTCATCGTCGTCCTCTTCTGGGCCGCCGCGGTCGAGACTTTGGACAAGACCATAGAGACGTCGTTGGTGGAGAAGCCGATGAACACGATCCCTGTGAAATCCCTTCCCCAGATTTCATTAATTAAATTACGTATTTTCGTATTATTAATTTTAACACGTTTATATTTACGACGTATGTTTTTTTTAGGCACCTCGATTGTACAAGGTTGAAAAAGGAAACCACGAGAGTGGTTGAGAAAAGAAAAAAAAAGAAAAAAAAAAGAAAAAGAAGAGAGAAGTTGCAGGGGGAGCAGTGGAAAAAGAGAATGGAAGAGTTTCAGGAGAAAAGAAATGAGGGCCTCGGCGAATGGGGAGATGAGAGAGAAATAAGGTTGACAAATCAGGAAGGAAAACAGGGAGGGAAATGAGGGAGTAGAGAGGCACGGGATCATGGATCCCTTACCCGTTTCTAGTAACCCGCCCGTGGAACTGCGGAACCCGTTGGGTTCCCGGTCAATTTTCTGCTATTTTCCGGCGATATTCATCGAGCCACCACCTAGAAATTCTTCACCGGCCTTCACTTTCCATTTTTCAACCACGATCGAAGAGGTTTTGGCCCGTATGATAAAGCACGGAACCGTGGGTTCCAGGGACACCACGGCGGCAATCCGCCACTCCGGCGACCTTCACCCTCGATGCCCACCACCAAAATACTTCCCTCAACCTTAGGAACAAAGCCTAAGCAATGGTGGAGGCGTTGGAGTGAGTATGGAGTTCGAATTGGAGCACACCCATTCTAGGGTTTTGGATGGTTCGAGTGAAATTGGGGATTTTCAGGCCAAATTGGACTTGGCCATAGGTATAAAGTTTACTTTACTCATTGAGATCTTCATTTCTATAAATTTTGGTAATTTTAAAAAATAATTGAATTTTCTGGCAAGTCGGGGCGGCCGACCGCCACCCGCGGCTCTAGTGGACCGACGATGTCCTTTTAAGTTCAAATAGATGCCTTGATTTCATAATTGATATCCATATGACATAATTTGATTGTTTGGACTTAGTTTCTTTACGGTACTTTACTTGGTTAAAATATGAATCGACGATCCGACCGTTGGATCGTCATCAAACCTTAATGCATGATAGAATATAATATTTGTGGATCATAGAAATTTACGGATCGGGAATCCGACCTACGGATCTTTCCAATTGGGAATGCTAAGTTTGTAAAACTAATTGTCTACGCCACTTGAATTTTGAAATTGACGGAGATCCGACCGTCGGATCGCATTGAGTTTTTAGTATGTTGTTATTTGAGCATAATGTGAACTTTGGGAAGTTACGGATCGGAAATCTGAGGTGTGAATCTTCCGGGTCAAATTACGTAAGTTGTGGATCCTACTGTTGATCGAGAATTGACTTTTGGTCAACATTTCTCGAAACGTTCTAAATACTAAAATTAGTACTACGGGAGACCAATTGAAGTCTAGTGGGCCTACTTTGGTTAGAGAGTGACTTGAATATATGTGATATAGTTATTACCTTGATTTCTTATATTAATATCATTTATGAATATGATTTGGGTTATAAATGAAATTTCGAATTAAATGTGAATTCTATATATTTATGCCATAGATCTCTGTTTATTATATGTGAATTCTATTGAACTGTTATTGTTGTTTTTGGCCATCGATTTATTTTCATTAAGTACGATTTGACTTGTGCATTGGAAATATGGGTTGTATTGTATGATTGAATGGATGTGATGAAGTGTGAGGGCTAGTAGTGGACCACTAACCCATTGTCATGGGGTTTGTTGCTTGAAACATGTTTCACCCTCATGTCATTATTTCATTTATCGTCTCCTTGAGCCTTTGTAACTTGGGTAACTCGGTCCACGTCTTGTTTCATTGATTGGTGTTATACATCGCGATTCCGTTGAGTGATGGTCCGGAATCGTATCCTAGTGTGGATTCCATTTAGTGATGGTCCATAATCCCTTATACTTCGTGATTCCGTTGAGTGATGGTCCGGAATCGTATCTTGGTTTAGATTCCGTTGAGTGATGGTCCGGAATCCCTTTTACTCCGCGATTTCGTTGAGTGATGGTCCGGAATCGTATCCCAGTTTGGATTCCGTTGAGTGATGGTCCGGAAACCCCTTTTGGTGTCTTGGTTCCGTTAAGAGGTCCGGAACCTGATGTTGATGGATTTCGTTGAGTGGTCTGAAATTGCATCATTTGATTTATTTGAGACAGCTTCATAAATGTAGGCTTCAGCCGAACTGTGTCACTCTAGCCTGACATTCCGATGAATTGTATGTGTTATTGATGATATGGTGATTGGCATTATTGATTGATGTGATAATTGGATGGTGGTGGAATGCTTATGTGAGGATGAATGACGTTATGACTAGAGATTATTATGGTGCTTGGTTAAATGTTCCTTGAGGTGCTACATAATTGAATTGTCGTATTATGTTGAGATATAGTGGTTTATGTGATGAATGTTCGAGTGTAGTGAAATGATGAACTACGAATGGCTTGATCCCTGAGTAGGGTAAGTAGGCAGTCTAACGAGGAGGTTAGATGCAGCTATAAAGTGTACGAAAGATTACTACGTAATTGGATTGTGAGTTGTGTTTGCACATATCCCAGAGGTGGGGTATGTTAGAGATACGGGTATTTGGTGATGTCACGTGTCGATCTTGGATGTATGTCGGGATCGGGGCATGACAATCCAGCTCTTGGTGGTTTTTTTTCTGCTTCATTTTTTTGTGTTTTTTGAGTTTTGCGTGTTTGATTTGAAAATGGATTTGGGTTTTGTGAATTAGGGTTTCTTTGGATTTGGGAACAAAAGGGTTGATAATTTGGATGGCTCTGATTGTAATTTTGATTGGATTTTCAGTTGTTGGATTCAGGAAGAAGAGGGGGCCTAATTCTTCAGAGAAGCAAGGTTGCTTTTTTGGGGAAGAAGAAGGGGGTTTTGAGCTGCTTTTTTTTTTAATTTATTTATTTTAATTTAATTAATTATTTTAATATTTTAAATTTGGGGGAATTTTTTTTTGAAGTTTTAATTTCTATGTGGACCTCTTAATGACACGTGGCATCTAGTCATTGTCCACATAGGTGCCACGTCATCAGTCAATGGAAGACTTAACAGCCAGACTAACGGATGTATGAGATTGTTCCAAAATTAACACTTTAGGTATGACTCTAGGACGAAAAAAACTTCATGTACTAAATGTTGAAAACCACGAAACTTGAGGGTAGTAAACTGAGATTTACCCTAAAATTAAATACAAATAGTACTTGACGAAAACTGATTGCACGATATACGATAATCGATTAAGATGTGGAGATTCCTAAGATGCTCACAAAGTGGATCCAGAGAGAATCCTCATATTCAAAGGAGGAAACCTTTAAGGGAAAGGATCCACATTTTTTTTTTAATAAAAATGGGGATTAGGTTTGGAGGGATTTGGATCCTCTCATGAGCTTAGAAATCTGAGCCTCCTGACCAAATCACATGGGCAGTTGGATTTTGATCCAATGCTTGTAATTATTATAACTTTTAGAGGGATTCCCTGTTTGTAACCGTTGGATCAAAATTCAATGGCCCATGTGATTTGGTTAGGAGGCTCAGATTTCTGAGCTCAGGAAAGGATCAAAATTCGTTTGAAGTCCACATTACATCAAACTTTAACGATCCGAACCGTCTATTTTTCAAATTGCACCTCATAGATCATCTTTGTAAAGTATTAATCAAATTAGAAATGTTGTTTAAAGAAATTAACGAATAATTTGTTATATAAGAAATAATGAAATTTTATCTTAATAATTAAATAGGTAAATGATTTCGAATTGAATTGAATTTTTGTAAGAACAATCTATGAAACGAGATTTACAAAATAAACAGTTCAGATCGTTAAAATTCGATATGAAATAAGCTCCACATATAATTCTCATTCTTTTTGAAAGAATGAAAATCTCTTTACATAAAAGGGCCTATTCAGAGAAGAATGAACCATAAGATAAATGACAACAACTCATAAAAAACAGTAACTATTAAATAAAAACTGACCAAATACCCACCAATAAACAGTAATTATTAATTAATAATCCTTGTAGTGAAAACGGCGTCGTTTTCCCCTAGCGTAACCCTAAACTATCGTCCCTCTCTCCCAGTTCACGGTTGGCACTTCGCTGTCCTCTCTCTGTCTCTCTCGGTCTTCGATCACTCTGAGTATCTCCTTCCCAGCGGCGACCAGCGACCCGCGAGCTTCTTCTTGCCGTTTCGAGTCTCGGCAGCACAGACCAGATCCCCACCTCGATTCCAAAAGGTTAGTCTCACATGTCTGTTTTAATTTTCCGTTGTATTTATCCGTTCAAATTGGTTCTGATTGGACAAATATGTGTGGTCCTGATAAACTGAGATCCATTTTTTTGGAAGTGGCTCCTATGGTTAGTCTCACTTGAGTGTTTTAAAATTCGAAAGCGGAATTGCTAGTTTTCTCTTTTATTTCGGCAGTGTACTAGTAATTTAAATTGAAGCTTGAATTGTGAATTTTTTGAAGTTTGGTTTTAATGATAACGTGGAGTTTGAGAAGAAACTTTTATATTTGTCTCTACATATAATCATCGCCCCTCTGGTTTCGCCGGATTGCAGCTCACAATTGCTGCAACTGCAGGCAGTTGTCCATAGCTGCGCAGGGAAGGGAAAACTTCTTATTTTTTTCCGACAAAAAAAGAAAAAAAATAATCCAGGATGAAACGACGTCGTTTTGGTCCTGGAAAAGTAGGTGAAATGGTGTGTTTGGGCAATTGGGCTTAATTTGAAAAAAAAAAAATTTAAAATATGATGGGAGGACCCCATTACCTCTCGGCTTCCTCCCCGTCCCTAATTCCCAACCTAACAAATAAGATTTCCCAGCATCAAACCCACGCTGTTCCGTTTGGCCCCTTCTTACTGGTATGTTGGCTTTTTGTTTAATTTTTCGTTGGGATTTAATTGCTATTATTTAAATTCAATTTGTGCTAATGGCCATTGAGTAATTTCTGAGATTGTTCATTGATTTTGATGATTAGGTGGTGATTTTGGTGTGATTTATGTGATTATTTATGTGGGTTTGTAGATTTATATGTGTTCTAATATTTGCAATGAATCCATCTGCATTCTCCATTTGATCCTTGGAATTTAGTAAGTTTGGTCCCTTTATTAAGCTGTTGCGATTTTCGAAGTTTTATTTTCATGGATACCATTTGATCAGTTGGAGGTAACTGGGAGCACCATTAAAATGTTGGAGAACAATGTAAATGTAGTATGTGCTATAGCATCTTATGATTTAGTCTCTGGGTTTGTAGGTTGTGTTAAAACTTGAAGCATTTTTGGCATACCTAGTGGCAATGGAACGGTACTATAAGAAACTGTGCATAAATCCTCCTTCAAACAATGTAAATATTGTTTAATGCTTATTTTATGATAATTTAAATCCATCTAGGCTCTTGCCTAGATCTCGCCTAGGCACCTAACTGCTAGGTCCCAGTCCGCTGTTTGACTAGCGCCTAACATTTATTAAGATCTAATCCTAGCCAATTTAAGCTTGTTACATTGGCTTTGATATTATTGCATACAACCGTTTTGGTGAAGAGACTATTTTCTACTATGAATATTGATACAAAACTTTGCACTCCCCAATGTGAAAGCAACCGCTTCGATTGAACCTTGCACCCTTTTGAATTTCGCCCCTCCTCTCGGCAAATCCTGGCTTCGCCATTGGTACAGGGATGCCATAATTGTTTCAGTGGTCATTGTTAATTAGGTCTCTAGGTGTCTGATTTATGCTTTTATAGAATATGGATTGCACTTCTAGGAAAGACGTCAACACCACTGCAGGGGGACAAAATCTTAAATGAATTCTTATTATTTTGTTTGAATTAGATGAAGTCAAATACGTCAAAGGCCTTAAGCTCAAGTTCAAACTCAGTGAGATCAAAATCAAATAGATTTACCTATTCATGTGTTTTGTTTGTGTGTAATATCTTCTTGTTGGTAATAGATTTACCAATTCACCAATGATTAATATTATACTGTTTGGCTGTATGCTTTTCTTGTTCTCGGGTTTCTTTTTATCTTAATAAAGTTTATTTCCTAGGAAAAAAATTTATACTCTTTTTTCAATAGGTATTGGTTGGCATGTGAATTTTGTATTGAACTAATTAGTAGTGAATTGACTTACGTTAGGATATGGGCATTCTTCTTCAACCCATTACGTGCCAGATTCAAACTCTTTTTTTTTTTTAGTTTAAATTAAAATAGAATATTGTTTGTAATTCGAGAAAAAGAACGCATACTTCAAATTCCTTCTATTTTAAGAGTTTTTACTTCATGTTGGGTTCCATTCTAGATACACTTGTTTCACATTCTTCCCACCACCCTTCTTCAATCCTCATTCATCGCATCCCTTCTTCCTTGTATTCCCTTCTTTATTTCAAACCAAAAACTCAAAACTAAAAACAAATAGTTATCAAACAGGTCTACTGGCTACCCGTGCTATTGACACTCCAATATCACAAACATGAAAAATGAAAACGTGAAGAGGGGCAATTTTTGGTGGTCTGATTTTGTAAGGACTTGTGGAGGAGTTTGGCGTACCAGAAAGTGAAGATACTAGTTTACTACAGTTTATACCTTCATAGAGGTTTGCAAATGTAATGTTTGCTTTGGTGTTGTTATTTGGCCTTCTTCTCACTGCATTAAAATGCAGGAAAGCAAGGTCGTGGCCCTATCTATGACACTTTTTGGTGTTGCAGGTTGGCTAATAAGAAGCTTTGCAGCAGACTCTTGAGTCCTACATTCTAACTAGTAGTGTTCCTTTTTGGGCTGGGCTAGTGGGCTTCTGATTTTTTTCTAGTCTGAAGAAGCCTGAAATTCATTCACAATTCAAATTTTACTGCAAAAAGAAAACCCTAACTTGTGATTTGTGCTGTTTGTCCTCATCAACTATCGAAAGATGCCGGACCCGGAGGAGGAGACCAAGCGGAGGAGGGAGATGCCGGAGGAGAAGGGCACCAAACGCCCAAAATCCATGAAACTGGCCACCATCCCTTCCTTGGAGGGCTTGTTGGCCAATACTTGTTCGCCCAGAGTCAACCTTACTCCCCAACAACATGAAAATTGTGCCTTTGCTCTCAAATTCTTCAAAGACAAGCTCCAGATGCCCGAGAAGATCAACCAAGAGTGGGATCAGTTAGATGCCATTTATATAACACAATCTGAGGCAGAGAAGCGTTGCACTGTGGGTCTCAACACTTTCAATTTCTGCAAAAACCGGTATGATGAATACGTGGCGTTCGACGAAAATAGGGTTGTTCTTAACTCTTGTGCGGCAGGGGCAGGGGCAGGGACAGGGGCAGGGGACTACATCAATGCCAGCTTCATCGCAACACCATCTTCCTCCTCTTGTTTTATTGCAACACAAGGTCCACTCTCACACACCTTTGAAGCTTTCTGGGAGATGGTCATCCAGTACCGTTGCTCTGTAATTGTCATGCTGACTGACTTGGATGATAACAAATGTGGAGATTATTTTCAGGCCGATGACAACGACGACGTTAGTAGTAGAGAATTTGGGAATGTATGTGTGGCCACTAAGTGGATAAGAAGAGTTGGTGGATTTGGAGATGGTAATTCGGATTCACTAGTATTGCGCCTTTTTGAGGTGAAGAAGAATAATAGTAAGGAACAGTCATCACACTCAGACTCGGAGGAACCTTCACCACCCATGTCTGTTTTGCACATTCAGTATCCTCAATGGCCCGACCATGGAGTTCCTGAAGACACATTTGCTGTTCGTGGAATTTTGAAAAGAGTAATGTATCAGGTAGCATTTGCCATACCCGACTGCGGCCCAATTGTGGTGCACTGCAGTGCAGGTGTTGGGAGAACTGGAACGTACTGCACCATTCATGATACACTGCAGAGAATTCTTTCGGGGGACATGTCTGCTTTAGATTTAGTAAAAACAGTAACCACATTCAGGTCTCAGCGAGATGGAATGGTCCAGAAACCGGAGCAATATCGTTTCTGTTATGATGCCTGTCATTGATGAATTGGAAGAGCTCATCTTGTATGGATCCCCACTTGGCAGTTGATATATAGTGAAGTGAGCTAAGCTCCTCCATTTCTTTCTTTTGACAGGACATGAGTTTCTTTACTTTTGCAAACTTGAGGTATAATCGATATAATTAACATGGAAATCAGAATTACATTTCAGTTATGCAGCTAGATTCAGATTTCAGAATTACATTTCAGTTTCCATCTTAAATTGAAACTTGGAACTCTGTGAACAGTTCCTTTGATTTATGAATTCCTTACTTGCAGTTTGTGTTTTTAATTCTTGCTTTATGCTTCTCTTCCATTGAAAGTTAATGCCCAAATATACATGCATCTTCTGTGTAAGCCCTCTCTATCTAGTTTTGCATAAGTTTGGATGTCTAGTGTCGATGATTCTTGCATTATTCTATCGGATGATAGGAGGATGCCCTTGCCATACATTCCTAATTTTCTTTATCAGAACCTAGGTGGCAGTGAGAAATTGGATTGTACAGAGCCATTGTTTATTGCTTTATGTAATATGATATGGGGAGGTTGGGAAATAAATGTTTAAACTTATTTGAATTATACACTCAACAATGGAAATTAGTTATCTTCAGTTGGGCTGATCACCCAATGAGAGATTCAAATTACACTGGGGGGTTTTCGATCTGCAGACATCTAATTTCTTTGGTGATGCATAGCATCTTTGGCTGGGGAATGATGTTTATCAATCATGCTCATGCACCTGAGACCATGTTTATTTTCGCTGAGAAAAGTTCAAATGGCAATATATAGGCTAGAAAAAAGGTGCTCATGTATTCTTTTGCGCACTACGTTTCTAGAAGTAATATGGAGTCAATTACACCAAGTATATGTTGTATGCGTTGGACTCTTGTTTTACAAGTGTATAATATGTTGGTTGTAGTTCATAATTTCACCGAGCTTCCTCTAGCTTTCATTAGCTGAAATTTGCATTACAAGGTAGAGGAAATTGTGGCATGGTAGACGATCAATGCATGGACTATTGTTTCAACAGCAGTTTACTGCATAAATTGTTCGAGTTGTTGCTCTTCTTCCTCTTGCCGTAAGTTTTTCCCCTTCTATGAGAAAATCTCACTCAAGCAAGTTATTTGTTTATTGATGGTAGTGAAGAGAATCAGCAAGCCAGGCTTAAACTTCAAGTTATTCTGTATAGAGCTATGGCAATGTCTGTAAAGTCCGTATGAAGTCGTGCTGCCTTCCCACCACTTCCTATGTTTCAAGCACTGTCATCAGAGAAGATCTGAGAACCAAAAGGGGAAAAATGTCCATTGCATCACCTCCCTAATGTTTTCAGCTAAGCATCCAATTACATCATCATCTGCAATGCGAATAGCTTATTCAATTGTTTCCAGAGAGAGTTTGCAAAGGGATTGGTGAATTGCTTCCACAGAGGATCAGTGGCTTTAACATGCGGTACCCGTTTTGTGAGGACCGTATGAAAATGAACTCCGAGGGCAACTGCAAGGAGAGCGATCTGTTTTACCTTTAGACTGGCCTAAGGATGGCAATTCAAACTGTTAAATCTGATAATCATGAATAACCGTCTGAATGTAACGGATTTAGGGATGAAAATTGGGTTATATTTCGGATATGGGGAAAAATTGGAAATATTATTTGGTTATGATTTCGGATATGGTTATAAAGGTCTGCAATTCTTATCCGTTCCCGAATCTGACCTGAATAATACATAGTATGTTACAATAATATATATATATAGGAATCCCTTCACAAGAGGGATCTCTATTTTTCTAAAAAAATGGGGACATCCTCTTGACCGTTGGATTTGACTTTAATGAAATTGTGTGGTTGAGATTATGTGGCATGTGTTTTAATCTCAACTACACAATTTCATTAAAGTCAATCCAACGGTCAAGAAGGTGTCCCCATTTTTTTAGAAAAATGGGGATCCCTCTTGTTAAAGGATTCCTATATATATATATATATTCATTGAAACTCATTACTTTGAGAATTACGAAAGTTGTATTTTGTGAGAAAGTTCAAAAGTTTTGAATCAAAACCAATGAGAATTCAATGGTTTTATAGGAGAGTTCAAACATAAGACATCATCATCAATGTATTTATTATATTGTAGTGATGAAATTACTTTTTATTATATTATAATGTGTCAGCTGAACAAATATATTTGTGGAATTGACGAAGATGGATATAACCGTTAAACGATAGGAAATTCGTTACCCAGTGGGTATGGTTATTGATAATACTTAATAATGGTTGATTTGCGGTTATGAATATGGTTGGTTTTTGTGGTTGCTTCCGTCTCATAACCATGAAAATTAACCATATCCCCATCGGTTAACAGTTATCAATAACCATACCCACCAGGTTTAGGGACGGTTATGGATATAATTAATTTGGCTCGATTTATTTCGATTTGATCCGGTTCAGTTTTAGTTATACTTAGAAATTGGAGAGAAATGAAGAAAAGAAAATCTAGAGATTTGAGAAGATAGATAACTTGATTTTAAGTTCCATAAATAACAATCAATTCATTAAATTACTTATTAAGAGTTTTAACCATTCAATGAAGGAGGAAAAAGATAATCCACAATTGAACATTACAATCATAAAATAAGTACTCCACTAAACAAACAAAAAAAAAGGTTAAATTGATAAATACTTCAACTTCAAAAAAATCATTAATTGGTGGAATATGATTAATGTGCCCTCGATGATTATTTGAATTGAGGGCCTATTATAATAAATAAATACCTTAATGGCCAATGAGAGGTGGGCCGAATGCCGAATAAGCATATAATTTCGGGGAGGCCCAAATGAGTGCAAAACCGCGAGCGCTTACTTTGTGGGAACAGAAAAAAGGAAAAGGAAAGGAGCGCGAGAGACGGACAGAAACGCTTCGCAGTTGGGGGGTGGCGAAAATGGAGGCTTACGGCTCTAGCGATGATTGGGATACCATCGGCGATGGAGCTTACGGAATAGTTTACAAAGCCAAGGTCAATGGCACAGAGGACTTCGTTGCCATCAAGAAAATTGAACCAGACATGGATGGTATCGTTGGGCTGCATCCTGAAATCATTCGCGAGGTTACTCTTTTGCGGAGGGTCAATCCACACCCGCACATCGTGCGTTTTGACAATGCTGTGCCGGTAATGGAGGTGGGGAAGGATAAACCCACCATGTATCTCATATTCGAGTACCTCCACAAGACACTCGGTCAAGTCGTCGATGAAGTTGGATTCTTGAAAGATGATATCCCTCACTTTCTTTACCAGATACTGAGTGGGGTCGACCACTGTCACTCCTTCTCCATCATTCACCGTGATTTGAAGCCGAAAAACATACTTTTTGACGAAAATAATCGGACCCTCAAGATTGCCGATTTTGGCAGTGGTCGCGGCTTCACGGTTGGCCCTGAGGGAAGCAATTACTCGCCCGAAGTGATGGCCAGTATCAAATGGAAGGCGCCTGAATTGCTATTACTCACTGGAAAATACTCAAGTCCAGTCGATATATGGTCAGTTGGCTTAATTTTCGGTAAGTCTCACAAGTTCAGGTGTTTGAATGTATTTAAGTAATAATTTACTATAATATTATTGCATTATTGCAATTTACTATGACATTCTCGTATTAATTACAGCTCTGATGGCGAGGGGAGGAAAGAATTTGGTCTCTACTAATGATCGGTTTTCTCAGTTGGTCAGCATATTCCAGTTAGGTGTTTGGTGTATTTTTCATTTTGTGGAGAATTGAAAAAAAGAGGAAAAGAATATAAATAAATGCGATTATTCTGCAGGTTACTGGGGATTCCAACAGAGGAAGAGTGGCCAGGAGTCACCGAGGCGCTTGGATGGCCAAGTGACGAGGACTGCAAGTATGTCATGCAAGAATGTAGTGATTTCACTGTAGACATGGAAATTTCGGTGAAATAAATGTTCGCCAACATATTAAAGTTTCGACACATGCCTCTTAAATCGTACACATGGATGTGATTCATTCAAATTAAACGAGTCATCAAGAATGACACATGTCAACACTTATACATCTACACATCTTTTGGAGATCGAATAAGAGGAAACTTGTTATCAGAAATTGTAACCCTACAAATTCATTAATACAAATGTATTTTCTCTTGTTATTTGCTACAGGAAATACGGGTTTACAGACACATCTGAGGAATTTCGATTATCTTCTTTGAGAGCCGCTGTTCCTTCTTTGGATTCGGATGGATTGGACCTCCTATCTGTAAGCTTTATGTCTCCTAGTATTTAGTATTTGTCATCATTGCACACTATATAGACCATGCATATTCATTCAATCAAGTACACATTTTGATGGCATTTTTCGCACTTTAGTAGTCTCTGATAAAATGTAGTTCCCTTGTCGCTTTCACTCATGAATATTATGTGTACCGTTCATTTCAATATGCCATATTGACGAGGATTTTACAACAGGCTTATGTATTGCTCATGTGTTTAGTCAGTGGTTAAGTATTTAGAAAGAAAGATGGTCAACTTAGGGTGATGATGATGAAGTTGGGCAGACTCTATCTGTATCTCCTTTTAGTCCATTGCTCATGTGTGGAATCTTTCCTATAAGACAATGTATTTGTATCCTTTTAGCTTCTAAATGAGTGCTTTTCCTGACAGAAAACTACTAGTTCATCTTATCACTTGAATTTGCCATATTTGATTGTTGCTGTTTGTTCTGTGATTACTTTAAATTCTACATCTCTTTCTCAATTATGCTCCGAGTCTAATAGTTTATTGCTTTGTCGACAATGCAGCAAATGCTCACATATAATCCTGGGAAGAGAATTACAGCAAAAAATGCTCTGGATCATGTATACTTTAAGAAGCATGACAAGGCTCAGGTATCAAGTTTCATTTGTACAATTTTTCTTTGGATTGACAATGACATGCACTAAGTACAAATACTTACTTCCAGTTTATTCTATTTTTCAAACCCAAAATGAATTACCTGAGTGGAAGGTAACTGGCTTCACTCTTTCAGCCGCCCTCATTCTCCCAAAGTTTCCCGGTCCTGTTTCCTGAGCATGAGATCTGAAAGTGGTGCTTTTACCACCATCATTGTCGTTGTCCTCAGAAATGGGCTTTTCTGTCATCCCAGGCACCCCTCTCTTTGCTATCCTTCTTAAATCCCTAGAAATCTAGATCCACAAATGTGATTGGAGCCCCATAATTTTATTTTTTTTGTTTTGTTATCGGTGTCTTGTTTTGCTTTGCTCGTTATTTAATGCATCTTGTTTATGTTGAGAGATGGGACGGTCATTGTGTAATCTGGAAAACAGTTGGAGGTGTTTCCATCGTTAGTAGAAATGAATTCGCTTGCATTTGTGTTACTAGTTAGGGAATAAAACTTTTATGTAATTAAGTGAGAGATCTTAGGTTCGATAATTGATTGACATGGACGGTGAGGACGAATGATATTTGTTTTGATTTTGATACCTAGTTATGGATGACCCATCATGGGACGTAGTCCAGTCTCTCATCTTAGAATATAATACCTCATCTTCAGTAATGTAGGGTTATACATCAATATTTTATTGCAAGAATTACTTAGTAGTGAAAACTGCTCCTGATCCTCATGCTCATGAGTATGCATAACTGATTCTGATTTCCTATGATTAATGAATTTGTGGTAATCTTCATTATAGTCGATTGTTACATATTGTATTGCTGCTATGGGGCTACATTTTACTTAGAAACAGCTGTTTTAAGTGCTCCACAAGGGCCTGAATTCTCAGTTGTTTTTCTGTTGTTTTCGGTTTACGTTTTGTTATTGTATATGCTTGAGTGTGCCACCCATTAGTTGCTTGTCTCTTTGTATGTTAGATAGACACTGAAGTTGAAGCTCCAGATCACGTTTAGCAGTAGCATTTGTCGAACATTTGGCATGATTGTTGTTGTTATGATTCATTGGCTTTTTTTATATTTGACTTGTCCATGCGGTGTCTTATATTTTTTTTTGTTGCAGGCTTGATCATAACGGGGAGTCATTTTATGGACTGGAAATTCTGGATGAAGGGGTTAATATTCGCTGGTTCTATTTCAGTTTTTGTGAACCGTATAAGCAATTCTACTCAGCACAATGGATTTGAATTTGAATCAATCATCATTTTGTTGACTTTTTTTTGGTAAGTGATTCAATATGGAAGCACAAGCGTTGGGAAAATGGGAATTGTTAGACCATAAAATCTGATTGCGATGTGGTTGTCCACTGAATGCATTTGTCAGTATGCAAATTGCACTTTTTTTTCTCTGTGTTGGTTACACAGGCGACAGCCGGTTGGGCGTCGTCTGAATATTCTTGTTACTCATCTGCCCTTTTTTATGCTTTTGCTAAAAACAGCTGCCGCACAGCGATTTCTATCTGCAATTTCCACCAAATGCCCTTCACTTTTTATGAGTGACCTTTTGTCTTTCTTCACTCTCTTCTAATGACTCAGCTTCTTTTATTTCGTTCTTCTCCATTAATTTTTCTTGTTGCCTGGTCAAGTTCTTACCTTGTTCGTAATTAGATACACAGTATTATTAAGCAGCAAAGGTTTTTATACTTGATTCATAAAGGATTTCTCTTTCTTTCTGAGGGGCTGCTGATAAAATTTGATACTTTTTTTTGTTTTTGCTTGGTTTATGTTTATACAGGAGCGCTCAAGTAATAACTAGTTAGTAACTTAATACGGCACTAACCGATAGTTTGGGCCCATTCCACAAAATAATCTAATGATTCGAAACGTTTGTTTTAGGTTCTCATTCATAGATCATCATTGCAAAACCAACGAAACGATCTACCGTGTAAGCAAATAGAAGATGAAGACTGATACGTCCGGAGAAAGGATTCCATTCCTAAGTTTTGAATTGTTATAGAAGTGTCGCAGCGATATTGAGTCGTACGAACGTTCCTGGGAGGGAAAGACCGAAATGGAGGAGTAACACAACAAGGGGTTTTATGATTTTCGTCGGGCAGTGAAGGGAGAGGAACTGATGCAAGAAAAGATCAAGGGTGTCAAAGAGACAAAGGATAGATAACTTGTGACTCACTCAACCCGGGGCAACAGAGCTTGCTCGATGCTGCTAATCGTGGATTTGCTCACACGACCAAGCCACTCACTTCAATTGCACAAAGCAAAGTATAATTTAATTCCGTCAAGTCTCTCTTCATGGCTTTGTAGTACAATATTAATAAAAGATTTACAAATTAATAGACCTTCAGTTTCTATAACGTCCTTACAACTTTCAAAATAACTTAACAAATTCCTAAATAATTAAAATACACAACCTTTATTATTCCAAAGCATAATAGCCGTTTTCGAATTGCATTCTTCAAGGCATGCCTCCCACATCAGGAACCACATCAGGTTCCTCGTTGGTGCCTTTTTCAAAAACCCAATCGGAGAATTATGGAAACGAAACTGGAAGGCCCTGCCGGACGACGGAGCTGGGTCGTGTACGGTTTTGCTCCGCCGCGTTGGACATTTTTTACGGAAAAATCACCTCCGTACGTTTTTACTTTCTCGTTAATTATTAATTACTTTCCTTAATCTCCTTCGTGTTAATATTTCCGGATTTGATGCGTTTAACTGAGTTTAACTTCAAGATTAATAAATTAATTAAATTTCCGGATTGTTGTACTAGGTTGCTTAGCTATGAATTTTGTTGTAATTAGAATTTGGTTCAGCTGATGAGTGGTGTAAACAAAGCCAGTGAGCTACTGTGTGAAAACTGAGACTAATTTGACTCACAAATCATGTTTTAAGTTAATTAATTCATCGTTTCAGCCTTGCAGGGTTGTTTGATGGTTGCTTCACTAATGAAGCTGTAGAATCTGCCGATTTTCGTGCATGTAGAACACCCTCTGCTTGCTAGAATTCAACCTGTATCTTTATGACTCTGGGATCATAGTAACTTGAGTAATATGGGGTCTCCGATACTCATGTACGAATCTTTTAAATTTTGTTTTTGTTTTGTTCATTTTGTAATCTTTACATTCATTGATGTTAACGGAACTCAAAAATTTTCATCATTTGTGTAATGTGAACTTCTTTTGAGATGCAGCGGAAATTTAAGAAACCCTAATGAGACAATGAGGCTTGTGGTGACAATCTTTGTTGGAGCTGTAGTTGGGTTTTTTTTAGGAGTATTGTTTTCAACAATTTCGTTGACTAAGGTGCACAAATTATTATTTTATCTTTTTTCTGTATGGTTGTCTTTCAGATGAATTTGGTTCTAAATCATATGATTGTATGAAGAGTAACATGGACTTCTTGATTGTGTTTGAATATGGTAGATGAATCTTCCGTCCACCCTTTTTCCTTCAATTGATCTTTAGTACATAGAGGAAAAGTACTCTGGGTTTTCAACCCAAGCATTGTTGAGTGCCTGCTCTTCTTTGAAGGGAAACAAGCAGCGCACTGAAAAATATGTATCTCAGGAGACAAAGGTATGCTTAAATTATACTTGTGCAGCATGAAAGGATTTAGGCCTTCTCCTAGGCTAATTATCGTAACAATAATGAGCAGAAATTGCTTGCTTGCTAGTAAAGGAAATTAAGATATTTCTCTGAATTCACACGCTCAGATAGTGGTTCTAGAGGTAAAGTTATAGGGTTTAGTGAAAGGTTATACTTTTCTTCTGGATGTTTTGATGTTGTAATTGTTCCAGGAAATTTGGTGCGATCTACTGTTCTGATGTTTATGTGCTGGCACTGACTTCTATCCATTTCGACTGCAAAGCCGATTTGGGTTCCAACCAATCCTCGAGGGACTGAAAGCCTAGCGCTTGGTATCATTGCATCTAAGTCGGATTTCTATCTTCACCGACTATGGGGTCTGCCCAATGATGTGTGCATCTGCTACTCTTTAACTTCAGTATGAATGACACGTCCTGTTTTGTTTGAGAATTGGATTATTTTTTTAGGCCTGTTCTCTAATCTTTAGCCTTTTCTTTTGGAGGTGGAACTTGTAGGACTTACTTGTCAAGCCAAAATATCTTGTAACCTTTACCGTAGGTTGTGCTCAGAAAAATAACGTTGATGCAGCAGTTAAAAAGGTCAAATCTCTCAACAATAGCGAAGTTCACATGTAAGATTGGCATGACATGATTAAGCTCTTTGGAAACAGAGTGTTCAAACACTTCAAAGTTTGAGTCCCAACATTTGTTCAAAATTGTATAAAAGATCAATTATGCAAATTTGTAGTATATTCTTATATAAAAGATATTTCAATTTGTTTACTCACCAAAAAAAAAAAAGGAAATATTATATTCAAATATGGGTGCCCATGGAGGCATCTTTTTTTAAAAAATATAATTTTGCAACTTTGCCACCAATGTGAATTGGGTTGGCATTGTTTGTAGATGACACCAATGCAATATTGGTAGCTATTGTTACAAGAGAGTCCTCTACGTAAGACATGTTCTCTAGTTTAGTGGCTGCTTGATGGCCATTGAGGTTTGCAACCAATGAGAGTGTCCACACTTGACAATAGACACCAAAAAAGAGGGTGACTTTTAGCCAAAATTTTATTACATATATAAGGTGAGAGTGACGGTTGGAAGTTTATTGTAAGGACCATTTATGCGTAAAAATAACTTAAATAAAAAATTACCGTAACATCAGAAGATTCATGTGGTCTGAGGGATTGCAACAAGTTCCCTGCAAGTTTGCTCGTTATGGCCAAACTTCCAGCAACGCTTACACTTCCGATTGACTACATCTTCTCCTTGTGACGAACTGACAGAGGTAGGACTATCAGCTGCGCATGTTGCATTCCATTAGACAGGAGCGGGGAATACCGGCTATAGCAAATCGGAATAGGCAGCTTCTCGACCAGTGTAGCAGGTGGAAACCAACTCATAAATGTTGCAGTTTGCAAATAAGCATGCTGCAATGCAATGGCGTGTTTACAGGGCAATTGCTCTATATTGAATTTCCGGCCGGTGCAAGTTTTGTTATGTATATATACATTCAAATTACACAGCATTTCTAAATTTAATACAAGAAATTTTGATTAGTTAATTACAGGTTAATTTGAGATGTACTTGCAAATCATAGAGAGTCACCAACTACAAGCCTACAGCCTACAGCCTACAGCCTACAGCCTATAGCCTATAGCCTACAGCCTACAGGGCGAGTTTCAAGTCCAGAGACTCGTTCTTTCCCTCACCTTGTTTTTGATCAGCAGTAGTAGCAGTATTATTACAAGAATAGAGAGAATGGAAGAGTAGAAGAGTAGGTCCTCAAAACTCCACCTCTCTGGCAAAATCCCCGACCTCAAAATTTGGCACCCAATTACCTTCTCCTGCTGAATCATCATCATCATCATCCTCGCTCATTTTCTTTCTTCGCTGTTTGCTGTTGTCCAACAATACTTCAGGATCATCACCCTGATTTTCTGGCGGTGGCGGTGGTGCGTTTCTTAAACTTAGACGATTACGAGCGTCGTGGTACCTTCTTAAGCAAAAGAACCCACGTATGGATTTTCTTCTCTCTGCCTTTACGATTTTTGGTTTTTTGATGTTTTTGAAATCTGTTCTCAACTGGGTTCTGTTTGGTATCTGAGAAAATGCAAGAACCTGTAACCCTCGAATCCAGTGACCTCATTCAAGAAAGTTCGATTTTTTTTTTCCTGTGTATTTTGGTTTTAATTTTTATGGGTAATCAAGAAGGGCTTAATTCTCTGTTTTTTTTTTTTTTTTTTTTTTGTGTAGCTATAAGTTTGATTTCCATGTCGCATGCTTCCAATTCTAGGAAATTTGTTTTTGTTTTTGTTTTCTGGGTTACCATCTCTTCTCTGTTGTGGTAGTTTTTTAAGCAAAAGAACCCACGTATGGATTTTCTTCTCTCTGGCTTTTTGATGTTTTTGAAACCCGTTCTCAACTGGGTTCTGTTTGGTATCTGAGAAAATGCAAGAAACAGTAACCCTCGAATCCAGTGACCTCATTCAAAAAGTTCGATTTTTTTACTGTGTATTTTGGTTTTAATTTTATGGGTACTAAAAAAGGGCTTAATTCTCCTATGTTTTTTTTTTTTGTAGATAGCTATAAGTTGGATTTCCATGTCGCATGCTTCCAATCGGTTTTCCTTTTTGGAAGATTTGCATCTTCGCAATCTAATCTTGAAAGAGGAAGCAAAGGAAGATTTAAATCTTCCGGAAGTGCTCAAAGAAGATCGAAACAAAAGCATTGATTGGATGATTGAGGTAAAATCTACGTTTATATGCTTTTCCCAAATTCTGCATGCTTTTCCAATTCCCATATAAAAGACTAATGGGTTTTGTGCAATTTTGCAGATGCAAGCCAAGAGCGGACTGAAGGATGCTACCATATTTCTGGCAATAAATACCCTGGACAACTATCTGTGTTTGAATTCTGATCCGGTAATATTTCTTTATCCTTTTACCATTTTACGTAAGAAATATATTGTTTTTTAAATTTTGATTAGATTTTTTATTTTTTTATTGTTTATTTCAGAATCTAAAGCCTGACTGGGAGCTACTAAGAGTGGCTTGCTTGTCAATTTCTTCAAAACTTGAAGAAATTGATTTTCCTCGCCATCTGTGGGAGCCTAATTCCGCTGACTCTATCTTGCATAGTGATGAAAACGGCACTCTCCAGACTGAAATCAAGGTCCTCATGGCATTAGGGTGGCAGATGGAATGGATTACTCCATGGGACTTTGTTCAGGCATGTGTCAAAAAGCTAGACAGAGAAGGCTGTCCTGAAGAAACAATGAGGGAAAAATGTGTCTCAATCATGAAAGGTTTAATATTTAATTTATTTAATGATAAATGAGTGTTTCAGATTAATACAGTACAAGATTATTATTTTATATATTGAGACCAGAGTTAATACTGTTTATGACTCTAAAATTGATGGTCTGGAATTAACAGAGATTAATACAGTGAGCTACAGGCCATCTGTTGTAGCCTGTGCTACAGTGATAACTGCTCTCAGATTAGATCGTAACAAGCTGCAGTTTAATTCGGATCCTTTTCTCTTGTTAAAAGTGGTAAGTCCTAGTTTAGGAATATTTAATGTTCTGTTTGTTAATGCCTATCAATATCTGTTGATAAAAGGAATTGAATATTCTGTTTTTTTTTTTTTTTGTTTTTTTGTTTTCTGTGCAGACAAAAGAGGAAGTTGATAAAATTTTTACGCTGAAAGAAGAAGCTTCTCGGAGAAAGAGACGCCGCCGCAAGGGTACACCCCATCGTGCTCCCTTGTTCTAAACTGTCGGTAATTTGCCAACCTTTATCTTTTTTGCATTTTCTGTTGGGGTGAATACTTTGTTGCTTTGTGATCAGATCTGAGAATACTAAAATATTTGACTGTTAACAGTGTTGCACACGCAGAAAATGGTTAAGCTTTCTCTCACATGGAACCATATAATATGGTTTTGTGCTTCCACTATTATAGTTTCCATCACTCAGAGTTGAGATGATGGATGTTTGGTTGCTCTTCTGCAGTTTTCTTTTGGGTTAAGCTTTCATCAATAGTTCATGCATTTCACGGTTGCTTGCCCTTTTCATGATAATTTGGCACCAAGTCCTACAAAACCTTAAATTGGTTAGAAAAGTTGATTCAAACTGGGCATTTTTTTTACTTGTAGCTGAAAAAACTACATAAATATGCAGCTGCAGGACTGCAAATTGTTTCATGGTACTGAAATAATTTGCTTAGTAGTCATTAAGTTTGACTACAACAGAGTTTAATATCCTTGACATTGTCTAATCAGCGTTCGAATAGTGGTATTGGAGCACAATCAAGGAGGGAATCATTTGCAGGTGCATTATACGAAGCTTATGAAACAGCTATCAAGAAGAGTTCACTAGAAAAAGGCGTCAATATTGATTTCTGTTCTACCATTCTTTCAAAAAATTTCTACACTTATAAATACCTAAATACCATTTTTCAGTTGCAATAGCATTTGTAATTCATACTTGAGTCGTCATGGTATCAGTTCAATACTACTAGAGTCAAGTTGACAGAAGAAATCTGGACACGAGATTTTGATTGCTCATTCTAATCTGATGATGAATATCGAGGAACGAAAATAGCTCGTTGGTCATTGTTGGCAAAGTAGATCGATATGCCGTGTTTCAATAAATAGCGTTGTTACGATGAATAACTTGTCAGTTTGTCTTCTTCATTTCCAAACCTACAAGGCTACAAGGTTATAAGTAGACCTGACATTTTAGACTCGACTCGATCCGTTAATATTAGTATTTGAGTGGGTGCTTAACGGGTTGGATCGGGTCGCTAATTGGTGAACCCGTTAAATAACGGGTCACTTTGGATCAACCCGTTAGCACCCGTTAGTTGAGGATGTTTTAGTAATTTTAGTAAAGTCTTAACAACAAAAAATAAATTCTATGCAAAAAATAATAATAATAATTTTTAACGGGTGAAATGGATGACCCGTTAGCTTAACGGGTCGGGTTCGGATGACCCGTTAACTAAACGGGTCGGATTGAATCCGACTCAAACCCAATAAACTCGATCCGTTTACAGGTCTAGTTATAAGAGCACAACCGATTTGTTTGGAGAATGGATTTGCCTGAAGTGATGGACTATATACGAGTGATGTCTTTTCTTCTATTCTATTCTACATATGCTGTCGTGAACTATTTGCGCAGCAAACATTTATTCATACCTTGATATTTCAATGTTATAATCTAGGGAAATACTCAGAAATAGACTATTTGCGCAGCAAACATTTATTCATAACTTGATATTTCAATGTTATAATCTAGGGAAATACTCAGAAAAAAAAATCTAGGGAAATACTCAGAAATAGGACAATTTGAGCATACACGCCAATGCACAACAATTAGATAAAAATAGAATTTTTCAAAAAAAGATTTTTTCTACACTTTAAAATGACTTAATTGCCCTTATATATAAATGAGTTATTTCCTCTCATTTTCTAATTTTTCTCTCTACTCTTTATGTCACATCCCGATCCGGGGTCCACCACATCCCAGACCCGCTCCACCACCGTAGCACGATATTGTCCGCTTTGGGCCCCGATTACGCCCTTACGGTTTTGTTTCTGGGAACTCACACGAGAACTTCCAAGTGGGTCACCCATCATGGGAGTGCTCTCGCGCACTACTCGCTTAACTTCGGAGTTCTCATGGAACCCGAAGCCAGTGAGTAGTGTGCGAGAGCACTCCCATGATGGGTGACCCACTGGGAAGTTCTCGTGTGAGTTCCCAAAAACAAAACCGTGAGGGTGCAGTCGGGGCCCAAAGCGGACAATATCGTGCTACGGTGGTGGAGCGGGCCCGGGATGTGGTGGACCTCGGGTCGGAATGTGACAATTTGGTATCAGAGCCAATCCTTGGCTGGAAGTGTGCCGACGAGGACGTTGGACCCCTAAGGGTGGTGGATTGTAAGATCCCACATTGCCCAGGGGTGTGGATCCTGTAAGCCTTATATGTACATCTCTACCTAGCACGAGGCCTTTTGGGAACTCATTGGCTTCAAATTCCATCGGAACTCCGAAGTTAAGCGAGTTCGGGCGAGAGCATTCCCATGATGGGTGACCCACTGGGAAGTTCTCGTGTGAGTTCCTAGAAACAAAACCGTGAGGGAGTTAGGGGTGGGCACGGGCCCAAATTTGGAGGAACCTGACCCTACCCGTTATAAAATGTAACGGGGCGTGGCGGGCCGGGTAGAGAGATTTTGAGTTTTGGAACCGGACCTAACCCGGCCTGTTTGAAACGGACCGGTCCGGGGCGGGTCCATGGGTCCAATTTTTTTTTTTTTTCTCAAAAATACATTTTTATAAAACTGCAAGGTAGTGCACAGCAGCACAAACGTTTTCAAAAATTACAAGAGCTGCTTCCAAAAAAAAACATAAACATTAAAACCGAAATAACATCCGCATTCACATCTGGAATGACATCAAACGTCCAAAATGATGAGGTGATACATTATGTTCAAAGAAATTGCATTACCGAAAGGAGAACTGCAGTCTCAGCTCCTTGTACATCCTTGAAGGTAACACATGCAATTTGGGACTGCTTAGTATCAGTACATGAGCACTCAAATAAGACAGATTCAGACAAAGATGATGAAAGAATAAATCCATTAAACTAAATCAATCATCGAACCTCATCAACATTCAATAAGACAGATTCAGACAAAGATAATGAAAGACAATAAATCCATTAAACTAAATGAATCATCGAACCTCATCATTTCGACATAAACAATATCACCAGAAAAAGAAAAGAACTTCTTTATGTCTCTCTCACTTGCACCCAAGGAAAGATTGCTGACCTTGATGGTTGTTACCTGCAACAGAATGATAACATGAGTCCTTTATCCAAACATCCAACACTGAAAAACAACAAACTCGAAATGAATCAGATGGAAAAATTAACACACACACGACTAAAGATTAATTCTTTTAAGTAAAAGTGTAAAACTAATAGAGAAGTAGCTTGTTCTTATTTTGCATGTTGCAGCAATTGTCTTTTACTGGTGTAACAGAGCAATGAAAGCACCAAACACAGATTTCCAGTGATAAAGTTCTTTGTCCCGTCTATTGGATCTAAAACCCATACATAATCTGCGTACTTCTCTTTACATCTCCACCTATTTTCTTCTCCATAACTCTATCATATCTTCTCCAATAGCACAAAATCTAAATATTCGAAATTCATACACTAGCAGCAAACCAAATTCGAAACTCATACACTAGCAACAAACCAAATTCGAAACTCATACACAAGCAGCAAATCAAGAACCCAAAGTCCCAAAATCTAGAAAACCCTAATTTATTTTTCAATCCTAATCCCGAAAATTGAATACCTTTTGTGAGATAGACCGTCAAGTGGTGGTCGGAGTTGAGAGGAGCTGGTGGTGGTGGTCAAAGTCGACTTCAGATGGGAGGGATCTCAACTATCGAGATCGAGAGGGAGTCTGAGAATCGAGAAGGAGGAGAGTCAATTAGTTTGAGAGAGAGAGAGAGAGATCGGGAAAGAGGAGAGTCACTGAGTCTGAGAATCGACGATCAAATTCGAGAGGGAGAACCGAGCTGTGGAGATAGGAGGGAGAGATTGAGAAACAGAGAAGGTGAATTGACAGAATTGTGTGTGTAAATTGTTTGTGTAGGCGTGTGTGAGAATTGAACGGTGGAGAGTTAATCTCCACTATTAGACGGTGGGATACGGTCCGGGTAAGGGCCCGGGTTGGGATGTGACACTTTCTCCCTCTTTCTCTCTCTTCTCTCACTTTCTCCCTCAGGCACTCTCTCTCCTTTTCTCACTGTGCACAGTCGTCTCGACCAACACCGTCCAAATCGAAGCCACCACTAATTTCATCTCGTCCTCAAGAGTCCAAAACACCTAGCTTTGTCACGAATCTCATCCCTGATCGTCGGATCGAAACTCAAGCAAGCCGCGAGTTTCCCGACCATTTTTCGGCAACACGACAAACAACCGAGGCTCGAGACCACCACCACTAGACTCGGATCGAGGGTGGAAACAAAGCCCAGTCATTAAATGATGGTGTTTTGCTGGATGGATTTTTCAAGATTTGCTTACTGTATGTACACGACATGCACATGATATGCTCACAGATCTGAGCCAATCCAAAAACCCAGAGCTCACAGCTATCTTTTCGAAATCAGAAAAATGACGTCAATACATGCACATGATATGCACAAAACTGGAGATAGAGCAAAGAGATGCTTTGTGCATTAATAAAAAACTTTTACGGCAACCTATTGGTATAATGGATACAATTAAAACGTAATTGTAACATATATAAGGTTACAGTGGCAGTTTGAAAAGCCTTGTTACATGTGCACGTGAAAAACATGATACTCGTTGTTGTTATTTCATGGACACGCATGATCCTTAATGTCCTCTAAGCTTTTTCTTAATTTTGTTTTTCGTCGAGGCCAACTAGGTTATGGTCATACTCTCTAAATTTTGGGGCACAACATATGTGCATCATGACTAGTGAACATTCCCGCTTCTCATATTAAGATATAGCCATTTATAAAGAGAGAAGAGAGAGGAAGGGGGAGAGACAAAGATCAGAAAACGGGAGGAAATAACTCATTTATATGTGGGTATTTATTAATTTTGATTTTGTGCATGGCCGATTTGTCCTATTTTTGTTCTAAGATTAAGAAATTATCCCATTTTGGAGTATTTCCCTATAATCTATCCTTAAAATGAATAACAAATGGACTTGGACCTTTTAGTTCCTAATTTAAGATTTAATTATCTATACAATCAATCGAAATAATGTCACTTAATATGTAATGGGTATAGCAAGTGATAGATTGACCTGATAGCTAGTGTCTTCTTCTTTATTCACTGCATTTCAGGTTTAAACCCCTCACCCTCAAACTAGACTTCAATCTCACCTTTCTTACTAAAGCTCAAATTTTACCAGTTTACACCTCAAATTTAATCTTTGTTCCATTAGAGCATTTCCACCGGAGGTGGAATAGCCCGGCACCCAGTCAAAAAATCAGGCTGGGACCCTGTCAACCCACTCCATCCCACGGGATTGCCTGGCACCCACCCAAGCTGGTCTCTAGGCCAGCCCAAAATTGACAGACCTTGGGACCGGTCTGTATGACGCCTTGCTGACGTCAGGGAGGGAAGGAGCCACAGAGAGAGAAGGCAAATGGCCTGAAAGTGATGGCCCAAGTTCGTCGGAAAATCTGGAAAAAAATGCATCGACAGGCGACAGCATGTTTGCATCAACGCAAAGGTTTCCAACACGATTTATATGTTAAAAGCCATAAGCATAGGATTGAGAACTTACCCAGGTGAAATGCAAGAGATTTCACCGAGAATTGGACCTTGAACTCGTCGGAGTTGTCCGTTTTCCTTTGTAGGAATCACATGCAGGGAATTAAGCCCTCGAATTAACCACAAAAAATTGCAACACAACAGGATTTAAAGCTTAAGAACATAATACAGTGATAGAAACATCACCTGGGTAGCTCAAGCTTTCGGCTTCAATGGCAGGACCTCGCACCATGCACCGATGCCGCATGCAAAGCTATAGTTGGGTTCCTTGAGCTCCAGGGATTACAAAAATAATATTTTGTGTTTGATTTGTTGAAGGGTTTGAAGAGGAAGGAGAAGGAAAGCTCACAGGAGTGAGCTGGAAAAGAGAGAGAGGGAGAGAAAATAGATACAGAGAAAGAGGAAGAGAGAAAGAGAGAGAGAGAGAGAGGGAGAAAGAGAAAGAAAAGAGAGAGAACCGATGGAAAAAGGTGAAAGTGATGGAGATATTTTCATTATTTTAAAGATAAAATTGGAGATGTATTTTATTTAATCATATTTTAATAAAATGGACTAGGCTATTTTAGGGGTGGAGATGCTTTGGCCTATTACTGTTCATTAGAGTCTATTACTGTTCGTTTGAGTGGATAAATGCGCTGGGTGCTGGCATCCAGTCCTTAAGGGTGGAATTGCTCTTAAGGCATTCTTCATCGATTTTGACAGAATCTGTTAAGTCTTATGACATTGCATAAATGGAACCCACTTATTGCTGATTTGGTTTCCACATCATTGGCATGTGTGCAAAATAATATTAAAGTTAAAAAATTTGACATTGAATCTTGACAAATAAAACAAAATAAAGAGGGTTGGGAGAGGAAAGAGAAATAGAGTATCAGAGGAGGAGGGAGAAATTTAAATTCTTGTTGGTTTGAGAAGGTTTCGAATATCATACATGACGTCATCTTTAAATATTATATGCATTTTTAATAAAAAATCAATGTCGTTTTCACTCTCTAAAAAAAGTAAAATTTGTGAATACGAAAAATATGCTAATAATCTCTCAAACTTTACTAATAAATTCACTTAAGATTTTTTTTTGAAGAAAGTACGATATTCATTGAACATTGAAATGTGTACAAATCGAAGATATGGTGCTTACAGTGGGCCTCAATAAAAACCTTGCCGGGGCTTTCAACCCGATTGAAGGGAAAAAGAGTGTCCCACACCAATTAACTACTAATACTATCATTCAATAATAATTCAGAAATTACATCAGGGGACTCTTTGAACCAAGAGACTGGGTGATCTAGAGTGAGACTAAACCTCACAAGGCGGTGAGCCACCTTATTCGTCTCTCTTTGACCAAACGTAATTTTCCATTTTCTGAACTCTTGCAGTAGCTTTCTGGTATCTTCGAACAAATGCCCATAATGACCACTATATGCTGCACCTGCATTCTGAATTGCGGAAGTCACCAATAACGCATCACCTTTCAGCTGGACTTGCTCCGTGTTCCACTTGCGTAAAAACAAAGCTGCTGCCCTTGCAACAGCAGCCTCTGCATGTAGTGCAGACCGCACTCCTTCCACCTTTCCCACCTACGCCGCTAGAAAGCTACCCTCTGTGTCACGAACTATCAAGCCAAAACCTCCAATTGAACCATTTTCATCCCATGTGGCATCAAAATTGTATTTGATCTACCCCGACGCAGGATTCTGCCAACGAAGGATTCTGATGGAGGATGGTTTGGTTGCAGCAACATTCCACTTTCTATATTCTGCTAGCCACGTTTGTGCTTTGATTTGGGTATCCAACGGAGAAACCTCGATACCATTCCAAAGAAAATCATTACGTACCTTCCAAATACTCCAAACTAGAACAAGGAAGGATCAACTCAAAACTTTCTTTAGAGACTTCCTGTGCCATAAATTCCAGCCACCTTACAAAACCATGCTCACTGCCCGTAAAGGATCTAATTCCCAAAAGGCTTCCAAACCACACCGTTGCCGCTCTAAGGCACTTTAACAATGCATGTTCTACCGTCTCATCTTCTGGAGCACAAAATCTGCAAGTAGGCTCCATAAGCACTCGTCTCTTCTGCATGTTTACTTTGGAAGACATCGCGTTCATACACCCCCTCTAAACACAAATTTTTACTTTCCCCGAAATTGTGCCTCACCATAGTGCTTTCCACAGAAACTTTCTTTTCTCACTAACCATCGAAACCGTGGGCTCCTCACCACCCAACCCGGGGCATGATCTTGCCACAAAATACGCACTCTTAGTCATGAATAACCCTTTTGGTTCCTTCACCCAAATCAACGAATTAGCAGGATAAAATAAACTCAAAGG
>JAVVNS010000059.1:0-250000 GCA_036320875.1 Cotoneaster glaucophyllus
CCTCTTTGGTGAAGGGACTTAATCGAACCAAAGGTGGTGGGAAAGTTCACATTGACTTAAGGAAGCAAAACACCAAAAACAGGAAGGATCACTATCCCCTTCCATTCAAGGATTCAATTGATGTGATAAAAGTTAAGCACACAAATTAACCCTCTTTTGACAATTGTAGTAAAATGAATAAGTAGGGATCGTTCTGGACCGGGGATTAGGAGGGCTTGCTAACCTCTAAACTGACTCTAAAACATAAAAACAAAGTTAAAAACGTAAGAAAAGACTCACAAGACTCGAGAGAAGTGCAAAAGACTCAAAACAAGCTAAAAAGACTCAAAACTGCCTAAAAACACTAGTTAGGCAGTTTCTGAGCTTAATTGGACTTTGGACGAAATTAGGTGTTTGGTTTGACTCAAAAAGACTCAAAACATCAACTAAACATATTTAAGACACTTTAGAACAAGAAAGTAAATGGGGGGTTTTGATTTGGACGAATTTAAAACTAAAATAAATAAACAGATTGTAACTAAACAGATTTTGGACGAATTTGGGTAAACTATGGATGATGGGCTAGCTAGGGGGTTCTTCTCCACATATGACACACTTGCACTTAAATCAATTTTCAGTTACTCCTTCATTGAATCATGAACGACAATGCCCCAAGTTAACCGTGACATCACTAATTAACCATCAGATTTTCCTTGAGTTATTGGATTGGATGACATCATTCGACAACCCAAAGCATTCTTCGAAAGTCCCCTACATGACATCATAATAGAGATACAATCAAAGATCATTACGTTCAATGAAAATCATAAGCATTGACAAAGCACTTGTAACTATGACATCATGTCACTCATGCTAGGAATTGGACTTAACGCGATCGTGACCAGCGACCTTCACTACATATGAATATAAGTTCATAACGATTATGTGAAACTCCCTTATATTCTAGCACCAAGTTCAAGCATGCAAATTAAGTGTCGACCCTCAATCAACAAACAAGAACAAGTTTTGAATAAAATAGTTAAGCCAATTGCATTCATAATCCAAGAAATTGTAACTGAAACTTATCAATTCATATTGCAAGCATAGCCATAGTTTCGAATTCCCCCCTAACTAAGAGGGGTTTAGTTCCTCATAATCGCAAAGCAAAGATTAATGAGTTTATACATTGAAAACCAAAGAAAGAAAACACCTAAACGCTCCAGCGAACAAAGTTGAACAGCAAGCTGATAGGAGCATATTTATGCGACTTAGTTAGCTTGTTTTCTTGCATTTACTTAGCTTAATATTGTTAATTATAGTGTTTAAAGTCATTTTCGTGCAATTTCAGGGCTTAATAACAAAGTGTGCAAAAAGAGCCAATTTGGAGTGTTTTTGAGCTATTTTGGACCAAGGATGGATAGCTTATGAGTCAAGCAAGAAGGATGGACGAATTTGAGGATTTAAAGGCTAGGAATCAGCTAGGAAGAAGGAAGAAACAAGTTCAAGTTCTAGAAGATAAGAGAAGAGCAAGAAATAAGGAACATTATCTAGAAGCATTATCCATAACCTTATCTTATCTTGCCTTATCCTTACCTTATCTTATCCACCTTATTTTCAGCCAAAAAGAGGGGGATTCTAAACAGATTTTATCACCTAAATTTAGGGGTTCTAGAAGCCTAAAAACATGCAACAAATCCCTTAAACCTCTCCTACAAATCTGCCACAACCTTCTCCTACAAAGGTGGCGCCTAGATGTCCTTCTAGAAGCCTTTCCCTTGTCCTAAAAACCTGGCGCCTAAATGCCCTTCTAGATGCCTAAAACCTGCTGGAAAACACATCCTTTTCCTCTTTGGATTATGTTTGAAAGTCCCTTTTCCTTTGTGGTTTTGGAGTCCAAGTTCTCTACCTATTCTAAATCCAAAACTCCTACACATTATAACTCCTATTCCAGCCATGTTGAGACATATATTTTCAGCCCTATAAATACCTAAGTGCCGCACCCTTTTCACTCACCACCTCTCTCATATTTCACTCTACATTCAGCCATTCATCCACACTCATTCATTCACAAAGCCTCTTGTGCCGCAAATACCAAGGAGAAGAAGGACCTTGCCGTGCCTAGTGGAGCTCTATTCTAGGTGTTTTCTATCCTTATACTTCAATGTTTAAATCAATTTTCTTGTGTGTAATTGTGAACATGAGAGGCTAAACTCGTTTTAGCTAGGGGCGATTTCAAAGCCATGATTATATATGTGACATGAATTGATTATCCATTTATTATTTCATAAGTTATGAATGTAATTTGCTTAACTGTTTGATTCAAAACTTATTCTTGTATGTGGGTTAAGGTGGCCAACTTAGTTTGCATGCATGAATTTGATGCTAGAATATAAGGGAATTGCATATAATGAACTTGTATTCATAAGTAGTAAAGGTTGCTAGTCACAATCGTGTTAAGTTAAATTCTGGGAAAACATATATGTTGTCATATTTTCCTCGTCAATGCTTATGGTTTTCAACGAACTTAATGACCTTTGAGTATGCTATCATCAATAAGGATAATTTGGTTGGATACGTATTCTATCTAATTCAATGAACTTAGGAAAATCTGAAGGTTAATTAGTGCAATTCACGGTTAATCTGGGGCGTTGTCATTCATAATTTAGAAAGATAATAACTGGAAGTTGATTTGTGTTGCATATGTGTCATGTGTGGAGAAGGACCCTCTAGCTAGCCCATCAACCATCAAAGTTTTCAAATTCGTTTTCAAACTTGTTTACTTTACAAAGTCTTTGTTTTATTTTCAAATTAGTCCAAACCAAAACCCCCCTTTTACTTTCTTGTTTTAAAGTGTCTAAAATCTGTTTTCTTTGTGTTTTCAAGTGTTTTGAGTCAAACTAAAACCAATTTTCGTCCAAAACCATCCCTAGTGTCTAGAATCTGTCCACAAAGTGTTTTTAAGCCATTTTAAGTGTTTTTAACTTGTTTTGAGTCCCTTGAGTCTATACAAACGTTTTTAACTTTGTTTTTGTGTTTTTAAATCTATTTAGAGTCGATTAGCAATCCCTCCTAATCCCCGGCCTAGAACGATCCTTACTTGCATCTATACTACAATTCACACCAAGAGGGTTTAATTTGTGTGCTTAAGTAATTTTCACATCACAAGCACGTCCAAGAACTTTCCTTCCCTTCCTTGTTGCGGCACAAGGTTTGGTGATGGGTTTTGGGGGTTATGGATGGTGGAGAGGGATGGAATTGTGTTTAGGATGGATGTAGGGTGCAGCAAGGGTGATTGAGGTCAGAGAATATAGAGAATGGTGAAGGCAGGGTGCAGCAGAGAAGGTTTTGGAGTGTAGGGATGTGTTTTGAGTGAATGGATGGGTGTTTGGGTGTTGGATGGCTGCGGCAAGGTATGGGGATTGGTGTGGAGCGGCTGGATGGGTGTGTAGTGTATGTGAATGGGGTGGTGAGTGCATGAATCGCTGAATGGTGGTTGATATGAGCATATTTATGCGAATTAGTTGGCTTGTTCTCATGCATTTATGTTAGTTATTTGTATTTAATTTAGTATTTTAAGCTATTTTCGTGTGTTTGTAGGTCCCAAGGGGTAAAGTATCAAGAAAGTGCATTTTGGAGCCTTTTGGAGCTATTTTGGGCATGTTTTGGATAGCTTATGATTGGAGCAATGTAGATGGACGAAATTGAAGACCAAAGCATGCTAGGAATCAGCTAAAGAAAAGAGGAAAAATAAATTCAAGTCAAAGAAGGAAAAGGAATCCAAGAAGAAGAAGGGTTGACTAAGTCAAAGTTTCCTTACTTTGACCTTTGACTTTCTCAATCCTATTTTATCAAGGCTTTAACTACAAGGAGGAGTCCTAGATCTATTGGGATACTTTAAATACCAAATGAAGGAGGAAGCCGCACCAACATGCCAGCCATATCTTCCTTGCCGTGCAAGGAAGTGCTTCCTTGTTCCTTTTGGACCCTTGCCGCACATGCTTTGATGGTTGTCCTTTCTTGCTGCACAAGTAAGCCACATTCCCTTGTTATTTAGGATAGTGCCGCACCTCTTCTTCCCTCATACACCTTTGCCACACTTAAATTCACATTCCCTTTCAGTTTTGGACCTAAACTAGTAAGGAAAACACTTTTCCTTGTCCTTGCCGCAAAAGTCTTCCACCTTTCCTAAATTTCTGATCTTGCCGCAACTCTCCTCTCCTCTTTCCTTTCTTGCTGACCAAGTTCCTATTTCCCTTTTATATTTTGGACCCAAACCTGCAAGGAAACACTTTTCCTTGTCCCAAAAGACCTTTCCTCTTTGAATTTATCCTTGCCGCACCTTGTGACCCATTCCCCTTAGGTTTGTGTTTTTAATTCCTATTTCCCTTTAAGTTTTGGTTAAGTTTTTGTTTCCTAGATTACCTAAACCGTGCCTTAACCTCTCCACTATATATATGACCTTTTGCCGCACCAAATTGATCATTCACTCACTCATTCACACATCCATTCAAAAATCCATACAACACACATACATTCAGCCATTCTACAACCTTTGCCGCACCTCCTTCCCATCCTTCACCCCAAAACACATCCTAAACCTCCCTCAACCACTTGTGCCGCAGCAAAGGAGAAGAAGGAAGACCTTGGACGTGTTTGTTCTTCAAGCGTTGGATCATTGGAGCGTTCTAGGTGTAATTCTTTCTTTGTTATAAATGTTTAAGTTAAATTCTTGTTGTTTTGCTGTGAACATGAGTGGCTAGACCCCTTTGTGGCTAGGGGTGATTTCAAAGCCATGATTATGGGTGCAATATGAATTGATAAGTTTCAGTTACGAATTCTTGAGTTGTGAATGCAATTGGCTTAACTGTTTGATTGATAACTTATTTGTGTTTGTTGATTGAGGGTCGACACTTAATTTGCATGCATGAATTTGATGCTAGAGTATAAGGGAGTTTCACATAATCGTTACAACCTTATACTCATAAGTGGTGAAGGTCGCTTATAAACGATCGCGTTAAGTTCAATTCCTAGCATGAGTGACATGATGTCATAGTTACAAGTGCTATGTCAATGCTTATGATTTTCATTGAACGTAATGATCTTTGATTGTATCTTTATTATGATGTCATGTAGGGGACTTTCGAAGAATGCTTTGGGTTGTCGAATGATGTCATCCAATCCAATAACTCAAGGAAAATCTGATGGTTAATTAGTGATGTCACGGTTAACTTGGGGCATTGTCATTCGTGATTCAATGAAGGAGTAACTGGGAATCGATTCGTTTGCATACATAACATGTGTGGAGAAAGAGCCTCTAGCTAGCCCATCATCCATCCAAACTTCTCAAAAACGTTTTCAAACTTTGTTTTACTTTAAAATCTGTTTTCAACTTGTTTTCCTTTTAAATTCGTTCAAACAAAACCCCCCCTTTACTTTCTTGTTTCAAATTGTTTTAAACTTATTTTGTTTGTGTTTTTAAGTGTTTTGAGTCAAGCCAAAACCTTATTTTCGTCCAAAATTGTGTTTAGAGTCAGAAACTGCCCAGTTTGTGTTTTTAGGCAGTTTTGAGTGTTTTTAACCTATTTTGAGTCTTGTGAACTTGTTTTAAGTCTTTTGAACCTATTCAAACGTTTTTAACTTTATTTTTGAGTCTTTGAGTCAGTTTTAAATCGATTGGCAATCCCTCCTAATCCCCGGCCTAGAACGATCCCTACTTGCATCTATACTACAATTCACACCAAGAGGGTTTAATTTGTGTGCTTTATATATTTCGCATCAGTGGTGCAGCTAGGTTAAGTAGAGAGTGAAGGGAAAGGTTGAATGGAATGAAATCTGTTTTAATGAATGATTTGAATTCTTTTCCCTAAAAGGTGCGGCTAAAAGGGGTCTTTACAATCAGAAATTAAGTCTAAATCCCTCTTTAATTCAAAAGAGAATCAGATACTAACCCAAATCCCCTCAGAATAATGAATTGAAATCAGAAACTTAAGGGAAAGAGGGGTGATTTGCGGCAAAGAAGGAAGAAGAAAGGGAAGTCTTCTTCCTTGCACGGCAAGGAAGTTTTAGGGCCTTTAATTTCTGATTTGAACCAAGAAAAGGTAAGTGTATTAGCTGCAAGGATTTTAGGAAAAGGGAATGTAAATTTGGTTGCTGATTTTGGGGAAAAAGGAAAGGAGAATTGCGGCAAAGAAAGGGAAAGGGAAAGAAAGTTCTTCTTTTGTGCGGCAAGGTCCTAGGAGTGGTTTAGGGTCTTTTAGGAAGTATATTAAGTGTCCTAGAATGGTTAGAATCCTTGTTGGCTTGCTGAAATTTAAGTGGATTGAAAATAGGAAAGGTTTTAGGCCAAAACAAGGAACTTAGGTGATTCTTTCCCTTCTTTCAAGACTCCTTCACTTTCTTGAATTAATTCTTCAGTCTTCAATCACCATCCTAGCCTTTCCAAGTCTTCAATTTCGTACATTCCCTTGGCCTCATGCATAAGCTATCCAAACTTGGCCCAAAAATGCTCCAAAAGGGCCCAAAATGCACCTTTTTGCCTTATTGACACTTGAAACCTACAAACACACGAAAATGACTTAAAACACTAAATTAAATGGAAACTAACTACTAAAACGTCAAGAAACAAGCAAGCTAAATCACATAAATATGCTCATATCATCAATGCATAGACGTTTCAAGGCGCATATCCTGGAAAATATACCACTCCATGCTATATGCTCAAATCAAGCTTAGAAGGAAGATGCGTCCGGCTGGAAGACGTTAAAGCAAGTGCTTCTTGGGAGGCAACCCATGCATTCAATAAAGAGCCCTTGGACGATCCGGCATTATAACCAGGTGTTTATGTTCCTAAACTCTACTCTTTATTGATTTTACTTTGCAATTCGTGTCTTATTTGTTAGTTGTTTGTTTGTTTGTTTGTTTATGTGTGCGCATATGTTTGAAACATTGAGGACAATGTTTGATTTGAGTGTGGGGGGGGGGGGGGGGGTAAACAAAGTGTTTTTATGTAAAATTCGTGGGTTTTTATCACCTATCACTTCTAATGTTGTTTTCACTGTTTTTAAGTGTTTTTAGAGTGTTTTGGAGTGTTTTTATGTGTTCTTTAAGAAAAATCCGAAAATTCTTGAAAAAAATCGAAAAATGTGTTAAAAATACCAAAAAGAGTCGCTTTTTGTGTGTTTGTTTGTGTCTTAGGGTACCTTCCAACACAATGATGAGGATTTGGTTTTTAAATGCATAACTGTTAAAGAAAGTTACAAACATGGATGGAAGTTTGATATGCCTTTGGTTTATGCTTCGTTGTAGTTGTAACTTACGAATTCAATTTTAATCACAAAGAAAAAAATCAGTTTTTGTAACATGCTTGAAGGAAGGAACTCAAACTAACGCTACAACCCTGAGAGACTTGAGCCTAAAACGTTCTTTGGAGAGTTAATAATCTGTGCATTTGTTGTTTTCTAAAGTCGTTGCATGATCTCACTATTCTTTGCTTGGTTGCTACTTAGAAGGCGTTCCATCACTATAGTTCCAAATACTAGAACTCATGCCCGTTTCATTCAAAGCATAAAATTGATTAGCATAGCACATAAACAAGATGAAGTTGTTAGTAAAACTAGAGCCAAAAAGCCTTACCCTTCGCATTATGTTTTGTAGGTTTAACCCCGTTGAGCCTTGTTTTAAGCCTATGTTCTTTGTTAGCCACGTTTTACCCTACCAAGCCTAGTATAGGACCATCCATACCCATGTTCTTGGAGCATAGTGAAGCATAACTTAGAAGGAATTCCTTTTGATCACCAGATTGCAGAAATCGAGTGTGGGGGAAGGGATTTTTGTGTGTTGTGTACGCCAAAAGAAAGAAAAAGAAAAAAATTCGTGAAAAACAGAAAAAGAAAAGAAAAGTGTGAAGAAAAGTAAGAAAAAGAGTTGAAAAGAAGAGAAAATGAGCTCTAAAGTGTTGGTTGTTGAAGAAAGGGTCCAAAAGTTTGAATTCGGCCCTAAAAGTTGTGTGAATCATTCCCCTTGTGTTTAAAGTTGATTTTTGCATTCAAAAGTGAATCCTAAGTGTCAATTTCATTACTTTGCTTGCTATTTCTTTAAGAACGTTTGTTTTCCATATCTTTCCTTGTTAACCAATACCCCTAGCCCTGTTTCAACCCTATACTTCTATCTTGGGTGTTGTGTGTTTCAATTTGTGGAGTTTGGGATTGGTATGAGCATATGGTATCCCTGGTTCTCGCATCTAAGTAGGGACATTCCATTCATGAGATCATATCTATACATGCATTAATAAATCCAGAAATTGCTTTCTTTGTTATAAACATATGTGAGTGTTTGTTTTCATGTTTACATCAATCTTCTCACATATAACTAGTGTAGGGTGTGTAGTCAGAAAATCTGAGTGAAAATAAGAGTGTAAACCGTAAGGAATTGAGCAAATTCTCTAAGGCATGTTACTTCATTCAAATCATTGATTAATTGTGAGCTAGTCAGTGGCGGCTGTGATTTAGCCTGTTTTCTAGCATTTATTTAGCTTAATTATGATAATTATAGTGTTTTAAGCCATTTTCGTGCAATTTCAGGGCCTAATGACAAAGTGTGCAAAAAGAGCCATTTTGGAGCATTCTAGAGCTATTTTGGGCCAAGGATGGATAGCTTAAGAGTCAAGCAAGAAGGATGGACGAATTAGAGGATTTAAAGGCTAGGAATCAGCTAAGAAGAAAGAAGAAACAAGTCCAAGTTCTAGAAGATAAGAGAAGAGCAAGAAATATGGAGCATTATCTCAAACATTATCCAAAACCTTATCTTATCTTATCCAAAACTACCTTATCTCATCCTCACCTTATCTTTCCATGTTTTTAGCCAAAAAGGGGGGGGGGGGGGGGGGGGGGGGTTCTTATCATATTTTATCACCTAAAATTGGGGGTTCTAGAAGCCTAAAAACATGTAACAAACCCTTAAAACTCTCCTACAAATCTGCCACACCCTTCTCCTACAAAGGTGGCGCCTAACCTCTTCTAGATGGTCCCAAACCTTATCCCTAAATCCTAGCCTTGTGACTCACTTCTAGAAGCCCTAAAACCTGCTGGGAGAACATATCCTTTTCGCCTTTGGATTGTGATTGAAGTTGGCCTAATTTCTGAGGGATTTGGAGTCCAAATTCCACACTTATTTTCACTCCTTTTCCTACCTGAAATCTGCTCGAATTTCACCCTTTCCTTGGTGGTTTGGGATGCCAAATCCTTCTCCAAAACACCTTGAAACCGTGCCTTTTCAGCCCTATAAATACATAGGTGCCGCAGCTCATTCATTCACCACCCTCACATTACAGAACAACCCCCCATTCGACATACACCCCTCTCATACAGATTCATACACTCATAAGCCTCTTGTGCCGCAATTGCAAGGAGAAGAAGGACCTAGTGCCGTGGCTGCATCCATACTTCTAGGTGTTTTCTATCCTTATACTTCAATGTTTAAATCAAGTTATTTTCGTGTAATTGCAAACATGAGTGGCTAAACTCGTTTTAGCTAGGGGCGATTTCAAAGCCATGATTATATATGTGACATGAATTGATTATCCAGTTATTATTTCATAAGTTATGAATGTAATTTGCTTAACTGTTTGATTCAAAACTTATTTTTGTATGTGGGTTAAGGTGGCCAACTTAGTTTGCATGCATGAATTTGATGCTAGAATATAAGGGAATTGCATATAATGAACTTGTATTCATAAGTAGTAAAGGTTGCTAGTCACAATCGTGTTAAGTTAAATTCTGGGAAAACATATATGTTGTCATATTTTCCTCATCAATGCTTATGTTTTTCAACGAACTTAATGACCTTTGAGTATGCTATCATCAATAAGGATAATTTGGTTGGATACGTATTCTATCTAATTCAATGAACTTAGGAAAATCTGAAGGTTAATTAGTGCAATTCACGGTTAATCTGGGGCGTTGTCATTCATAATTTAAAAAGATAATAACTGGAAGTTGATTTGTGTTGCATATGTATCATGTGTGGAGAAGGGTTCCCTAGCTAGTCCATCATCCATTTAAATTCACCAAATTCGTTTTACCTTAGTTTAGAGTCTTTAATCTGGTTGTCTTAGTTTAATTTCGTCTAAAATCAATCCCCCTTTAATTAAGTGTGTTAGATTAGTTGAAATCTGTCCAATTTAGGTTTTTCTAGTGTTTTGAGTCAAGTAGAAGTTAAAATTCGTCCAAATTACTCCTTAGAGTCAGTTTAGTGTCTTTTTGATTGTTTGTTGCTGTTTTGAGTGTTTAAAGTTAGTTTTGAGTCTATTGAGTCTAAAGTAGTGTTTTTGAGTCTTATTTGTGTTGATTAGCATCCCTAGTTAATCCCCGGCCTAGAACGATCCCTATTTACATCTATACTACAATTGTCAAGAATAGGGTTTAATTTGCGTGTTAAGTAATTTTCACATCAAACACGCAAATTGACAGTTGTAGTATATGATGCAAGTAGGGATCGTTCTAGGCCGGGGGTTAACTAGGGATGCTAATCAACACAAATTAGACTTAAAAACACAAAAACAAACTTTAAAGACTTAAAACAACAACAAACAATCAAAAAGACTCAATTTAAGACCCAAGAGGTGATTTTGACGAAAATAAACTCAAACTTGACTCAAAATACTAAAAGAAAACAGATTTGGACTCAACTAACAGGATTAAATGAAATGGGGATTGGTTTGGACGAAATTAACTAAACTAAACAGATTATAAAAACAAAGTAAATTAAGAACGAATTGGGTGATTTAAATGGATGATGGACTAGCTAGAGGACCCTTCTCCACACATGAAACATATGCAACACAAATCAACTTCCAGTTATTATCTTTCTAAATTATGAATGACAACGCCCCAGATTAACCGTGAATTGCACTAATTAACCTTCAGATTTTCCTAAGTTCATTGAATTAGATAGAATACGTATCCAACCAAATTATCCTTATTGATGATAGCATACTCAAAGGTCATTAAGTTCGTTGAAAACCATAAGCATTGACAAGGAAAACATGACAGCATATACGTTTCCCAGAATTTAACTTAACACGATTGTGACTAGCAACCTTTACTACTCATGAATACAAGTTCATTTTATGCAATTCCCTTATATTCTAGCATCAAATTCATGCATGCAAACTAAGTGTGCACCCTTAACCCACATACAAGAATAAGTTTTGAATCAAACAGTTAAGCAAATTACATTCATAACTTATGAAATAATAACTGGATAATCAATTCATGTCACATATATAATCATGGCTTTGAAATCGCCCCTAGCTAAAACGAGTTTAGCCTCTCATGTTCACAATTACACGAAAATAACTTGATTTAAACATTGAAGTATAAGGATAGAAAACACCTAGAAGTATGGATGCAGCCACGGCACTAGGTCCTTCTTCTCCTTGCAATTGCGGCACAAGAGGCTTATGAGTGTATGAATCTGTATGAGAGGGGTGTATGTCGAATGGGGGGTTGTTTTGTGATGTGAGGGTGGTGAATGAATGAGCTGCGGCACCTATGTATTTATAGGGCTGAAAAGGCACGGTTTCAAGGTGTTTTGGAGAAGGATTTGGCATCCCAAACCACCAAGGAAAGGGTGAAATTCGAGCAGATTTCAGATAGGAAAAGGAGTGAAAATAAGTGTGGAATTTGGACTCCAAATCCCTCAGAAATTAGGCCAACTTCAATCACAATCCAAAGGCGAAAAGGATATGTTCTCCCAGCAGGTTTTAGGGCTTCTAGAAGTGAGACACAAGGCTGGGATTTAGGGATAAGGTTTGGGACCATCTAGAAGAGGTTAGGTGATGTGAAAATTACTTGACACACAAATTAAACCCTATTGATGACAATTGTAGTATAGATGTAAATAGGGATCGTTCTGGACCGGGGATTAGGAGGGATTGCTAATCGACTCTAAATTGATTTAAAAACACAAAAACAAAGTTAAAAACGTTTGTATAGACTCAAGGGACTCAAAACAAGTTAAAAACACTTAAAACGGCTTAAAAACACTTTGTGGACAGATTCTAGACGCTAGAGATGGTTTTGGACGAAAATTGGTTTTAGTTTGACTCAAAACACTTGAAAACACAAAGAAAACAGATTTTAGACACTTTAAAACAAGAAAGTAAAAGGGGGGTTTTGGTTTGGACGAATTTGAAAATAAAACAAAGACTTTGTAAAGTAAACAAGTTTGAAAACGAATTTGAAAACTTTGATGGTTGATGGGCTACCTAGAGGGTCCTTCTCCACACATGACACATATGCAACACAAATCAACTTCCAGTTATTATCTTTTTAAATTATGAATGACAACGCCCCAGATTAACCGTGAATTGCACTAATTAACCTTCAGATTTTCCTAAGTTCATTGAATTAGATAGAATACGTATCCAACCAAATTATCCTTATTGATGATAGCATACTCAAAGGTCATTAAGTTCGTTGAAAACCATAAGCATTGACGAGGAAAATATGACAACGTATATGTTTTCCCATAATTTAACTTAACACGATTGTGACTAGCAACCTTTACTACTTATGAATACAAGTTCATTATATGCAATTCCCTTATATTCTAGCATCAAATTCATGCATGCAAACTAAGTTGGCCACCTTAACTGATAGAAGCATATTTATGCGACTTAGTATGCTTGTTCTCGTGCATTTACGTTGTTATATCTTAGTTATTCTAGTATTTTGTTAGTTTCGTGTGTTTGTAGGTTTAATTGGCTTATGAAGCAATAAGGTGCATTTTGGAGCCTTTTGGAGCATATTGGAGCTTTGAATGAAGGACATATGTATGGAGCAAAAGGAATGGACGAAATTGAAGACTTGAAGAGAAGGAGTCCTAAATGAAGATGGATTCCTAATTGAAAGAGGATTCCTACTTGGAATAGGAAAGTTAAGCCTAAGTTTCCTATTTTGGTTGACCTTTCCTAAACCAAATTTCCTTAAGTTCCAGCCACAAAGCATGGGCCCTAAAGACTTTTGGACACCTAATTCCCACCCTAAGTAGGGTGCCGCACCAATCTTCACATTCCTCTTCCTTGCCGCAAAAGCTAACCTATTTCCCTTTAGTTTCTGCCTTAGCCGAATCTTGTTACCCTTTTTCTTTAATTTTCTGACCTTGGGCCTTATTTCCTCAAAATCTTGGATTTAATTCTCTAACCTAAATGGATTTCTGAGCCTTGTTACCCAAAAACCCCTTTAAATTCACACCCTAGACTCCACCATTCACCATAATTCACCATCCAAACACTCAGCAACAAACACCACCCATTCACTCACAACCATTCTCTGCCGCAGCCATCATCCTTCCCTATCCTTTGCCGCAGCCTTCCACCACCTTAACCATCCATCCCTTCACCCAAAACACATTCATCCTGACCCTTAGCCATTGGTGCCGCAACAAGGTGGAGAAGAAGAGAGCTTTGGAGTTCCAAAGAGTGCAGATTGGAGACTTCTAGGTGTAATTCATTCTTCTTTTCAATGTCTACTTCTTTATTCTCTGATTTTGTTGTAGTCATGAGTGGCTAAACCCCTAATTAGCTAGGGGGAAGTTTGAAGCCATGAACATGCTTGAGATATGAATTGATTTCTTCCAATTGTGAGTTGATGAATCGTGAATGCAATTCGATTAACTGTTTTATTCATAACTTGTTGATAGGAGCATATTTATGCGCCTTAGTTAGCTTGTTCTTGTGCATTTACATTGTTTTTCCTTAGTTAAAGTAATCTTTTAAGCTAGTTTTATGTGTTTTCAAGTTTTAAGGGCAAAGAATACAAAAAGATGCATTTTGGAGCCTTTTGGAGCAAAATGGAACTTGGAATGGATGTCATATGCTTGGAGCCAAAGGAATGGACGAAATTGAAGACCTAAAGATGCAAGGATTCCTAATCAAATGAGGATTCCTAATCAAATGAGGATTCCTAGAAGAATGAGGATTCCTACTCCAACAAGGATTCCTACTTGGAATAGGAAAGTTAAGCCTAAGTTTCCTATTTTGGTTGACCTTTCCTAAACCTAAATGTCTCTAAATTTCAGCAACTTTGAAAGCCTTATATGCATTTTAGGACACAAAACAAAGGCCCTAGACCACCTAAACACATGTGCCGCACCCTCCTTACCCTTTCCTCTTCCTTGCCGTGCAAGGGAGAGTGATTCTTTCCTATTTTCTGAATTAAAACACATTCCTAATGTGTTTTAAGTCCTTGCCGCAAATCTTAGCCAATTTCCTTTAGTTTTCTGATTTTGTTTCCTATTTCTAGAAGCTTTTGACTTAATTTCTGATTACCTAAGTCAACCTAGGGTTTTAATTCCTGATTTCCTTTAAATAAACCCCCTTGTTGCAGCCACAAAGCATCCATTCACTACCATTCACGCCAGAAAACTTCACCCATTCTCTGCAGCCACCATCCTTCACAAAACACCATAGTTTCTGACCAAAAACCATCCTTGCCGCACCCTACATCCATCCTAAACACAATTCCATCCTTCTACACCATCCATAACCCCCAAAACCCACCACAAAACCTTGTGCCGCAATCAAGGAAGGGAAGGAGAGTTCTTGGACGTGCTTGCTGTTCACTTTGAATCGCTGGAGCGTTTAGGTGTTTTCTTTCTTTTGTTTTCAATGTCTAAACTTTATATTCTTTGTGTTGTGAGTATGAGGAACTAAACCCCCCTTAGTTAGGGGGTGATTCGAAACCATGTACATACTTGCAATATGAATTGATTACCTTTGGTTGTGATTTCATAAGTTATGAGTTCAATTCGTTTAACTGCTTGATGGATAACTTATTTGTGTATGTTGATTGAGAGTGCACGCTTAGTTTTCATGCATGAATATGATGCTAGAGTATAAGGGAGTTTCACCTAATAGTTACAACCTTATATTTCACAAGTAGTGAAGGTCGCTTATAAACGATCGCGTTAAATGAATTCTTGGCATTAGTTTCATGCTCATCATAGTAACGAAGGCCTCGTCAACACTTATAGTTCTCATGTTGCTTAATGATCTTTGATTGTATCTTTATTGTGCTTTTCACGTAAGGAACTTTTGAAGAATGCTTTGAATTGTTGTATGCGCAGTCCCATCCAATTCATTAACTTAAGGAGAACTTGAAGGTTAATTTAAGCGAACCTAATTAACTTGGGGTGTTGAGTTTCATAACTTATCGAAAGAACAACTGAAAATTGGTTTGTATGCAAGTGTGTCATGTGTGGAGAAGAACCCTCGAGCTAGCCTTCCATCCATAAGTTTCATCCAAAATCGTTTTTACAATCTGTTTTAATTACAAAGTTTGTGTCTTGTTTTCAATTTCGTCAAAACCAAATCCCCCTTTATTTTGAAGTGTTAAATTAGTTAGAATCTGTTTTGATTTGTGTTTTTAAGTGTTTTGATTCAAGTTAAAACCCAAATTCGTCCAATTTGGTGCTTGTGTCCAAAACTGCCCAGAAAGTGTTTTTAAGGCAGTTTTGAGTCTTTTGGTTGCTGTTTTGAGTCTTTTGCTTTGTTTTAGTGTTTTAAAGTTTAGTCTTGCATTCTTTGAGTCTAATTTAGTGTTTTAAACTTTGTTTTTATGTTTTTAAGTCAGTTTTCAAGTGTTTAGCAATCCCTCCTAATCCCCGGTCTAGAACGATCCCTACTTACATACTTTACTACAATTGTCAAAAGAGGGTTTAATTTGAGTGTCAAGTTAATTTTCACATCACTTGTTCTTGTTTGTTGATTAAGGATGCATACTTAGTTTTCATGCATGAACTTGATGCTAGAATATAAATGAGTTTCACCTAATCGTTACAAGTTTATATTCATAAGTAGTGAAGGTTGCTTGTCACAATCGCGTTAATTGAGTTCTTGGCAAACGTATCATGCATTCATAGTTACGAATGTCTCGCCAACACTTATGATTTTCATGAAACTTAATGATTTCTGATTGTATCTCTATTATGCATTCATGTGGAGGACTTTTGGAGAATAATTTGGATTGTTGTATGCATTCATCCAATTCAATGATATAAGGAAAATCTGAGGGTTAATTAGTGCATCACGGTTAATCTGGGGTGTTGGGCTTCATAATTTATCGAAAAGCAATTGGAAATCGATTCGTATACAATTGTGTCATGTGTGGATAATGAACCTCTAGCTAATCCATCAACCATCTGAGTTCCAAACGTTTTTAACATTGTTTTGCTCCAGAATCTGCCTAGTTTACAATCTGTTTGTTTTAGCTTTAAATTCGTCCAAATCAAAACCCCCCATTTATTTTCTTGTTCTAAAGTGTCTTAAATATGTTTTGTTGATGTTTTGAGTGGTTTTGAGTCAAACCAAAACCATATTTTCGTCCAAAGTTCATTTAAGGTCAGAAACTGCCTAACTAGTGTTTTTAGGCAGTTTTGAGTGTTTTCAGCCCGTTTTGAGTCTTTTGAACTTGTTTTGAGTCTTGTGAGTCTTTCCTTACGTTTTTAACTTTGTTTTTATGTTTTAGAGTCAGTTTAGAGGTTTTAGCAAGCCCTCCTAATCCCCGGTCCAGAACGATCCCTACTTGCATCTATACTACAATCTACAACAAGAGGGTTTAATTTGAGTGTCAAGTTAATTATCACATCATTAACCCACATACAAGAATAAGTTTTGAATCAAACAGTTAAGCAAATTACATTCATAATTTATGAAATAATAACTGGATAATCAATTCATGTCACATATATAATCATGGCTTTGAAATCGCCCCTAGCTAAAACGAGTTTAGCCTCTCATGTTTGCAATTACACACAAGAAAATTGAATTAAACATTGAAGTATAAGGATAGAAAACACCTAGAAGTATGGATGCAGCCTTGGCACTAAGTCCTTCCACCTTGCAATTGCGGCACAAGAGGCTTATGAGTGTATGAATCTGTATGAGAGGGGTGTATGTCGAATAGGGGGTTGTTATGTGATGTGAGGGTGGTGAATGAATGAGCTGCAGCACCTATGTATTTATAGGGCTGAAAAGGCACGGTTTCAAGGTAGTTTTGGAGAGGGATTTAAGACTCCAAATCCACAAAGAACAAGGTTAAATTCGAGCACAATCCAAGGGTGAAAAGGATGGTTCCTTGCAGTAGGTATTTGGGCTTCTAGAAGATGATATGTGTGGCACCTTTGTAGGAATAGGATAAGGATTCTAGAAATCTGATTTCTAGGTGTTTAAATGTAATTAGGAGTCCTCTTTGTAGCTGGTTTTAAGGTAGAATAGGATTAGGATAAGGGTAGGATAAGATAAGGTAGTTTGGATAAGATAAGATAAGGTTTTGGATAATGTTTGAGATAATGTTCCATATTTCTTGCTCTTCTCTTATCTTCTAGAACTTGAACTTGTTTCTTCTTTCTTCTTAGCTGATTCCTAGCCTTTAAATCCTCAAATTCGTCCATCCTTCATGCTTGAATCATAAGCTATCCATCCTTGGTCCAAAATAGCTCCAAAACACTCCAAATTGGCTCTTTTTGCACACTTTGTCATTAGGCCCTGAAATTGCACGAAAATGGCTTAAAACACTATAATTAACATAATTAAGCTAAGTAAATGCAAGAAAACAAGCTAACTAAGTCGCATAAATATGCTCCTATCAAATTCCCCCACACTTAGCTTTTGCTAGTCCTCGAGCAAAACGAACTAAACAAGACAAACAAAACACAATCTAAACCTTCCAACATTTACCTCAGGGATTTCCAATGGTACATAACATATTAAAAATCATCATTCCCATAGATTTTAGTTATCCCTACCCTTGAGAACATGCTTAATCACAGCCGCCACTTACTAGCTCACAATTAATCAATTAAAACAATGATTTGAATGCAGTAACATGCCTTAGAGAATTTGCTCAATTCCTTACGGTTTACACTCTTATTTTCACTCAGATTTTCTGACTACACACCCTACACTAGTTATATGTGAGAAGATTGATGTAAACATGAAAACAAACACTCACATATGTTTATAACAAAGAAAGCAATTTCTGGATTTATTAATGCATGTATAGATATGATCTCATGAATGGAATGTCACTACTTAGATGCGAGAACCAGGGATATCATATGCTCATACCAATCCCAAACTCCACAAATTGAAACACACAACACCCAAGATTGAAGTTAAGGGTTGTAACGGGGCTAAGGGTATTGGTTAACAAAGAAAGGATACGGTAAACAAACGTTCTTAAAGCAATAGCAAGCAAAGTAATGAAATAGGCACTTAGAAATCACTTTTGAATGCAAAAATCAACTTTAAACACAAGGGGAAGATGCACACAACTTTTTAGGGACGAATTCAAACTTTTGGACCCTTTCTTCAACAACCAACACTTTAGAGCTCATTTTCTCTTCTTTTCAACTCTTTTTCTTACTTTTCTTTTCTTTTTCTGTTTTTCACGAATTTTTTTCTTTTTCTTTCTTTTGGCACACAAAACCTTCCCCCACGCTCATTTTCTGCAATATGGTGATCAAAAGGACTTCCCTTCTAAGTTATGCTCCACTATGCTTCAAGAACAAGGGTATGGATGGTCCTTGATGCGAAATATATTAAGCACACAAATTAAACCCTCTTGATGTGAATTGTAGTATAGATGCAAGTAGGGATCGTTCTAGGCCGGGGATTAGGAGGGATTGCCAATCGATTTAAAACTGACTCAAAGACTCAAAAATAAAGTTAAAAACGTTTGAATAGGTTCAAAAGACTTAAAACAAGTTCACAAGACTCAAAATAGGTTGAAAACACTCAAAACTGCCTAAAAACACAAACTGGGCAGTTTCTGACTCTAAACAAAACTTTGGACGAAAATAAGGTTTTGGCTTGACTCAAAACACTTAAAAACACAAGTAAAACAAGTTTAAAACAATTTGAAACAAGAAAGTAAAGGGGGGGTTTTGTTTGAACGAATTTAAAAGGAAAACAAGTTGAAAACAGATTTTAAAGTAAAACAAAGTTTGAAAACGTTTTTGAGAAGTTTGGATGGATGATGGGCTAGCTAGAGGCTCTTTCTCCACACATGTTATGTATGCAAACGAATCGATTCCCAGTTACTCCTTCATTGAATCACGAATGACAATGCCCCAAGTTAACCGTGACATCACTAATTAACCATCAGATTTTCCTTGAGTTATTGGATTGGATGACATCATTCGACAACCCAAAGCATTCTTCAAAAGTCCCCTACATGACATCATAATAAAGATACAATCAAAGATCATTACGTTCATTGAAAATCATAAGCATTGACAAAGCACTTGTAACTATGACATCATGTCACTCATGCTAGGAATTGAACTTAACGCGATCGTTTATAAGCGACCTTCACCACTTATGAGTATAAGGTTGTAACGATTATGTGAAACTCCCTTATACTCTAGCATCAAATTCATGCATGCCAATTAAGTGTCGACCCTCAATCAACAAACACAAATAAGTTATCAATCAAACAGTTAAGCCAATTGCATTCACAACTCAAGAATTCGTAACTGAAACTTATCAATTCATATTGCACCCATAATCATGGCTTTGAAATCACCCCTAGCCAAAAAGGAGTCTAGCCACTCATGTTCACAGCAAAGCAACAAGAATTTAATTTAAACATTTAGAACAAAGAAAGAATTACACCTAGAACGCTCCAACGATCCAAAGCTTGAAGAGCAAACACGTCCAAGGTTTTCCTTCTTCTCCTTTGTTGCGGCACAAGTGGGTAAGGGATGTATGGGATGTATGGGATGTATTTTGGGGTCAAAGATGTAAGGGAGGTGCGGCAAGAGTGAAAGTTTGGCTGAATGTGTGTATAGTTGTGTGAAGTGGTGAATGGATGATGGAAAGGTGAGTGAATGGATGAATGAATGGTGTGGCAAGAGGTATTATATATAGGGCAAGGAAGGAGCACGGTTTGGGATGATTTTAGGAAACATATTTACTCCAAAACCTCAAGGGAAAAGAAGAATTAAAATCAGAAATCCCAAAGAAAGGGTAAGGTCTTTTGCGGTAAAGAGGAATGAACAAGGAAAATAAGTTATCTTGCAGATTTTGGAACAAATAGGTAAGTAGAGAAACAGCTTTGACTTAGAAGAAAGGGTAAGGAAGTTTGGTTGCTGATTTGGAAGAGAAAAGGAAGGTAACTTGCGGCAAGGATTAGGAAAAAGGGTAAGTGGATTACTTCCTTGCTGATTTTGTGTGCAATTGTGTCTTAAATTAAATTGGGAAAGTACTCTTGTGCGGCAAGGGTGTATGAGGGAAGGAGAGTGTGCAGCACCCATCTTGGAGTGGGAATTAGATGTCCCAAAATACTTAGGACTCCCCTTTGTGGCTGATTTCCTTGCACATTAGGATTAGGAAACTTTGACTTGGTCAATCCTTCTTCTTCTTGGATTCCTTTTCCTTCCTTAACTTGAATTTATTTTTCCTCTTCTCTTTGGCTGATTCCTAGCATGCTTTGGTCTTCAATTTCGTCCATCTACATTGCTCCAAGCATAAGCTATCCAAAACATGCCCAAAACTGCTCCAAAAGGCTTCAAAATGCACTTTCTTGATACTTTATCCCTTGGGACCTACAAACACACGAAAATAGCTTAAAATACTAAATTAAATACAAATAACTAACATAAATGCACGAGAACAAGCTAACTAATTCGCATAAATATGCTCATATCAGTCCTATACTAGGCTTGGTAGGGTAAAACGTAGCTAACAAAGAACATAGGCTAAAACAAGGCTCAACGGGGTTAAACCTACAAAACATAATGCGAAGGGTAAGGCTTTTTGGCTCTAGCTTAACTAAACAACTTCATCTTGTTTATGTGCTATGCTAATCAATTTTATGCTTTGAATGAAACGGGCATGAGTTCTAGTATTTGGAACTATAGTGATGGAACGCCTTCTAAGTAGCAACCAAGCAAAGAATAATGAGATCATGCAACGACTTTAGAAAACAAAGAATCACAGATTAAAAACTCTCCAAAGAACGTTTTAGGCTCAAGTCTCAGGGTTGTAGCGTTAGTTTGAGTTCCTTCCTTCAAGCATGTTACAAAAACTGATTTTTTTTCCTTGTGATTAAACATGAATTCGTAAGTTACAACTACAACTAAGCATAAAACAAAGGCATATCAAACTTCTATCCATGTTTGTAACTTTCTTTAATAGTTATGCAATTTAAAAACCAAATCCTCATCATTGTGTTGGAAGGTACCCTAAGACACAAAAACGACTCTAAAATGACTCTTTTTGGGTTTTTCAACACATTTTTCGATTTTTTTCAAAAATTTTCGGATTTTTCTTAAAGGACACATAAAAACACTCCAAAACACTTAAAAACAGTGAAAACAACATTAGAAGTGATAGGTGATAAAAACCCACGAATTTTGCATAAAAACACTTTGTTTACCCCCCCCCCACACTTAAATCAAACATTGTCCTCAATGTTTCAAACATATAGGCACACATAAACAAACAAACAACTAACAAATAAGACACGAATTGCAAAGTAAAATCAATAAAGAGTAGAGTTTAGGAACTGATGTGAAAATTAACTTGACACTCAAATTAAACCCTCTTTTGACAATTGTAGTAAAGTATGTAAGTAGGGATCGTTCTAGACCGGGGATTAGGAGGGATTGCTAAACACTTGAAAACTGACTTAAAAACGTAAAAACAAAGTTTAAAACACTAAATTAGACTCAAAGAATGCAAGACTAAACTTTAAAACACTAAAACAAAGCAAAAGACTCAAAACAGCAACCAAAAGACTCAAAACTGCCTTAAAAACACTTTCTGGGCAGTTTTGGACACAAGCACCAAATTGGACGAATTTGGGTTTTAACTTGAATCAAAACACTTAAAAACACAAATCAAAACAGATTCTAACTAATTTAACACTTCAAAATAAAGGGGGATTTGGTTTTGACGAAATTGAAAACAAGACACAAACTTTGTAATTAAAACAGATTGTAAAAACGATTTTGGATGAAACTTATGGATGGAAGGCTAGCTAGAGGGTTCTTCTCCACACATGACACACTTGCATACAAACCAATTTTCAGTTGTTCTTTCGATAAGTTATGAAACTCAACACCCCAAGTTAATTAGGTTCGCTTAAATTAACCTTCAAGTTCTCCTTAAGTTAATGAATTGGATGGGAATGCGCATACAACAATTCAAAGCATTCTTCAAAAGTTCCTTACGTGAAAAGCACAACAAAGATACAATCAAAGATCATTAAGCAACATGAGAACTATAAGTGTTGACGAGGCCTTCGTTACTATGATGAGCATGAAACTAATGCCAAGAATTCATTTAACGCGATCGTTTATAAGCGACCTTCACTACTTGTGAAATATAAGGTTGTAACTATTAGGTGAAACTCCCTTATACTCTAGCATCATATTCATGCATGAAAACTAAGCGTGCACTCTCAATCAACATACACAAATAAGTTATCCATCAAGCAGTTAAACGAATTGAACTCATAACTTATGAAATCACAACCAAAGGCTATCAATTCATATTGCAAGTATGTACATGGTTTCGAATCACCCCCTAACTAAGGGGGGTTTAGTTCCTCATACTCACAACACAAAGAATATAAAGTTTAGACATTGAAAACAAAAGAAAGAAAACACCTAAACGCTCCAGCGATTCAAAGTGAACAGCAAGCACGTCCAAGAACTCTCCTTCCCTTCCTTGATTGCGGCACAAAGTTTGATGATGGAATTTGGGGGTTATGGATGGTGTAGAAGGATGGAATTGTGTTTAGGATGGATGTATGGTGCGGCAAGGATGGTTTTTGGTCAGAAACTATGGTGTTTTGTGAAGGATGGTGGCTGCAGAGAATGGGTGAAGTTTTCTGGCGTGAATGGTAGTGAATGGATGATTTGTGGCTGCAACAAGGGTGTATATTTAAAGGGTTTTGGGTAACAAGGCTCAGAATTTAATTAGGTTAGAGAATTAAATCCAAAACTTAGAGGAAATAGGGCCCAAGGTCAGAAACTTAAGGGAAATAGGTTGGCTTTTGCGGCAAGGAAGAGGAATGTGCTCTCCTTGCTGATTTTGGGTGAAATTAAAAGGGGAATGTGAAGATTGGTGCGGCAAGGGTGTGTGGGAAGAGGAAAAGGTGCGGCACCCTACTTAGGGTGGGAATTAGGTGTCCAAAAGTCTTTAGGGCCCATGCTTTGTGGCTGGAACTTAAGGAAATTTGGTTTAGGAAAGGTCAACCAAAATAGGAAACTTAGGCTTAACTTTCCTATTCCAAGTAGGAATCCTTGTGCAATTAGGAATCCTTTTTCAATTAGGAATCCTTCTTCAATTAGGACTCCTTCACTTCAAGTCTTCAATTTCGTCCATTCCTTTTGCTCCATTCATATGTCCTTCATTCAAAGCTCCAATATGCTCCAAAAGGCTCCAAAATGCACCTTATTGCTTCATAAGCCCATTAAACCTACAAACACACGAAACTAACTCAAAATACTAGAATAACTAAGAAATAACAACGTAAATGCACGAGAACAAGCATACTAAGTCGCATAAATATGCTTCTATCAGTATATGAGGCAAGTAGGGATCGTTCTAGACCGGGGATTAACTAGGGATGCTAATCAACACAATTTAGACTTAAAAACACAAAAACAAACTTAAAAACGTTTAAATAGACTCAAGGGACTCAAAACAGGTTTAAAAGACTCAAAACAGCTTAAAACAACCAAAAAGACTCAATTTAAGACCCAAGAAGTGATTTTGACGAAAATAAGGTAAAACTTGACTCAAAAGACTAAAGAAAACAGGTTTTGACTCAAATAACAAGATTAGATGAAAAGGGGATTGTTTTGGACGAATTTAAACTTTAAAACAGAAACTTTGTTTAAAACACTTAAGAAAAACGATTTTGACGAATTGAATGGATGATGAGTTTAGTTAGAGGATCCTTCTCCACACATGATATATGCACATGAATCAATTTCCAATTATTATTCCTTTAGACTATGAATGACAACACTCCAAGTTAACCATGTAAGCATAAATTAACCATCAGATTTTCCTTTTCTCATTGAATTGAATGAAATATGCATTACAACCAAATTATCCTTATCAAGTTCCTAACTATGATTGCATGATAGAAAACATATCAAAGGTCATTACGTTCTTTGAAAATCATAAGTGTTGACAAGGCAATTATAACTATGAATGCATGATACTCTTGCCTAGGACTTACTTAACATGATTGTGACTAGCAACCTTTACTACTTGTGAATATAAGTTCATAACGATTAGGTGAAACTCCCTTATACTCTAGCTTCAAGTTAATGCATGCAAATTAAGTGTCGACTCCCAATTAACACACAAAAACAAGTTTTAATAACTCAGTTAAGCAAATCACATTCAAGTCTTAAGAAACAATAATTTGATGTAATCAATTCATATATAGCATATAATCATGGCTTCAAATTCACCCCCAACTAATAAGAAATTTAGCCTCTCATGTTTGCAATTACACAATAATAACTTGAATAAAACATTCAGATAAAAGAAAGACAACACCTAGAACAATGGCAGCAAAGTGCACGGCAAGGTCTTCCTCCTAGCAATTGCGGCACAAGATGGCTTTTTGAGTGAATGAGGGTGGATGAGTGCTGAATGAGAGCTGTTTTGTGGTGAGAGGTGGTGTTTTGAATGAGGGGTGCGGCAGATATATATAGGGCTGATTGCTAGCACTACTTTGCAAAGGAAAGGGATTTGTTTGATGCAAATTATGGTGGGAAAAGGATTGTCCAACCAAAACCAAAGGGAATTAGGATAGAAAGGTGCGGCAGATAGGGCTTCTAGAAAGGTTCTAGGCGCCTGAAATGTAGGGTTCTAGAATAGGGGGTGCAGCATAAGTCTAGGAGAGGATTAGGTTTCTAGAAACAGGTTCTAGATGTCTAAATACAATTAGGAGTCCCTATTTTTGGCTGAAAACAAGGTAGGATAGGATTTGGATAAGGTGAGGATAAGATAAGGATATGTTCTAGATAATGTTCCTTATTTCTTGCTCTTCTCTTATCTTCTAGAACTTGAACTTGTTTCTTCCTTCTTCCTAGCTGATTCCTTGTCTTTAAATCTCTAAATTCGTCCATCCTTCTTGCTTGGCTCATAAGCTATCCATCCTTGGCCCAAAATAGCTCCAAAACACTCCAAATTGGCTCTTTTTGCACACTTTGTAATTAAGCCCTGAAATTGCACGAAAATGGCTTAAAACTCTATAATTAACATAATTAAGCTAAGTAAATGCAAGAAAACAAGATAGGAGCATATTTATGCGACTTAGTTAGCTTGTTTTCTTGCATTTAGTTAGCTAAACTATGTTAATTATAGTGTTTAAAGTTATTTTCGTCCAATTTCAGGTCCTAAGTGTCAAAGTGGCAAAAAGAAGCAATTTGGAGCATTCTAGAGCATTTTTGGGCCAAGATTGGATAGTGCAAACATGGAGGCTTGAGGATGGACGAAATTGAAGATTAGAAGGCTTGGAATCAGCCAAGAAAGAGGGAGAATTAAATTCAAGTTCAGAAAGATAAGATAAAAGCAAGAAAAAAAGGAACATTATCTCTAACCTTATCACCTTATCTTATCCTATCCTTACCTTATCTTATCTTTCCATATTTTTAGCCAAATAAGGGGGTCCATATCTGATTCTTATCTCCTAAAATTAGGGATTCTAGAAGCCTAAAAACGTGCTAAAACCTGAAATTAAACATGTGCTTCACATTCCCTAAAAACATGGCGCCTAGGCCATGTTCTAGAAGTCCTAACCCTTGCCGCATCCACCATCAATCCACACCACCTTCACACATCCATAACCACCCTCAGCCACTTGTGCCGCACCATAGCAAGGAGGAAGGAGAGGAAAGAAGCCTTGGAGCGTGCATGCACCCAATCTGATTGCTGGGCGTTCTTAGGTGTTTTCTATCTTATGTTTTCAATGTTTAATTTAATTTCTCTTATTCTTGCTGTAATTATGAGTGGCTAAACCCTAATTAGCTAGGGGGAAGTTTGAAGCCATGAACATGCTTGAGATATGAATTAATTCCTTTCAATTGCGATTTAATAAGTTGTGAATGCAATTCTATTAACTGTTTTATTGGGAACTTGTTCTTGTTTGTTAATTAAGGATGCATACTTAGTTTTCATGCATGAACTTGGTGCTAGAATATAAATAAGTTTCACCTAATCGTTACAAGTTTATATTCATAAGTAGTGAAGGTTGTTATCACAATCGTGTTAATTGGATTCTTGACAAACATATCATGCAGTCATAGTTATGAATGTCTCGTCGACACTTATGATTTTCATTGAACGTAAGGATCTCTGATTGTATCTTTATTATGCATTCATGTAGGGAACTTTTGGAGAATAATTTGGGTTGTTGTATGCATTTCATCCAATTCAATGAGTAAAGGAAAATCTGACGGTTAATTAGTGCAATTCACGGTTAATCTGGGGTGTTGAGCTTCATAATTTATTGAAAAGCAATTGGAAATTGATTCATGTACAAGTGTGTCATGTGTGGAGAATGGACCTCTAGCTAGCCCATCAACCATAAAAGTTTTCAAAATCGTTTTCAAACTTGTTTACTTTACAAAATCTTTGTTTTACTTTCAAATTCGTTCAAACTAAAACCCCCCTTTTACTTTCTTGTTTTAAAGTGTCCAAAATCTGTTTTCTGTGTGTTTTCAAGTGTTTTGAGTCAACCTAAAACCAATTTTCGTCCAAAACCTTCCCTAGTGTCTTAAATCTGTCCACAAAGTGTTTTTAAGCCGTTTTAAGTGTTTTTAACTTGTTTTGAGTCTTGTAAACCTTTCCAAACGTTTTTAACTTTGTTTTTATGTTTTTGAGTCAGTTTCAAGGTTATTAGCAAACCCTCCTAATCCCCGGTCCAGAACGATCCCTACTTATACATATACTACAATTGATAAAAAGAGGGTTTAATTTGAGTGTCAAGTTAATTTTCACATCACATTTCCAGATTTGCGTTCCTAAACTGATGTGAATTATAGTTAAGCACTCAAATTAAACCCTCTTGTTGTAGAATGTAGTATAGATGCAAGTAGGGATCGTTCTGGACCGGGGATTAGGAGGGCTTGCTAATAACTTCTAAACTGACTCAAAAACATAAAAACAAAGTTAAAACGATTGAATAGACTCAAAGACCTCAAAATAAACTCAAAAGACTCAGAATGGGTTGAAAACACTCAAAACTGCCTAAAAACACAAATTGGGCAGTTTCTGACTCTAAACACTACTTTGGACGAAAATAGGGTTTTGGCTTGACTCAAAGTACTTAAAAACACACACAAAACAGATTTAAACACTTGGGAACAAGAAAATAAAAGGGGGGGGTTTTGGTTTGGACGAAATTAAAACAAAACAAAACAGAATGTAACTAAACAGATTTTAAAACGAATTTGATTAAAGTGAATGGATGGAAGGCTAGCTAAGGGGTTTTTCTCCACACATGTCACACTTGCATACAAAACGATTTCCAATTGCGTTTCAATATACCATGAATTCTCAACACCCCAAATTAACCGTGAATTGCACTAATTAACCCTCAGATTTCCCTTAAGTTATTGAATTGGATGATTGCATACGACAACCCAAAGCATTCCCCACAAGTTCCCTACATGAATTGCATAATAGAGATACAAGCAGAAATCATTAAGTTTTATGAAAACCATAAGCATTGACGAGGCACTCGTTACTATGAATTGCATGAAACCTATGCCAAGAATTTACTTAACGCGATTGTGATCAACAACCTTTACTACCTGTGAATATAAGTTCGTAACGATTAGGTGAAACTCCCTTATATCCTAGCATTCAATTTATGCATGATAATTAAGCGTGCACTCTCAACCAACACACACAAATCAGTTTTAATTCATGAAGATAAGTAAATTGAATTCACAACTTATGAAACACAGTTAGAAGTAATCGAATCATATAGCAAGCATAAACATGGTTTCGAATCCCCCCTAGCCAAGGGGGGTTTAAGTTCTAATACTCACAGAGCAAAGATAAACAAATTTAGACATGGAAAATAAAAGAAAGAAAACACCTAGACGTTCCAACGATCCAATCTTGAACAGCAAGCACGCCGATGGACTGTTCTCCTTCCTCTTTGCTGCGGCACAAGACTTGTGGACAGGTTTAGGGGGTTATGAATGGTGTAGAATGGTGTTATTGTGCATTTACGTTGTTATTTCTTAGTTATTGTAGACTTTTAAGCCATTTTCGTGTGTTTTCAGGTTCTAAGGACAAAGTATGCAAGAAGATGCATTTTGGGGCCTTTTGGAGCACTTTTGGGCCAAGTTTGGATAACATGTGCTTGGAGCAAAGGGAATGGACGAAATTGAAGATCAAATGAGCCTAGGATTGAAGGAAGAAGGAAGAGTCGAGAATTGGAAACCAAGTTCTATTCTTGAAAGTTACCAATTGTGCAAGTTTCCATTTGTGAAGGTTTCCATTTTTGGGGTTTCCAAATTATGTTGGTTGCCTAATTACATGTCCTAGCCGCACCTTGGACCTTCTCATACACCCTAGCCGCACCTAATTCAGCAAGGAGGCCTTTTTCCTTGCCTTGCAAGGCATTCTAGAAGCCCAATCTCCCTAAACCTAATCTGCCGCACCCCTTGGGCTTTTCCCCATCAAATTCTGATTAGTTTTGGCCTTTTCCTGATGGGTTTGGGTTCTAAAAGGCCTAATCTGACTTGCTAGGGTTTTGGGAGCCTATATATATGAGTTTTAAACCCTTGCCACACATCATTCCTCTCCATATTTTCAATTCACGCCAGAAATCATTCCCCCTCTCTCAGCCGCACCATCCTTCACCATTCTCCATATTTTCCCCTCCAAAACACATCCACCCGCACCACCCATCATCCCTAAACACCACCACACCATCTTCTACCATTCTACATCATTCAAAACCCCCTAAACATACCTGCAAGTGTTGTGCCGCAGCAAGGAGGAGGAAGGAGGATGTCCATAGGCGTGCTTGCTGTTCAAGATTGGATCGTTTGAGCGTCTAGGTGTTTCCTTTCTTTTATTTTCCATGTCTAAATTTGTTTATCTTTGCTCTGCGAGTATGAGAACTTAAACCCCCCTTGGCTAGGGGGGGATTCGAAACCATGTTTATGCTTGCTATATGATCTGATTACATTTAATTGTGTTTCATAAGTTGTTAATTCAATTTACTTATCTTCATGAATTTAGACAGATTTGTGTATGTTGGTTGAGAGTGCACGCTTAATTTTCATGCATAAATTGAATGCTAGGATATAAGGGAGTTTCACCTAATCGTTACGAACTTATATTCACAAGTAGTAAAGGTTGTTGATCACAATCGCGTTAAGTAAATTCTTGGCATAAGTTTCATGCAATTCATAGTAACAAGTGCCTCGTCAATGCTTATGGTTTTCATAAAACTTAATGATTTCTGCTTGTATCTCTATTATGCAATTCATGTAGGGAACTTGTGGGGAATGCTTTGGGTTGTTGTATGCAATCATCCAATTCAATAACTTATGGGAAATCTGAGGGTTAATTAGTGCAATTCACAGTTAATTTGGGGCATTGAGAATGCATGGCAATTGAAACGTAATTGGAAATCATTTTGTATGCAAGTGTGACATGTGTGGAGAAGAACCCCTTAGCTAGCTTTCCATCCATTCACTTTAATCAAATTCGTTTTAAGAATCTGTTTAGTTTACAAAGTTCTTGTTTTGTTTTCAAATTCGTCAAAACCAAACCCCCTTTATGTTAAAGTGTCATTTTAGTTAGAAATCCATTTAGTTTGTGTTTTTAAGTGTCTTGAGTCAAGTTAAAACCAAATTTCGTCCAAATTATCCCTTAGTGTCAAAACTGCCCAGATTGTGTTTTTAAGGCAGTTTTGAGTGTTTTGATGTGAATATAGTTAAGCACACAAATTAAACCCTCTTTTTATCAATTGTAGTATATGTATAAGTAGGGATCGTTCTGGACCGGGGATTAGGAGGGTTTGCTAATAACCTTGAAACTGACTCAAAAACATAAAAACAAAGTTAAAAACGTTTGGAAAGGTTTACAAGACTCAAAACAAGTTAAAAACACTTAAAACGGCTTAAAAACACTTTGTGGACAGATTTAAGACACTGATAGGAGCATATTATTCAATTACTAACCACTTTGGTGCAGAAGCAGCAAAATCAAGCCAAGAAATTGGGCGAACTGAGGAATCAAATGGGCGAGATCGCAGAATTCATGGGGCAAATTCAAGAACAAAGTGGCATGGAGGTTGGAGATGAACCCAAGATGTCCGAATCAAGCCAAAACTTGGATGAACAGTGGATGCTTGAGGAAGGGGAAGATGACAAGACCACGACAAGCTGGAAACCAACCTTGCCGCAGCCTACCCTTGCTCCACCACCTTTGCCACAAACCACGGATCCCACACCACCCATTTTAGGTAAGGTAGTTCCATATTCAATATTTTCTGACCCCGTTACACCAAATGTGCCTATTCCTTGCAGATTCATGCAATCCAATGAAGAAGAGGGTGAGAAAGGCATCTTTGAAACCTTTCCAAACATTCAAGAGCAAGAAGTGGCTGAGGAATGTCTAGAATTCGCCGGAGAGGATGTACTTGAGACAACAATTCCCGAAGAAGTTAGATTTTATGACACGGGACAAGTCACAACACTAAAATCACCCAATCTGGCCGAGCTCTCTAATCCTAAATCTTTTGAAGGAGTGTTTGTTCTTGAATTTGTGTTAGAGCACAAAGGTAAGCCACCTCCCCGAATTTCAAATTCGTTTTATGCTAACATGTTGTTAATGATTCAGGCACCCACTCTTGAGTTTAGACGATTACCGGATCATTTCAAGTATCACCGTCCATTCAAAGATCAATTCCATGCCGTGGGACCTAGGGGAGTTTAAATGGAAGTATCGTCCGGCTGGAAGACGTTAAAGCAAGCGCTTCTTGGGAGGCAACCCATGCATTCAATAAAGAGACCTTGGAAGATCCGGCATCAAAACCAGGTGTTTATGTTCCTAAACTCTACTCTTTATTGTTTTTCATTTACATTTCGTGTCATGTTTGTTAATTGTTTGTTTGTTTGCTTGTGTGTGCGTATATGTTTGAAACATTGAGGACAATGTTTGATTTAAGTGTGGGGGAAGGGTTTTGTGTGCCAAAAGAAAGAAAAAGAAAAAATTCGTGAAAAATAGAAAAAGAAAAGAAAAGTGTGAAGAAAAGTAAGAAAAAGAGTTGAAAAGAAGAGAAAATGAGCTCTAAGTGTTGGTTGTTGAAGAAAGGGTCCAAAAGTTTGAATTCGGCCCTAAAAAGTTATGTGCACCTTCCCCTTGTGTTTAAAAGTTGATTTTTGCATTCAAAAGTGAATTCTAAGTGCCTATTTCATTACTTTGCTTGCTATTGCTTTAAGAACGTTTGTTTTCCTAACCTTTCTTTGTTAGCCAATACCCCTAGCCCTTTTACAACCCTTAACTTCTATCTTGAGTGTTGTGTGTTTCAATTTGTGGAGTTTGGGATTGGTATGAGCATATGGTATCCCTGGTTCTCGCATCTAAGTAGTGACATTCCATTCATGAGATCATATCTACACATGCATTAATAATTCCAGAAATTGCTTTCTTTGTTATAAACATATGTGAGTGTTCGTTTTCATGTTTACATCAATCTTCTCACATATAACTAGTGTAGGGTGTGTAGTCAAAAAATCTGAGTGAAAATAAGAGTGTAAACCGTAAGGAATTGAGCAAATTCTCTAAGGCATGTTACTACATTCAAATCATTGTTTTAATTGATTAATTGTGAGCTAGTAAGTGGCGACTATGATTAAGTATGTGCTCGGGAGTAAGGATAACTAAAATCTATGGGGAGTGATGATCTTTAATACGTTATGTACCATTGGAAATCCCTGAGGCGAACGTTGGAAGGTTTAGATTATGTTTTGTTGACTTTTGTTTGTTTTATTTATTTCGTTTTGCTCGAGGACTAGCAAAAGCTAAGTATGGGGGAATTTGATAGGAGCATATTTATGCGATTTAGTTAGCTTGTTTTCTTGCATTTACTTAGCTTAATTATGTTAATTATAGAGTTTTAAGCCATTTTCGTGCAATTTCAGGGCCTAATGACAAAGTGTACAAAAAGAGCCAATTTGGAGTGTTTTGGAGCTATTTTGGGCCAAGGATGGATAGCTTATGATTCAAGCAAGAAGGATGGACGAATTTGAAGAATTAAAGGCTAGGAATCAGCTAAAGAGATGGGGAAAATAAAGTCAAGATAAGAAGATAAGAAGTTAGCAAGAAATATGGAGCATTATCTCAAACATTATCCAAAACCTTATCTTATCCAAACTACCTTATCTCATCCTCACCTTATCTTTCCATATTTTCAGCCACAAAAGGGGGTTCTTATCAGATTGTATCACCTAAATCTGTGGTTGTAGAAGTCTAAAAACGTGCAACCAAACCCCAAGTGGATTCCCTAAGTTTATGCCACAACAACCTTTCTAGAAACATGATTTCTGGTGCCTATGGTCCTTCTAGATGGTCCCAAACCTTATCCCTAAATCCCAGCCTTGTGTCTCACTTCTAGAAGCACTAAAACCTGCTGGGAGAACATATCCTTTTCCCCTTTGGATTGTGATTGAAGTTGGCCTAATTTCTGAGGGATTTGGAGTCCAAATTCCACACTTACTTTCACTCCTTTTCCTACCTGAAATCTGCTCGAATTTCACCCTTTCCTTGGTGGTTTGGGATGCCAAATCCTTCTTCAAAACACCTTGAAACCGTGCCTTTCTCTCCCTATAAATACACATACCTGCTGTGCACTTAAAATCATCCACCACCTCTCACCACCCATCTCAGATTTCTCTCTACATTCAGCACTCATCCACCCTCATTCACTCAAAAAGCCATCTTGTGCCGCAATTGCTAGGAGGAAGACTTTGCTGTGCACTTGGCTGCCCATTGTTCTAGGTGTTGTCTTTCTTTTATCTCAATGTTTAATTCAAGTTATTTTTGTGTAATTGCAAACATGAGAGGCTAAATTTCTTATTAGTTGGGGGTGAATTTGAAGCCATGATTATATGCTATATATGAATTGATTACATCCAATTATTGTTTCTTAAGACTTGAATGTGATTTGCTTATCTAAGTTATTAAAACTTGTTTATGTGTGTTAATTGGGAGTCGACACTTAATTTGCATGCATTAACTTGAAGCTAGAGTATAAGGGAGTTTCACCTAATCGTTATGAACTTATATTCACAAGTAGTAAAGGTTGCTAGTCACAATCATGTTAAGTAAGTCCTATGCGAGAGTATCATGCATTCATAGTTATAATTGCCTTGTCAACACTTATGATTTTCAAAGAACGTAATGACCTTTGATATGTTTTCTATCATGCAATCATAGTTAGGGACTTGATAAGGATAATTTGGTTGTAATGCATGTTTCATTCAATTCAATGAGAAAAGGAAAATCTGATGGTTAATTTATGCTTACATGGTTAACTTGGAGTGTTGTCATTCATAGTCTAAAGGAATAATAATTGGAAATTGGTTCATATGCATATGTCATGTGTGGAAAAGGATCCTCTAACTAAACTCATCATCCATTCAATTCATAAAAATCGTTTTTCTTAAGTGTTTTAAACAAAGTTTCTGTTTTAAAGTTTAAATTCGTCCAAAACAATCCCCTTTTCATCTAATCTTGTTATTTGAGTCAAAAACCTGTTTTCTTTAGTCCCTTGAGTCTATTTAAACGTTTTTAAGTTTGTTTTTGTGTTTTTAAATCTAATTTGTGTTGATTAGCATCCCTAGTTAATCCCCGGTCTAGAACGATCCCTACTTGCATCATATACTACAATTGTCATAAATAGGGTTTAATTTGCGTGTTAAGTAATTTTCACATCAGACACTAGGGAAGGTTTTGGACGAAAATTGGTTTTAGGTTGACTCAAAACACTTGAAAACACAAAGAAAACAGATTTTGGACACTTTAAAACAAGAAAGTAAAAGGGGGGTTTTAGTTTGAACGAATTTGAAAGTAAAACAAAGATTTTGTAAAGTAAACAAGTTTGAAAACGATTTTGAAAATAAGTTTGAAAACTTTTATGGTTGATGGGCTAGCTAGAGGTCCATTCTCCACACATGACACACTTGTACATGAATCAATTTCCAATTGCTTTTCAATAAATTATGAAGCTCAACACCCCAGATTAACCGTGAATTGCACTAATTAACCGTCAGATTTTCCTTTACTCATTGAATTGGATGAAATGCATACGACAACCCAAATTATTCTCCAAAAGTTCCCTACATGAATGCATAATAAAGATACAATCAGAGATCCTTACGTTCAATGAAAATCATAAGTGTCGACGAGACATTCATAACTATGACTGCATGATATGTTTGTCAAGAATCCAATTAACACGATTGTGATAACAACCTTCACTACTTATGAATATAAACTTGTAACGATTAGGTGAAACTTATTTATATTCTAGCACCAAGTTCATGCATGAAAACTAAGTATGCATCCGTAATTAACAAACAAGAACAAGTTCCCAATAAAACAGTTAATAGAATTGCATTCACAACTTATTAAATCGCAATTGAAAGGAATTGATTCATATCTCAAGCATGTTCATGGCTTCAAACTTCCCCCTAGCTAATTAGGGTTTAGCCACTCATAATTACAGCAAGAATAAGAGAAATTAAATTAAACATTGAAAACATAAGATAGAAAACACCTAAGAACGCCCAGCAATCAGATTGGGTGCATGCACGCTCCAAGGCTTCTTTCCTCTCCTTCCTCCTTGCTATGGTGCGGCACAAGTGGCTGAGGGTGGTTATGGATGTGTGAAGGTGGTGTGGATGGGTGGTGGGTGCGGCAAAGGGTGGTGGAAGGGTATGGAATGGCAGAAATTGAAGGGAATTGCGGCAGGATGTATGGGGAGTGATTTGTGCTGTGAGATGGTGTTGAATGAGTGCGGCACACATATGTATTTATAGGGGAGAGGTAAGGCACGGCTGGGAGGAGGTTTCTAAGTCAATGTAGGAGTAGAATTCCCAATACTTGGGCGCCAGGAAACCAAAATCTGAGGGGAGAATGGATAAACTTGCGGCAAAAGGGTGAATTGTGGTTTCTAGAAGGCCTAGGCGCCATAAAAATAGGGAATATGTATCACATGCTTTAATTCAGGTTTTAGCACGTTTTTAGGCTTCTAGAACCCCCAATTTTAGGTGATAAGATCAGATATGGACCCCCTTATTTGGCTAAAAATATGGAAAGATAAGATAAGGTAAGGATAGGATAAGATAAGGTGATAAGGTTAGAGATAATGTTCCTTTTTTCTTGCTTTTATCTTATCTTTCTGAACTTGAATTTAATTCTCCCTCTTCTTAGCTGATTCCAAGCCTTCTAATCTTCAATTTCGTCCATCCTCAAGCCTCCATGTTTGCACTATCCAATCTTGGCCCAAAAATGCTCTAGAATGCTCCAAATTGCTTCTTTTTGCCACTTTGACACTTAGGACCTGAAATTGGACGAAAATAACTTTAAACACTATAATTAACATAGTTTAGCTAACTAAATGCAAGAAAACAAGCTAACTAAGTCGCATAAATATGCTCCTATCAAATTCCCCCACACTTAGCTTTTGCTAGTCCTCGAGCAAAACGAAACAAACAAAACACAATCTAAACCTTCCAACGTTTGTCTCAGGGATTTCCAACGCACATGACATATTAAAGATCATCACAACCATAGATTTTAATCATTCCCACCCTCGAGCACATACTTAAACATAGTTACCATTCATTAGCTCGCATTTAACCAATTAAAACAATGTTTTGAACGTGGTAACATGCCTTAGAGAATTCACTCAATTCCTTACGGTTTCACTCTTATTTTCACTCAGATTTTCTGACTACACACCCTACACTAGGTATATGTGAGAAGATTGATGTATACATGAAAACGAACACTCACATATGTTTATAGCAAAGAAAGGAATTTCTGGAGTTATTAAGCATGTATAGATATGATCTCATGAATGGAATGCTACTACTTAGATGCGAGAACCAGGGACACCATATGCTCATACCAATCCCAAACTCCACATTATTGACCACACAACACCCAAGATTGAAGTTAAGGGTTGTAACGGGGCTAGGGTAATTGGCTAACAAAGAAAGGTAAGGAAAACAAACGTTCTTAAAGCAATAGCAAGCAAAGCAATGAATTTGACACTTAGAACTCCCTTTTGAATGCAGCCACAAACTTTGACATACTAGGGGAAGAATCATACATATTTAGGGCCGAATACAACTTTTTTGGACCCTTTCTTCGACCATCAACACTTGTGAGCTTATTCTCACTTATTTTGAACACTTTTCACACTTTTTTACATACTTCTCTTTTTCTTTTCTTTTTCTCACGAATTTTCTTCTTTTTTTTTTTCTTTTTTGCCGTGCCACTTTTGATACCTTGGCACACATAAACATACGTTGAGACCCTTCCCCCACACTTATTTGCTGCCCAATAATGAACCAAGGGAATTCACTTTAGGTCATGCTTCACTACGCCTTAAGAACAAGGGTAAGGATGGTCCTATTCTAGGCTAGGTAGGGAATATGTGGGTTAACAAAGAACATAGGCTAAACAAGGCTCAACGGGGTTAATCCTACAAAACATAATGCACAGGGGTAAGGCTTTTTGGCTCTAGTTCACTACACAACTTCATCTTGTTTATGTGTTATGTAATTCAATTTTATGCTTTGAATGAAACGGATATGAGTTCTAGTATTTGGAACTATATGATGAAACGCCGTCTAAGTAGCAACCAAGCAAGGAATAATGAGATCATGCAACGACTTTAGAAAAGAATAAATGCACAGATTATTAACTCTCCAAGGAACGTTTTAGGCTCAAGTCTCTCAGGGTTGTAGCGTTAGTTTGAGTTTCTTCCTTCAAGCATGTTACAAAAACTGATTTTTTTCCTTTTTGATTAGATATGAATTCATGAATTATAACCACAATCAAGCATAAACCAAAGAGTAAATCAGACTTCCATCCATGTTTACAACTCTCTTTTATAGTCATGCAATTAAAAACCAAATCCTCATCATTGTGTTGGAAGGTACCCTAAGACACAAACAAACACACAAAAACAACTCTTTTTTTTGGGTTTTTCAAAACAATTTTTCAAATTTTTATGAGATTTTCGGATTTTTATGTCAAAACACACTAAAATGCTTCAAAACACACTAAAAACACTTAAAAACAGTGAAAAACAACATTGGAAGTGATAGGTGATAAAAACCCACGAATTTGCATAAAAATACTTGTTTACCCCCCCACACTTAAACCAAACATTGTCCTCAATGTTTAAAGCATAGATTCACACAAAACACACAGCAAGCAACAAAACATAATAAGCATGGTATAAGAAAAAACAACAAAGAGAAGAGTTTAGGAACATAAACACCTGGTTATGGAGTGCTTTTTCTTGGTCTTCCTTTGTTGATTGCATGGGTTGCCTCCCAAGAAGCGCTTGCTTTAACGTCTTGCAGCCGGACGGTCCCTCGGTTCAAGCATCATTGGAGCCCACGGCATGGAGGGGAACCTCCTCCACAACATGCTCCTCAAACAAGTCGTAATAGGGTTTCAAACGATGCCCATTCACCTTGAATTCTTGGCCGGTTTTCAGGCTTTGGATTTGGACTGCACCATATGGAAAAACGTTAGTAACAACAAATGGTCCAATCCACTTAGAACGTAACTTACCCGGGAATAAACGTAGGCGGGAGTTGAATAGCAACACTTTCTGCCCAATTTCGAACGTCTTGCCCCGAATCATCTTGTCATGAAACGCCTTTGTTTTCTCCTTGTAGATTCGGGCATTCTCGTATGCTTCATTCCTTATCTCCTCAAGTTCATTCAATTGGAGTTTTCTATGTATTCCAGCGGCATCTATGTCCAAATTGAATGATTTCACAGCCCAATGTGCCTTGTGCTCGAGTTCCACAGGTAGGTGACACGGCTTACCATAGATGAGCCGAAATGGGGACATCCCTAGGGGCGTTTTGTAGGCTGTACGATATGCCCACAATGCATCGTCTAAGCGCAAGCTCCAATCCTTCCGGGTTGGCCCAACTGTCTTCTCCAAAATCTGTTTGATTTCCCTATTTGAAACCTCGGCTTGACCACTTGTTTGAGGGTGATAAGGTGTTGCAACCTTATGCTTGACGTTATACTTCTTAAACAGCGCCTCAATGGTCCGGTTGCAGAAATGGGACCCTCCATCACTTATAAACACTCTAGGCATCCCAAATCTCGAGAAAATGTTAGTTTTAATGAAATCTGCAACCACTCGAGAATCATTAGTACGGGTGGCTTTTGCTTCCACCCATTTCGAAACATAATCAACCGCAAGCAAAATATACATGAAACCATACGAAGAAGGGAAAGGACCCATGAAATCAATACCCCAAACATCAAAAATTTCAACATTTAAGATGGGTGTTTGCGGCATTTGGTCCTTTGCATTGATACCACCTGTTCTTTGACATCTATCACACGTTATGCAAAACATTCGAGCATCTTTAAACAATGTAGGCCAATAAAAACCACATTCTAATACCTTGAGTGCTGTTCTTTGGGTGCCAAAATGACCCCCACATGCATAAGTATGGCAGAAAGCAATAATTGAATGAAACTCAGAGTTATGCACACATCTTCGCACAATTTGATCCGGGCAATATTTCCATAAGTATGGATCGTCCCAAACATAAAATCTAGCATCCTTTTTAAGCTTATCACGTTTATATTTGTCTAAGGTGCTGGGAACATGTTTTGTGACCAAATAATTAACCAAATCAGTATACCAAGGCTCACTTACCTCTATGGACATCAATTGCTCATCGGGGAATGTCTCTGGAATGGGGAGGGGGTCTTCATTGTGTACCAAACGGCTGAGATGGTCAGCCACCACATTTTCACTCCCTTTCTTGTCCCTAATCTCAATGTCAAACTCTTGGAGTAGGAGCATCCAACGAATTAGCCTTGGTTTTGCCTCTTTCTTGGTGAGAAGATACTTCAAAGCTGCATGGTCAGAAAATACAATTACTTTAGTGCCAATTAAATATGAACGAAATTTATCTAAAGCAAAGACAACGGCAAGAAGTTCTTTTTCTGTGGTAGAGTAGTTCAATTGAGCATCGTTTAAGGTCCGAGAGGCATAATAGATGACATGGGGCTGCTTGTTCTTCCTTTGGCCTAAAACAGCTCCAATTGCATAATCGGATGCATCACACATTAACTCAAAGGGAAGGTTCCAATCTGGTGGAGTGATGATGGGGGCCGAAGTGAGTGCTTCTTTGAGGGTATTGAAGGCCTTCTCACACTCCGCGTTGAACTCAAAAGTCACCTCCTTTTGGAGCAAACGGCATAGGGGCTGTGCAATTTTGGAGAAGTCCTTGATAAATCGCCTATAGAATCCTGCGTGGCCAAGAAAAGAACGAACCTCTCTCACCGAAGTGGGAGAGGGTAAGTAGCGTACAAGATCTATTTTTGACTTATCTACCTCAATTCCTTTTTCAGATATGATATGCCCTAGAACTATGCCTTGTTTTACCATAAAATGACACTTTTCCCAATTTAACACAAGATTAGTTTCAATGCATCGTTTTAATATCAATGTGAGATTATCCAAGCAATCATCAAATGAATCACCAAAAACACTAAAATCATCCATAAATACCTCAATGATCTTCTCTACAAAATCTGAAAAGATACTCATCATACACCTTTGAAATGTGGCAGGTGCATTGCATAAACCGAATGGCATGCGACGATAGGCAAAGGTACCAAAGGGGCACGTGAAAGTGGTCTTTTCTTGGTCATCCGGGGCTATCACAATCTGATTGTATCCTGAATATCCATCAAGAAAACAATAAAAAGAATGACCGGCTAACCTTTCAAGCATTTGATCAATGAAGGGCAGTGGGAAGTGATCCTTTCTTGTGGTGGCGTTGAGCTTCCTGTAGTCAATGCAAACTCTCCATCCGGTTTGGATACGGGTAGGCACAAGCTCGTTCTCTTCATTCTTCACCACGGTTACTCCGGACTTTTTTGGAACTACTTGAACCGGTGAGACCCAACGGCTATCAGAAATTGGATAAATCACTCCACAATCTAGCAACTTGATTATTTCCTTCTTGACTACTTCCATCATCGGAGGGTTGAGTCGGCGTTGAGCCTCTCTAGATGGTTTAGCCCCCTCCTCCAAAAGTATTCGATGCATGCAAGTGGTGGGGCTGATTCCTTTAATGTCGGCCAAGGTCCATCCAATGGCCGTTTTGTACTCTCTCAAAACACGCACCAATCTGCCCTCTTCTTGTGCCGTGAGTGAGGATGAGATAATGACCGGCAATGTCTCATGTTCTCCCAAGAAAACATACTTCAAGTGACTTGGTAATGGTTTGAGTTCAAGGGAAGGTGGCTGTATCACTGAAGGAAGTAACTTATTAGTCGAAATCGAATCTGAAATTGGGAGTGGAGACTTACCATATTGTTTGGGCAATGACTCGAGGGCAGCCACCATTTCAACTACATCATCACTAGGGGGCACGGCATGGTGTTCTTCATGGTTGCCGTGAATTATGCTTGGTCCTGCCCCTTGGTTCTTGCATCCAATTCCTTTTGTAAGGACCGTTTCAAGCGCATCGTCATGCAATTGCTCCAAATGCTCCTGCGCCATTGAATCAATAATATCAATTGCAAAACAAGAATGATCATCATTAGGATATTTCATAGCTTCAGAAATTTTAAAATCAATAACATCCCCATCAAATTCCATTGTCAAGGTCCCTATGAACACATCAATCTTTGTACGGGCTGTTTTCATGAACGGCCTTCCAAGTAGAATCGGCAATGGGGTGGAATGGGCCGAATCTTCCATCTCTAGCACATAGAAATCAGCCGGGAAGATGAGATGATTAACCTGCACCAAAACATCTTCCAAAACTCCTTTTGGATAAGCATTAGAACGATCGGCCAATTGAATAATAACCCCATCATTTTTAAGCTCACCGAGGTTCATTGATGCATAAATTGAATATGGCATGACGTTTATGGATGCACCTAAGTCTAACATGGCATGTTCAAACTTAGTATTTCCAATCACACAAGGGATAGTAAAACTACCTGGATCTTTGCATTTGGGAGGTAGTTTGCGTTGCAAAACCGCTGAAACATTTTCACTTACCCGGACCACCTCCTTGTTCGAAAATCTTCTCCTTGTTGTGCAAAGTTCCTTCAAGAATTTGGCATATTTTGGAACTTGTTTGATTGCATCCAAGAGTGGAATATTGACTTGCACCTTCCTAAATGTTTCTAGAATGTCTTTTTCGGCTTCCTCCTTCTTTGATTGCATAAATCTGCGAGGAAATGGTGCATTGGGTGGAATAGGGTTAGAATTAATCGAATTTGAACCCAACTTACCTATGTTGGACGTTTTGGGAGGTGTAGGGCCATTCAATGGCTGCGGCAAGGGTGCATCCCTCCTTGCCGTGGCCTCCTCATTCTTTGCCTCTTCTTGCAACAACTTCTCGTCCTCTAATTGGGCAGATTTGAACTTCTTGGGATGGTTCCCAACTTCTTTGCCACTTCTTAGAGTAATGGCCTTGGCAGATTCAAATCCTCCCTTCGGATTCACAGTGGTTGAACTAGGAAGTTTGCCTTGTTCTCTAAACTGCCCTAGGAATTCTGAAATCTGCCCAATTTGTTTCTTCATGTCCATCATCTCCTTCTCATTGTTTGCTATCCGATTGTCTTGCTTTTCTAACCCCTGCGAAATAGAAGTTAATAATTGCATAGCTTGATCATTTCCCAAGGACGTACCTGAGTTGGATTGGACCGGGGGTGGTTGATTTTGTGGGTATGGCCGTGTAAACCCAGGGGGTGGTGGCCGAAATCCCCCTTGTTGGGCAGATTGTTGGGCCTCTCTCCACTTCAAATTAGGGTGGTCTCTCCATCCGGGGTTGTATGTATTCGAATATGGATCATATCGGGTCTGATTTTGGCCTTGGAAACCAATGGCATTGGCACTTTCCCATCCACCATTCTCAATTAATTGAGGGCAACTTTCAGAGGTGTGTCCTTGTATGGTGCACACGCCACACACTTGATTGTCTTGTGGTTTCGATCCAATTACAACCTGAGACACAAGAGCGGTAAGATTAGCTATTTGTGATTGAATGTCTGAAATTGTACCTACCTCATTGACATGTTGTTGCCGTGCCCCTCCTCTTTGTCCAACACCTTCATATTGTTGGGCATTGAGTGCTCGGTTTGCAATTAAAGTCTTGGCAGCCACCGGAGTCTTGTCAACCAATGCACCACCCGCTGAGGCATCTAGCATTTGGCGTTCAATTGGAAGGAGTCCTTCGTAGAAATATTGAATGAGCAGCTCCTCCTTCATTTGGTGCTGTGGACAAGAAGCAACAAGAGTTTTAAAACGTTCATAATAAGCGGGAAAAGTCTCACCTTCATTTTGTTCAATGCCACTAATCCGTTTCCTCAAGAGAATGACTCTTGAAGTTGGGAAAAATTTCTCCAAGAACGCTCGTTTCATACTCTCCCAAGATGTGACAGTTCCGGGTGCCAATTCGTACAACCAATCTTTAGCTTTTTCCAACAACGAGAATGGAAAAGCTTTCATCTTCAAAATGTTCCCATCAACGTTAATGGGTGTCATACTCGAGCAAACCACTTCAAACTCCTTCAAATGCTTGTTTGGATCTTCCATGGACAATCCATGGTATTTGGGAATGTGATGCAACAAGCTTGACTTCAATTCGAACTCGTCGGTCTTTCCTGGGGCTGCCCTAGGATATTGGATACATAGAGGTACTGCATTATCCACTCCTGAGGCCGAAAGCTCCTTAATTGTTCGATTATCTGCAGCCATAGCTTCCTCAAGCTCGGCCTCCTCTATCTCCTCAGATTCGGCCCCTTCTTGTTCCTCAACTTCAACCTCAGAACTTGAACTAGATAGATCAGGTTCTGGGGTCTTTCTTTTCTTTCTCAAAGTTCGCTCAAAATCGTCGTCAAAGTCCAAGATGTTCTTACTAATAGTTTGGGAACTTCGAGTCATAAACTAGTACCTGAAAAACAAGAAAATAACAAGAATCAGCAACTAAACTTAAAACAAACGAAAATAAACAAAAGGAATTAGCAATGTTGCTAATCCCCGGCAACGGCGCCAAAATTTGATGTGAATATAGTTAAGCACACAAATTAAACCCTCTTTTTATCAATTGTAGTATATGTATAAGTAGGGATCGTTCTGGACCGGGGATTAGGAGGGTTTGCTAATAACCTTGAAACTGACTCAAAAACATAAAAACAAAGTTAAAAACGTTTGGAAAGGTTTACAAGACTCAAAACAAGTTAAAAACACTTAAAACGGCTTAAAAACACTTTGTGGACAGATTTAAGACACTAGGGAAGGTTTTGGACGAAAATTGGTTTTAGGTTGACTCAAAACACTTGAAAACACAAAGAAAACAGATTTTGGACACTTTAAAACAAGAAAGTAAAAGGGGGGTTTTAGTTTGAACGAATTTGAAAGTAAAACAAAGATTTTGTAAAGTAAACAAGTTTGAAAACGATTTTGAAAATAAGTTTGAAAACTTTTATGGTTGATGGGCTAGCTAGAGGTCCATTCTCCACACATGACACACTTGTACATGAATCAATTTCCAATTGCTTTTCAATAAATTATGAAGCTCAACACCCCAGATTAACCGTGAATTGCACTAATTAACCGTCAGATTTTCCTTTACTCATTGAATTGGATGAAATGCATACGACAACCCAAATTATTCTCCAAAAGTTCCCTACATGAATGCATAATAAAGATACAATCAGAGATCCTTACGTTCAATGAAAATCATAAGTGTCGACGAGACATTCATAACTATGACTGCATGATATGTTTGTCAAGAATCCAATTAACACGATTGTGATAACAACCTTCACTACTTATGAATATAAACTTGTAACGATTAGGTGAAACTTATTTATATTCTAGCACCAAGTTCATGCATGAAAACTAAGTATGCATCCGTAATTAACAAACAAGAACAAGTTCCCAATAAAACAGTTAATAGAATTGCATTCACAACTTATTAAATCGCAATTGAAAGGAATTGATTCATATCTCAAGCATGTTCATGGCTTCAAACTTCCCCCTAGCTAATTAGGGTTTAGCCACTCATAATTACAGCAAGAATAAGAGAAATTAAATTAAACATTGAAAACATAAGATAGAAAACACCTAAGAACGCCCAGCAATCAGATTGGGTGCATGCACGCTCCAAGGCTTCTTTCCTCTCCTTCCTCCTTGCTATGGTGCGGCACAAGTGGCTGAGGGTGGTTATGGATGTGTGAAGGTGGTGTGGATGGGTGGTGGGTGCGGCAAAGGGTGGTGGAAGGGTATGGAATGGCAGAAATTGAAGGGAATTGCGGCAGGATGTATGGGGAGTGATTTGTGCTGTGAGATGGTGTTGAATGAGTGCGGCACACATATGTATTTATAGGGGAGAGGTAAGGCACGGCTGGGAGGAGGTTTCTAAGTCAATGTAGGAGTAGAATTCCCAATACTTGGGCGCCAGGAAACCAAAATCTGAGGGGAGAATGGATAAACTTGCGGCAAAAGGGTGAATTGTGGTTTCTAGAAGGCCTAGGCGCCATAAAAATAGGGAATATGTATCACATGCTTTAATTCAGGTTTTAGCACGTTTTTAGGCTTCTAGAACCCCCAATTTTAGGTGATAAGATCAGATATGGACCCCCTTATTTGGCTAAAAATATGGAAAGATAAGATAAGGTAAGGATAGGATAAGATAAGGTGATAAGGTTAGAGATAATGTTCCTTTTTTCTTGCTTTTATCTTATCTTTCTGAACTTGAATTTAATTCTCCCTCTTCTTAGCTGATTCCAAGCCTTCTAATCTTCAATTTCGTCCATCCTCAAGCCTCCATGTTTGCACTATCCAATCTTGGCCCAAAAATGCTCTAGAATGCTCCAAATTGCTTCTTTTTGCCACTTTGACACTTAGGACCTGAAATTGGACGAAAATAACTTTAAACACTATAATTAACATAGTTTAGCTAACTAAATGCAAGAAAACAAGCTAACTAAGTCGCATAAATATGCTCCTATCATGTTTCTGTGCTGTTTTGAGTCTTTTGGTTTGTTTTAGTGTTTTAAACTTTAGTTTTGCATTCTTTGAGTCTAGTTTAGTGTCTTTAACTTTGTTTTTATGTTTTAGAGTCAGTTTAGAGGTTTTAGCAAGCCCTCCTAATCCCCGGTCCAGAACGATCCCTACTTGCATCTATACTACATTCTACAACAAGAGGGTTTAATTTGAGTGCTTAACTATAATTCACATCAGAAACCATGATTTTATGTGCGTTATGAGTTAATAAGTTTCAGTTACAGATTCTTGAGTTATGAATGCAATTGGCTTAACTGTTTGAATTAGAACTTATTTGTGTTTGTTGGTTAAGGGTCGACACTTAATTTGCATGCATGAATTTGATGCTAGGATATAAGTGAGTTTCACATAATCGTTACAAACTTATGTTCACAAGTAGTAAAGGTTGCTGGATCAATCGTGTTAAGTTCAATTCTTGGTGTGAGTAACATGATGTCATAGTTATGAATGCCTCGTCAATGCTTATGATTCTCAATGAACTTAATGATCTCTGATTGTGTCTCTATTATGATGTCATGTAGGGAAATTGATGAGAATAATTTGGTTGTAGATGAGTTGTCCGTCCAATTCAATGAAATTAGGAGAATCTGAGGGTTAATTAGTGATTGACACGGTTAATCTGGGGCATTGTCATTCGTAATTCAATGAAAACGTAACTGGAAGTTGATTCATATGCATATAATTCATGTGTGGATAAGGAAACCTCTAGCTAAGTCACCATCCATCCTAAAAACCCTAATTCGTGCAAATCTGTCTAGTTTAGTATTTCTGTTTGTTTTAGCTTAAAATCAATCTAAAACCAATCCCCCTTCATTTGTTTGAGTCTAATTAGTTATAATCTGTCTTAGTTTATGTTCTTGTGTGTTTTGAGTCAAGTTTAATTCAATTTTCGTCCAAAGTTGTGTCTAGTGTCTAGAATCTGTCCAATTGGTGTTTTTAACTTGTTTTGAGTCCTGTGAACCTATTTAGAGTCCCTTAAGCCTATTTAAACGTTTTTAACTTTGTTTTTGTGTTTTTGAGTCAGTTTAGAGTTGATTAGCAATCCCTCCTAATCCCCGGTCCAGAACGATCCCTACTTATACATATACTACAATTGATAAAAAGAGGGTTTAATTTGTGTGCTTAACTATAATTCACATCAAATTTTTGGCGCCGTTGCCGGGGATTAGCAACTTTGCTAATCCCCCGGTTTTTCCCCTTTGTTTCTTTTCGTGTCTTTTGGTTTTAGTTTCTGTTTCTGTTTTGTTTATTTTACTTTTGATATTTGATTTAGTTTTCTTTCTTTGATTTCAGGTACTAGAGAAGTAAGACATGGCAATTGCTAATATTCAAGCTCAAATAGTGAATCTTACTTCTCTATTGTCACAGCACATCGAAAGGACCACAATGCAAAGTGCCCCTGCATATGGTGTGCAAGGATATCGAGCCCATGAACGTCCACAAAGAGGTTGGGAGAATGTCGATACCTGGGGTTATCAAAGCCCTAATCAATCGAGAAACGACTTGTTTTCCAACACGTACAATTCAGATTGGATTGATCATTCAAATTCTATGTGGTGGGAACCTTAACAAGATCAACACGAAGCATATTGGCAGCCCTATGAGGAGTCCTATTCAGAGCCTATGCCTTCCCCGCAACAATTCCAACCAAACTCAGGTTCGTCAATCAATTATGATGAAATTTTTTATGTATTAACTTCTTTAGCACAGGGAACACAAAATCAAGCCAAAAAGGCTCAACAAGAAGGATATTGGCAGCCATATGAGGAGTTTTATTCAATGCCTATGCAGCCACCACAGCCTCCCCCGCAAGAAGCCCAAACAAATTCAGGTTCGTCGATGGATAATGATCAAATTATTCAATTACTAACCACTATGGTGCAGGGGCAGCAAAATCAAGCCAAGAAATTGGGCGAACTGAGGAATCAAATGGGCGAGATCGCTGAATTCATGGGGCAAATTCAAGAACAAAGTGGCATGGAGGTTGGAGATGAACCCAAGATGTCCGAATCAAGCCAAAACATGGATGAACAGTGGCTGCTTGAGGAAGAGGAAGATGACAAGACCACGGCAAGTTGGGAAGCACCTTTGCCGCAGCCTACCCTTGCTCCACCACCCTTGTTGCAACCTTCCACGGATCCAACACCACCCACTTTAGGTAAGGTAGTTCCATATTCAATACTTTCTGACCCCGTTACACCAAATGTGCCTATTCCTTGCAGATTCAATGAAGAAGAGGGTGAGAAAGGCATCATCGAAACCTTTCCAATGATTCAAGAGAAAGAGGTGGCTGGGTATTGTCTTGAATTAATCAATGAGGATGTGCTTGCAAAGATAAAGGAGAGCTATCGTCCGGCTGGAAGACGTTAAAGCAAGCGCTTCTTGGGAGGCAACCCATGCATTCAATAAAGAGCCTTTGGACGATCCGGCATTACCCAATGATGAGGATTTGGTTTTTAATTGCATGACGGTTAAGGAAAGTTGTAAACATGGATGGAAGTTTGATATACCTTTGGTTTATGCTTGGTTGTCGTTGTTGTTTATGAATTCACCTTTAATTACAAAGAAAAAAAATCAGTTTTTGTAACATGCTTGAAGGAAGGAACCCAAATTAACGCTACAACCTTGTGAGACTTGAGCCTAAACGTTCTTTGGAGAGTTAAAAATCTGTGCATTCATTGTTTTCTAAAATCGTTGCATGATCTCATTTTTCTTTGCTTGGTTACTACTTAGAAGGCGTTTCATCATTTAGTTCTAAATACTAGAACTCATATCCGTTTCATTCAAAACATAAAATTGAATTGCATAACACATAAACAAGATGAAGTTGTGTAGTGAACCAAGAGCCAAAAAGCCTTACCCCTGTGCATTGAGCCTCGTTTAGCCTATGTTCTTTGCTAACCCACATCATCCTTACCTAGTGATATGAGCATATTTATGCGAATTAGTTGGCTTGTTCTCGTGCATTTATGTTAGTTATTTGTATTTAATTTAGTATTTTAAGCTATTTTCGTGTGTTTGTAGGTCCCAAGGGGTAAAGTATCAAGAAAGTGCATTTTGGAGCCTTTTGGAGCTATTTTGGGCATGTTTTGGATAGCTTATGATTGGAGCAACGTAGATGGACGAAATTGAAGACCAAAGCATGCTAGGAATCAGCTAAAGAGAAGAGGAAAAATAAATTCAAGTCAAAGAAGGAAAAGAAACCCAAGAAGAAGAAGGGTTGACTAAGTCAAAGTTTCCTTACTTTGACATTTGACTTTCTCAATCCTATTTTATCAAGGCTTTAACTACAAGGAGGAGTCCTAGATCTATTGGGATACTTTAAATACCAAATGAAGGAGGAAGCCGCACTGATGTGATAATAGTTAAGCACTCAAATTAAACCCTCTTGTTGTCAATTGTAGTAAGTATGCAAGTAGGGATCGTTCTGGACCGGGGATTAGGAGGGATTGCTATTCGACACAAAAACAAAGTTAAAAACGTTTGGAAAGGTTTACAAGACTCAAAACAAGTTAAAAACACTTTAAACGGCTTAAAAACACTTTATGGACAGGTTTAAAATACTAAGAAAGATTTTGGACGAAAATTAAGTTTAGGTTGACTCAAAACTCTTGAAAACACAAAGAAAACAGGTTTTAGACACTTAAAAACAAGTAAGTAAATGGGGGGTTTTGAGTTGGACGAATTTGAAAATAAAACAAAGACTTTGTAAAGTAAACAAGTTTGAAAACGATTTTGAAAACTTTGATGGTTGATGGGCTAGCTAGAGGGTCCTTCTCCACACATGACACACTTGTACATAAATCGATCTCCAATTGCTTTTCAATGAACCATGAACCTCAACACCCCAGATTAACCGTACGTGCACAAATTAACCCTCAGATTTTCCTTATGTCATTGAATTGGAAGAAGAGCATACAACAACCCAAATTATTCTCCAACGGTCCCCTACATGAGTGCATAGAAGAGATACAGTTAGAGTTCATTAAGTTCCATGAAAATCATAAGTGTTGACGAGGCATTCGTAACTATGAGAGCATGATACGTTTGCCAAGAATCCAATTAACGCGATTGTGACAAGCAACCTTCACTACTTGTGAATGTAAGTTCATAACGATTAGGTGAAACTCCCTTACATTCTAGCATCAAATTCCTGCATGAAAACTAAGTATGCATCCTCAATCAACATACAAGAACAAGTTATGAATAAAACAGTTAATTGAATTGCATTCACGATTCATCAAGTCGCAATTGGAAGTAATCAATTCATATCTCAAGCATGTTCATGGTTTCGAATTCCCCCCTAGCTAAATAGGGGTTTAGCCACTCATAGTCACAACAAGATTAGAGAATAATAAAGTAAACATTGAAATTAAGAACGAAGTACACCTAGAATGCTCCAATCTTCAAGCTTGAAACGTCCAAGGTTCCTTCCTCTCCACCTTGCTGCTGCACAAAGAGTCTAAGATGGGTATGGATGTGTTTGGATGAAGGGATGGACGTTTTTGGGAGTGAAAGGCTGCGGCAAAGAGAGATTTTGGGCTGAAAGTGTGTGAATGCTTGAATTGTTGAGTGAATGATGGATAGGTAAGTGAATGGATGGTGGAATGGTGTGTTTAGGGTGCAGCAAAGGTCCATATATATAGGGAATAGGTAAGGCACGGTTTGGGATTTATTTAGGAAACTTATTTACTCCAAAACCTTAGGGGAAAAGAAGAATTAAAATCAGAACCTAAGGGGAAAAGGTAAGGGACTTGCGGCAAAGAGGAAAGAAAAAGGGAAAGGTGCGGCTTTGTCCTAGAAGGCAAGGGATTGTGTCTTTCTTGTGAAGCAAGGAAGGAAAGGTGGTGTGGGATGTGTGGCTGGATCCTAAAGGGATAAGGGAAGTGTTTTACTTGGTTTAAGGATAGGGAAACATGGCAAGGGGAATTGTTGCACCAAAGGAGACAAGGAGGGAACACAAAGGGGACAAAACGCCACTTTTGTAGGAGATGCTGATTTTGTGTCTTTTATGCTTCCAAACTGACTTCTAACATCCTTCTAGGCTCTTTTGATCTTCAATTTCGTCCATCCACCTTGCTCCATTCATAAGCTATCCATTCCATGCCCAAAACAGCTCCAAAAGGCTCCAAAATACACTTTCTTGATACTTTACCCCTTGGGACCTACAAACATACGAAAATAGCTTAAAATACTAAATTAAATACAAATAACTAACATAAATGCACGAGAACAAGCTAACTAATTCGCATAAATATGCTCATATCACGCACCTACATGCCAGCCATATCTTACTTGCCGTGCAAGGAAGTGCTTCCTTGTTCCTTTTGGGCCCTTGCCGCACATGCTTTGATGGTTGTCCTTTCTTGCTGCACAAGTAAGCCACATTCCCTTGTTATTTAGGATAGTGCCGCACCTCTTCTTCCCTCATATACCTTTGCCACACTTAAATTCACATTCCCTTTCAGTTTTGGACCTAAACTAGCAAGGAACACACTTTTCCTTGTCCCAAAAGACCTTTCCTCTTTGAATTTATCCCAGCCGCACCTTGTGACCCATTCCCCTTAGGTTTTTGCATCTAAATTCCTATTTCCTTTAAGTTTTAGAACAATTCCTGATTACCTAATTTATTTTGGAGCCTTGGCCTATAAATACAAGACTTTGCTGCAACCATTCAACCATCCACTCACTCATTCATACAAACTACACATACATTCAACTCTCTCTCACTCTGCCGCACCTCTTTCCCATCCTTCACCCCAAAACACATCCTAAACCTCCCTCAACCACTTGTGCCGCAGCAAAGGAGAAGAAGGAAGACCTTGGACGTTTTTGTTCTTTAAGCTTTGGATCATTGGAGCGTTCTAGGTGTAATTCTTTCTTTGTTATAAATGTTTAAATTAAATTCTTGTTGCTTTGCTGTGAACATGAGTGGCTAGACCCCTTTTTGGCTAGGGGTGACTTCAAAGCCATGATTATGGGTGCAATATGAATTGATAAGTTTCAGTTACGAATTCTTGAGTTGTGAATGCAATTGGCTTAACTGTTTGATTGATAACTTAATTGTGTTTGTTGATTGAGGGTCGACACTTAATTGGCATGCATGAATTTGATGCTAGAGTATAAGGGAGTTTCACATAATCGTTACAACCTTATACTCATAAGTGGTGAAGGTCGCTTATAAACGATCGCGTTAAGTTCAATTCCTAGCATGAGTGACATGATGTCATAGTTACAAGTGCTTTGTCAATGCTTATGATTTTCATTGAACGTAATGATCTTTGATTGTATCTTTATTATGATGTCATGTAGGGGACTTTCGAAGAATGCTTTGGGTTGTCGAATGATGTCATCCAATCCAATAACTCAAGGAAAATCTGATGGTTAATTAGTGATGTCACGGTTAACTTGGGGCATTGTCATTCGTGATTCAATGAAGGAGTAACTGGGAATCGATTCATTTGCATACATAACATGTGTGGAGAAAGAGCCTCTAGCTAGCCCATCATCCATCCAAACTTCTCAAAAACGTTTTCAAACTTTGTTTTACTTTAAAATCTGTTTTCAACTTGTTTTCCTTTTAAATTCGTTCAAACAAAACCCCCCCTTTACTTTCTTGTTTTAAATTGTTTTAAACTTATTTTGTTTGTGTTTTTAAGTGTTTTGAGTCAAGCCAAAACCTTATTTTCGTCCAAAATTGTGTTTAGAGTCAGAAACTGCCCAGTTTGTGTTTTTAGGCAGTTTTGAGTGTTTTCAAACTATTTTGAGTCTTGTGAACTTGTTTTAAGTCTTTTGAACCTATTCAAACGTTTTTAACTTTATTTTTGAGTCTTTGAGTCAGTTTTAAATCGATTGGCAATCCCTCCTAATCCCCGGCCTTGAACGATCCCTACTTGCATCTATACTACAATTCACACCAAGAGGGTTTAATTTGTGTGCTTAATATATTTCGCATCAAATTTTTGGCGCCGTTGCCGGGGATTAGCAACTTTGCTAATCCCCCGTTGTTTCTTTTTGTTTCTTTTTTGTTTGTTTTTGTTTTAAGTTTCTGACCTTGTTTTATTTTGTTGTTTTTAGGTACTAGTTTATGACTCGAAGTTCTCAACCAGTACGTGAGCACATCTTAGACTTTGACGACGATTTTGAGAGAACTTTGAGAAGGCAAAGAAATCAGCAAGCATCTAATCCACCTAGCCCTGAACCTGAGCTTGAAGAGCCAGAAGTAGAGAAGGAATTAGAGCCCACGGCACAGATTTTGGAAGAAGTCCTAGCCATGGCAGCGGAGAATCGAACCATCAAAGAGCTTTCTGCCTCGGGTGTGGGCAATCCCATGCCCCTATGTATCCAATACCCCACAGCAGCTGAAGGGAAAACAGAGGAGTTTGAATTGAAATCAAGCTTGTTGCATCACATTCCGAAGTACCATGGGCTGTCCATGGAGGATCCTAACAAGCATCTAAAGGAGTTTGAAGTTGTTTGCTCGAGCATGACTCCCGTTAACGTTGATGGCAGCATCTTGAAGATGAAGGCTTTTCCCTTTTCGCTCTTAGAGAAGGCTAAAGATTGGTTGTATGAACTAGCGCCCGGAACGGTTACATCTTGGGAAAGTATGAAACGAGCGTTCTTAGAGAAGTTTTTCCCAACTTCAAGAGTCATTCTCTTGAGGAAACGGATTAGTGGCATCGAACAAAATGAAGGTGAATCGTTTCCAGCTTATTATGACCGTTTTAAAACTCTTGTTGCTTCATGTCCACAACACCAAATGAAGGAGGAGCTGCTCATTCAATACTTCTACGAAGGACTCCTCCCCATTGAATGCCAAATGCTAGATGCCTCAGCCGGTGGTGCATTGGTTGACAAAACTCCGGTGGCTGCCAAGACTCTTATTGCAAACCGAGCACTCAATGCACAACAATATGAAGGTGTTGGGCAGAGGGGAAGCTCACGGCAACATAGTGTGAATGAGGTAAGCACAATTTCTGAAATTCAATCCCAATTAGCTAATCTTACCTCTCTTGTGTCTCAAGCTGTAATTGGACCAAAACCACAAGAAAACCAAGTTTGTGGCGTATGCTCCATCCAAGGGCATCCAACCAAGACATGCCCACAGTTGATTGAGAATGGAGGATGGGAATCTGCCAATGCTATTGGATTCCAAGGCCAAAACCAATCCAAATACGATCCATACTCGAACACATACAACCCCGGATGGAGAGACCACCCTAATATGAAGTGGAGAGATCAACAACAACCTGGACAACAAGGGGGATTTCGGCCACCACCCCCTGGATTCCCACGGCCCTATACACCTCCACAACCTCAACCACAACCTCCGGTCCAAAATAACTCAGGTTCGTCTCTTGATAATGCTCAAGTTATTCAGTTACTAACCAATTTGACGCAGGGAGTGCAGAATCAAGCTAAAGAGGTGGATGACTTAAAGAAACAAATGGGACAAATGGCTGAATTCATGGGGCAATTTAGTAGAGAACAAGGTAAGTTACCTAGTTCAACGAATGTGAATCCGAAAGGAGGCTTCGAATCTGCCAAAGCCATCACCCTAAGAAGTGGAAAAGAAGTTGGATCTGACCCCCAACCATCCAAATCCAACCAAACGGAGGACGAAAAAATGCAATCTGAGGAGGAAGAACAAGGACAAGCCACGGCAAGGATTGAACCATCCTTGCCGCAACAACAAAGCCATCCTAACTCGGCCACCAAAGGTAAGTTGGTTTCAAATTCCGTTATTTCTAACCCCATTCCACCCAATGCACCTTTCCCTCGCAGGTTTGCGCAAGCAAAGAAGGACGAAAGTGATAAAGACATTCTTGACACATTCCGGAAAGTACAAGTCAACATTCCGCTTCTAGATGCAATTAAACAAATCCCCAAGTATGCCAAGTTCTTGAAGGAGCTGTGCACTACAAGAAAGAGGGCCTCGAACAAAGAGGTGGTAAGAGTAAGTGAAAATGTCTCAGCCGTCTTGCAAAGAAAATTGCCTCCTAAGTTGATGTGAAAATTACTTAACACGCAAATTAAACCCTATTTATGACAATTGTAGTATATGATGCAAGTAGGGATCGTTCTAGGCCGGGGATTAACTAGGGATGCTAATCAACACAATTTAGACTTAAAAACACAAAAACAAACTTAAAAACGTTTAAATAGACTCAAGGGACTCAAAAGAGGTTTAAAAGACTCAAATAACAAGATTAGATGAAAAGGGGATTGTTTTGGACGAATTTAAACTTTAAAACAGAAACTTTGTTTAAAACACTTAAGAAAAACGATTTTGATGAATTGAATGGATGATGAGTTTAGTTAGAGGATCCTTCTCCACACATGACATATGCATATGAACCAATTTCCAATTATTATTCCTTTAGACTATGAATGACAACACTCCAAGTTAACCATGTAAGCATAAATTAACCATCAGATTTTCCTTTTCTCATTGAATTGAATGAAACATGCATTACAACCAAATTATCCTTATCAAGTCCCTAACTATGATTGCATGATAGAAAACATATCAAAGGTCATTACGTTCTTTGAAAATCATAAGTGTTGACAAGGCAATTATAACTATGAATGCATGATACTCTCGCCTAGGACTTACTTAACATGATTGTGACTAGCAACCTTTACTACTTGTGAATATAAGTTCATAACGATTAGGTGAAACTCCCTTATACTCTAGCTTCAAGTTAATGCATGCAAATTAAGTGTCGACTCCCAATTAACACACATAAACAAGTTTTAATAACTTAGATAAGCAAATCACATTCAAGTCTTAAGAAACAATAATTGGATGTAATCAATTCATATATAGCATATAATCATGGCTTCAAATTCACCCCCAACTAATAAGAAATTTAGCCTCTCATGTTTGCAATTACACAAAAATAACTTGAATTAAACATTGAGATAAAAGAAAGACAACACCTAGAACAATGGCAGCAAAGTGCACAGCAAAGTCTTCCTCCTAGCAATTGCGGCACAAGATGGCTTTTTGAGTGAATGAGGGTGGATGAGTGCTGAATGTAGAGAGAAATCTGAGATGGGTGGTGAGAGGTGGTGGATGATTTTAAGTGCACAGCAGGTATGTGTATTTATAGGGAGAGAAAGGCACGGTTTCAAGGTGTTTTGAAGAAGGATTTGGCATCCCAAACCACCAAGGAAAGGGTGAAATTCGAGCAGATTTCAGGTAGGAAAAGGAGTGAAAGTAAGTGTGGAATTTGGACTCCAAATCCCTCAGAAATTAGGCCAACTTCAATCACAATCCAAAGGGGAAAAGGATATGTTCTCCCAGCAGGTTTTAGTGCTTCTAGAAGTGAGACACAAGGCTGGGATTTAGGGATAAGGTTTGGGACCATCTAGAAGGACCATAGGCACCAGAAATCATGTTTCTAGAAAGGTTGTTGTGGCATAAACTTAGGGAATCCACTTGGGGTTTGGTTGCACGTTTTTAGACTTCTACAACCACAGATTTAGGTGATACAATCTGATAAGAACCCCCTTTTGTGGCTGAAAATATGGAAAGATAAGGTGAGGATGAGATAAGGTAGTTTGGATAAGATAAGGTTTTGGATAATGTTTGAGATAATGCTCCATATTTCTTGCTAACTTCTTATCTTCTTATCTTGACTTTATTTTCCCCATCTCTTTAGCTGATTCCTAGCCTTTAATTCTTCAAATTCGTCCATCCTTCTTGCTTGAATCATAAGCTATCCATCCTTGGCCCAAAATAGCTCCAAAACACTCCAAATTGGCTCTTTTTGTACACTTTGTCATTAGGCCCTGAAATTGCACGAAAATGGCTTAAAACTCTATAATTAACATAATTAAGCTAAGTAAATGCAAGAAAACAAGCTAACTAAATCGCATAAATATGCTCCTATCAAATTCCCCCATACTTAGCTTTTGCTAGTCCTCGAGCAAAACGAAATAAATAAAACAAACAAAAGTCAACAAAACATAATCTAAACCTTCCAACGTTCGCCTCAGGGATTTCCAATGGTACATAACGTATTAAAGATCATCACTCCCCATAGATTTTAGTTATCCTTACTCCCGAGCACATACTTAATCATAGTCGCCACTTACTAGCTCACAATTAATCAATTAAAACAATGATTTGAATGTAGTAACATGCCTTAGAGAATTTGCTCAATTCCTTACGGTTTACACTCTTATTTTCACTCAGATTTTTTGACTACACACCCTACACTAGTTATATGTGAGAAGATTGATGTAAACATGAAAACGAACACTCACATATGTTTATAACAAAGAAAGCAATTTCTGGAATTATTAATGCATGTGTAGATATGATCTCATGAATGGAATGTCACTACTTAGATGCGAGAACCAGGGATACCATATGCTCATACCAATCCCAAACTCCACAAATTGAAACACACAACACTCAAGATAGAAGTTAAGGGTTGTAAAAGGGCTAGGGGTATTGGCTAACAAAGAAAGGTTAGGAAAACAAACGTTCTTAAAGCAATAGCAAGCAAAGTAATGAAATAGGCACTTAGAATTCACTTTTGAATGCAAAAATCAACTTTTAAACACAAGGGGAAGGTGCACATAACTTTTTAGGGCCGAATTCAAACTTTTGGACCCTTTCTTCAATAACCAACACTTAGAGCTCATTTTCTCTTCTTTTCAACTCTTTTTCTTACTTTTCTTCACACTTTTCTTTTCTTTTTCTATTTTTCACGAATTTTTTCTTTTTCTTTCTTTTGGCACACAAAACCCTTCCCCCACACTCATTTTCTGCAATATGGTGATCAAAAGGAATTTCCTTCTAAGTTATGCTCCACTATGCTTCAAGAACAAGGGTATGGATGGTCCTAATCTAGGCTTGGTAGGGTAAAACGTGGCTAACAAAGAACATGGCTAAAACAAGGCTCAACGGGGTTAAACCTACAAAACATAATGTGCAAGGGTAAGGCTTTTTGGCTCTAGTTTTACTAACAACTTCATCTTGTTTATGTGTTATGTTAATCACTTTTATGCTTTGAATGAAACGGGCATGAGTTCTAGTATTTGGAACTATAGTGATGAAACGCCTTCTAAGTAGCAACCAAGCAAAGAATAATGAGATCATGCAACGACTTTAGAAAACAACAAATGCACAGATTATTAACTCTCCAAAGAACGTTTTAGGTTCAAGTCTCTCAGGGTTGTAGCGTTTAGTTTGAGTTCCTTCCTTCAAGCATGTTACAAAAACTGATTTTTTCTTTGTGATTAAACATGAATTCGTAAGTTACAACTACAACGAAGCATAAACCAAAGGCATATCAAACTTCCATCCATGTTTGTAACTTTCTTTTAACAGTTATGCAATTAAAAACCGAATCCTCATCATTGTGTTGGAAGGTACCCTAAGACACAAAAACACACAAAAACGACTCTTTTTGGTATTTTTAACACATTTTTCGATTTTTTTCAAGAATTTTCGGATTTTTCTTAAAGAACACATAAAAACACTTCAAAACACACTAAGAACACTTAAAAACAGTGAAAACAACATTAGAAGTGATAGGTGATAAAAACCCACGAATTTTGCATAAAAACACTTTGTTTACCCCCCCACACTTAAATCAAACATTGTCCTCAATGTTTCAAACATATACGCACACACAAGCAAACAAACAAACAATTAACAAACATGACACGAAATGTAAATGAAAAACAATAAAGAGTAGAGTTTAGGAACATAAACACCTGGTTTTGATGCCGGATCTTCCAAGGTCTCTTTATTGAATGCATGGGTTGCCTCCCAAGAAGCGCTTGCTTTAACGTCTTCCAGCCGGACGATACTTCCATTTAAACTCCCCTAGGTCCCACGGCATGGAATTGATCTTTGAATGGACGGTGATACTTGAAATGATCCGGTAATCGTCTAAACTCAAGAGTGGGTGCCTGAATCATTAACAACATGTTAGCATAAAACGAATTTGAAATTCGGGGAGGTGGCTTACCTTTGTGGTCTAACACAAATTCAAGAACAAACACTCCTTCAAAAGATTTAGGATTAGAGAGCTCGGCCAGATTGGGTGGTTTTAGTGTTGTGACTTGTCCCGTGTCATAAAATCTAACTTCTTCGGGAATTGTTGTCTCAAGTACATCCTCTTCGGCGAATTCTAGACATTCCCCAGCCACTTCTTTCTCTTGAATGTTTGGAAAGGTTTCAAAGATGCCTTTCTCACCCTCTTCTTCCTTGGATTGCATGAACCTGCAAGGAATAGGGATATTTGGCGGAACGGGGTCAGAAAGAATTGAATCTGGAACTACATTACCTGAATTGGATGGTGGAGGAGCCTTAAAGGGCTGCGGCAAGACTTCTTCCAAGCTTGTCGTGGCATTGTCTTCCTCCTTTTCTTCAAGAAGCAACTGCTCGTCCTCCTCTTGGCTTGGTATGGACGTTGAGCTGGAGAGTTCACTTTGCGCTTGAATTTGCCCTATGAATTCTACGATCTCTCCCATTTGATTCCTCAGTTCGCCCAATTTCTTGGCTTGATTTTGCTGCTTCTGCACCAAAGTGGTTAGTAATTGAATAATTTGATCATTATCCATTGACGAACCTGAATTTGTTTGGGCTTCTTGAGGGGGAGGCTGTGGTGGCTGCATAGGCATTGAATAAAACTGCTCATATGGCTGCCAATATCCTTCTTGTTGAGCCAATTTGGCTTGATTTTGTGAGCCATGCGCCAAAGAAATTAGTTCATCAAAAATTTGATTATAATCTATTGACGAACCTGAATTTGGTTGAAAAGGTTGAGGTGGAGGCATAGGCTCTGAATAGAACTCCTCATATGGCTGCCAATATGCTTCGTGTTGGACTTGTTGAGGTTCCCACCACGTAGAATTTGAAGGATTGCTCCAATCTGAATTGTACGTGTTGGAAAACAAGTTGTTCCTTGATTGATTATGATCTTGATAACCCCATGTATTGACACTCTCCCAACTTTGTTGATTAACTGGATATCCTTGCATATAGGACGCACCAAATGTAGGGACACTTTGCATTGTGGTCCTTTCGGTGTGTTGTGACAATTGAGAAGTAAGATTTGCTATTTGAGCTTGAATATTAGCAATTGCCATGTCTTACTTCTCTAATACCTGAAATCAAAGAAAGAAAACTAAATCAAATATCAAAAGTAAAATAAATAAACAAACCAAAATCAGAAGCTAAAACAAAAGACACGGAAAGAAACAAAGGAGGATTAGCAATTTTGATAATCCCCGGCAACGGCGCCAAAATTTGATGTGAAAATTACTTAACACGCAAATTAAACCCTATTTATGACAATTGTAGTATATGATGCAAGTAGGGATCGTTCTAGGCCGGGGATTAACTAGGGATGCTAATCAACACAATTTAGACTTAAAAACACAAAAACAAACTTAAAAACGTTTAAATAGACTCAAGGGACTCAAAAGAGGTTTAAAAGACTCAAATAACAAGATTAGATGAAAAGGGGATTGTTTTGGACGAATTTAAACTTTAAAACAGAAACTTTGTTTAAAACACTTAAGAAAAACGATTTTGATGAATTGAATGGATGATGAGTTTAGTTAGAGGATCCTTCTCCACACATGACATATGCATATGAACCAATTTCCAATTATTATTCCTTTAGACTATGAATGACAACACTCCAAGTTAACCATGTAAGCATAAATTAACCATCAGATTTTCCTTTTCTCATTGAATTGAATGAAACATGCATTACAACCAAATTATCCTTATCAAGTCCCTAACTATGATTGCATGATAGAAAACATATCAAAGGTCATTACGTTCTTTGAAAATCATAAGTGTTGACAAGGCAATTATAACTATGAATGCATGATACTCTCGCCTAGGACTTACTTAACATGATTGTGACTAGCAACCTTTACTACTTGTGAATATAAGTTCATAACGATTAGGTGAAACTCCCTTATACTCTAGCTTCAAGTTAATGCATGCAAATTAAGTGTCGACTCCCAATTAACACACATAAACAAGTTTTAATAACTTAGATAAGCAAATCACATTCAAGTCTTAAGAAACAATAATTGGATGTAATCAATTCATATATAGCATATAATCATGGCTTCAAATTCACCCCCAACTAATAAGAAATTTAGCCTCTCATGTTTGCAATTACACAAAAATAACTTGAATTAAACATTGAGATAAAAGAAAGACAACACCTAGAACAATGGCAGCAAAGTGCACAGCAAAGTCTTCCTCCTAGCAATTGCGGCACAAGATGGCTTTTTGAGTGAATGAGGGTGGATGAGTGCTGAATGTAGAGAGAAATCTGAGATGGGTGGTGAGAGGTGGTGGATGATTTTAAGTGCACAGCAGGTATGTGTATTTATAGGGAGAGAAAGGCACGGTTTCAAGGTGTTTTGAAGAAGGATTTGGCATCCCAAACCACCAAGGAAAGGGTGAAATTCGAGCAGATTTCAGGTAGGAAAAGGAGTGAAAGTAAGTGTGGAATTTGGACTCCAAATCCCTCAGAAATTAGGCCAACTTCAATCACAATCCAAAGGGGAAAAGGATATGTTCTCCCAGCAGGTTTTAGTGCTTCTAGAAGTGAGACACAAGGCTGGGATTTAGGGATAAGGTTTGGGACCATCTAGAAGGACCATAGGCACCAGAAATCATGTTTCTAGAAAGGTTGTTGTGGCATAAACTTAGGGAATCCACTTGGGGTTTGGTTGCACGTTTTTAGACTTCTACAACCACAGATTTAGGTGATACAATCTGATAAGAACCCCCTTTTGTGGCTGAAAATATGGAAAGATAAGGTGAGGATGAGATAAGGTAGTTTGGATAAGATAAGGTTTTGGATAATGTTTGAGATAATGCTCCATATTTCTTGCTAACTTCTTATCTTCTTATCTTGACTTTATTTTCCCCATCTCTTTAGCTGATTCCTAGCCTTTAATTCTTCAAATTCGTCCATCCTTCTTGCTTGAATCATAAGCTATCCATCCTTGGCCCAAAATAGCTCCAAAACACTCCAAATTGGCTCTTTTTGTACACTTTGTCATTAGGCCCTGAAATTGCACGAAAATGGCTTAAAACTCTATAATTAACATAATTAAGCTAAGTAAATGCAAGAAAACAAGCTAACTAAATCGCATAAATATGCTCCTATCAAATTCCCCCATACTTAGCTTTTGCTAGTCCTCGAGCAAAACGAAATAAATAAAACAAACAAAAGTCAACAAAACATAATCTAAACCTTCCAACGTTCGCCTCAGGGATTTCCAATGGTACATAACGTATTAAAGATCATCACTCCCCATAGATTTTAGTTATCCTTACTCCCGAGCACATACTTAATCATAGTCGCCACTTACTAGCTCACAATTAATCAATTAAAACAATGATTTGAATGTAGTAACATGCCTTAGAGAATTTGCTCAATTCCTTACGGTTTACACTCTTATTTTCACTCAGATTTTTTGACTACACACCCTACACTAGTTATATGTGAGAAGATTGATGTAAACATGAAAACGAACACTCACATATGTTTATAACAAAGAAAGCAATTTCTGGAATTATTAATGCATGTGTAGATATGATCTCATGAATGGAATGTCACTACTTAGATGCGAGAACCAGGGATACCATATGCTCATACCAATCCCAAACTCCACAAATTGAAACACACAACACTCAAGATAGAAGTTAAGGGTTGTAAAAGGGCTAGGGGTATTGGCTAACAAAGAAAGGTTAGGAAAACAAACGTTCTTAAAGCAATAGCAAGCAAAGTAATGAAATAGGCACTTAGAATTCACTTTTGAATGCAAAAATCAACTTTTAAACACAAGGGGAAGGTGCACATAACTTTTTAGGGCCGAATTCAAACTTTTGGACCCTTTCTTCAATAACCAACACTTAGAGCTCATTTTCTCTTCTTTTCAACTCTTTTTCTTACTTTTCTTCACACTTTTCTTTTCTTTTTCTATTTTTCACGAATTTTTTCTTTTTCTTTCTTTTGGCACACAAAACCCTTCCCCCACACTCATTTTCTGCAATATGGTGATCAAAAGGAATTTCCTTCTAAGTTATGCTCCACTATGCTTCAAGAACAAGGGTATGGATGGTCCTAATCTAGGCTTGGTAGGGTAAAACGTGGCTAACAAAGAACATGGCTAAAACAAGGCTCAACGGGGTTAAACCTACAAAACATAATGTGCAAGGGTAAGGCTTTTTGGCTCTAGTTTTACTAACAACTTCATCTTGTTTATGTGTTATGTTAATCACTTTTATGCTTTGAATGAAACGGGCATGAGTTCTAGTATTTGGAACTATAGTGATGAAACGCCTTCTAAGTAGCAACCAAGCAAAGAATAATGAGATCATGCAACGACTTTAGAAAACAACAAATGCACAGATTATTAACTCTCCAAAGAACGTTTTAGGTTCAAGTCTCTCAGGGTTGTAGCGTTTAGTTTGAGTTCCTTCCTTCAAGCATGTTACAAAAACTGATTTTTTCTTTGTGATTAAACATGAATTCGTAAGTTACAACTACAACGAAGCATAAACCAAAGGCATATCAAACTTCCATCCATGTTTGTAACTTTCTTTTAACAGTTATGCAATTAAAAACCGAATCCTCATCATTGTGTTGGAAGGTACCCTAAGACACAAAAACACACAAAAACGACTCTTTTTGGTATTTTTAACACATTTTTCGATTTTTTTCAAGAATTTTCGGATTTTTCTTAAAGAACACATAAAAACACTTCAAAACACACTAAGAACACTTAAAAACAGTGAAAACAACATTAGAAGTGATAGGTGATAAAAACCCACGAATTTTGCATAAAAACACTTTGTTTACCCCCCCACACTTAAATCAAACATTGTCCTCAATGTTTCAAACATATACGCACACACAAGCAAACAAACAAACAATTAACAAACATGACACGAAATGTAAATGAAAAACAATAAAGAGTAGAGTTTAGGAACATAAACACCTGGTTTTGATGCCGGATCTTCCAAGGTCTCTTTATTGAATGCATGGGTTGCCTCCCAAGAAGCGCTTGCTTTAACGTCTTCCAGCCGGACGATACTTCCATTTAAACTCCCCTAGGTCCCACGGCATGGAATTGATCTTTGAATGGACGGTGATACTTGAAATGATCCGGTAATCGTCTAAACTCAAGAGTGGGTGCCTGAATCATTAACAACATGTTAGCATAAAACGAATTTGAAATTCGGGGAGGTGGCTTACCTTTGTGGTCTAACACAAATTCAAGAACAAACACTCCTTCAAAAGATTTAGGATTAGAGAGCTCGGCCAGATTGGGTGGTTTTAGTGTTGTGACTTGTCCCGTGTCATAAAATCTAACTTCTTCGGGAATTGTTGTCTCAAGTACATCCTCTTCGGCGAATTCTAGACATTCCCCAGCCACTTCTTTCTCTTGAATGTTTGGAAAGGTTTCAAAGATGCCTTTCTCACCCTCTTCTTCCTTGGATTGCATGAACCTGCAAGGAATAGGGATATTTGGCGGAACGGGGTCAGAAAGAATTGAATCTGGAACTACATTACCTGAATTGGATGGTGGAGGAGCCTTAAAGGGCTGCGGCAAGACTTCTTCCAAGCTTGTCGTGGCATTGTCTTCCTCCTTTTCTTCAAGAAGCAACTGCTCGTCCTCCTCTTGGCTTGGTATGGACGTTGAGCTGGAGAGTTCACTTTGCGCTTGAATTTGCCCTATGAATTCTACGATCTCTCCCATTTGATTCCTCAGTTCGCCCAATTTCTTGGCTTGATTTTGCTGCTTCTGCACCAAAGTGGTTAGTAATTGAATAATTTGATCATTATCCATTGACGAACCTGAATTTGTTTGGGCTTCTTGAGGGGGAGGCTGTGGTGGCTGCATAGGCATTGAATAAAACTGCTCATATGGCTGCCAATATCCTTCTTGTTGAGCCAATTTGGCTTGATTTTGTGAGCCATGCGCCAAAGAAATTAGTTCATCAAAAATTTGATTATAATCTATTGACGAACCTGAATTTGGTTGAAAAGGTTGAGGTGGAGGCATAGGCTCTGAATAGAACTCCTCATATGGCTGCCAATATGCTTCGTGTTGGACTTGTTGAGGTTCCCACCACGTAGAATTTGAAGGATTGCTCCAATCTGAATTGTACGTGTTGGAAAACAAGTTGTTCCTTGATTGATTATGATCTTGATAACCCCATGTATTGACACTCTCCCAACTTTGTTGATTAACTGGATATCCTTGCATATAGGACGCACCAAATGTAGGGACACTTTGCATTGTGGTCCTTTCGGTGTGTTGTGACAATTGAGAAGTAAGATTTGCTATTTGAGCTTGAATATTAGCAATTGCCATGTCTTACTTCTCTAATACCTGAAATCAAAGAAAGAAAACTAAATCAAATATCAAAAGTAAAATAAATAAACAAACCAAAATCAGAAGCTAAAACAAAAGACACGGAAAGAAACAAAGGAGGATTAGCAATTTTGATAATCCCCGGCAACGGCGCCAAAATTTGATGTGAAAATTACTTAACACGCAAATTAAACCCTATTTATGACAATTGTAGTATATGATGCAAGTAGGGATCGTTCTAGGCCGGGGATTAACTAGGGATGCTAATCAACACAATTTAGACTTAAAAACACAAAAACAAACTTAAAAACGTTTAAATAGACTCAAGGGACTCAAAAGAGGTTTAAAAGACTCAAATAACAAGATTAGATGAAAAGGGGATTGTTTTGGACGAATTTAAACTTTAAAACAGAAACTTTGTTTAAAACACTTAAGAAAAACGATTTTGATGAATTGAATGGATGATGAGTTTAGTTAGAGGATCCTTCTCCACACATGACATATGCATATGAACCAATTTCCAATTATTATTCCTTTAGACTATGAATGACAACACTCCAAGTTAACCATGTAAGCATAAATTAACCATCAGATTTTCCTTTTCTCATTGAATTGAATGAAACATGCATTACAACCAAATTATCCTTATCAAGTCCCTAACTATGATTGCATGATAGAAAACATATCAAAGGTCATTACGTTCTTTGAAAATCATAAGTGTTGACAAGGCAATTATAACTATGAATGCATGATACTCTCGCCTAGGACTTACTTAACATGATTGTGACTAGCAACCTTTACTACTTGTGAATATAAGTTCATAACGATTAGGTGAAACTCCCTTATACTCTAGCTTCAAGTTAATGCATGCAAATTAAGTGTCGACTCCCAATTAACACACATAAACAAGTTTTAATAACTTAGATAAGCAAATCACATTCAAGTCTTAAGAAACAATAATTGGATGTAATCAATTCATATATAGCATATAATCATGGCTTCAAATTCACCCCCAACTAATAAGAAATTTAGCCTCTCATGTTTGCAATTACACAAAAATAACTTGAATTAAACATTGAGATAAAAGAAAGACAACACCTAGAACAATGGCAGCAAAGTGCACAGCAAAGTCTTCCTCCTAGCAATTGCGGCACAAGATGGCTTTTTGAGTGAATGAGGGTGGATGAGTGCTGAATGTAGAGAGAAATCTGAGATGGGTGGTGAGAGGTGGTGGATGATTTTAAGTGCACAGCAGGTATGTGTATTTATAGGGAGAGAAAGGCACGGTTTCAAGGTGTTTTGAAGAAGGATTTGGCATCCCAAACCACCAAGGAAAGGGTGAAATTCGAGCAGATTTCAGGTAGGAAAAGGAGTGAAAGTAAGTGTGGAATTTGGACTCCAAATCCCTCAGAAATTAGGCCAACTTCAATCACAATCCAAAGGGGAAAAGGATATGTTCTCCCAGCAGGTTTTAGTGCTTCTAGAAGTGAGACACAAGGCTGGGATTTAGGGATAAGGTTTGGGACCATCTAGAAGGACCATAGGCACCAGAAATCATGTTTCTAGAAAGGTTGTTGTGGCATAAACTTAGGGAATCCACTTGGGGTTTGGTTGCACGTTTTTAGACTTCTACAACCACAGATTTAGGTGATACAATCTGATAAGAACCCCCTTTTGTGGCTGAAAATATGGAAAGATAAGGTGAGGATGAGATAAGGTAGTTTGGATAAGATAAGGTTTTGGATAATGTTTGAGATAATGCTCCATATTTCTTGCTAACTTCTTATCTTCTTATCTTGACTTTATTTTCCCCATCTCTTTAGCTGATTCCTAGCCTTTAATTCTTCAAATTCGTCCATCCTTCTTGCTTGAATCATAAGCTATCCATCCTTGGCCCAAAATAGCTCCAAAACACTCCAAATTGGCTCTTTTTGTACACTTTGTCATTAGGCCCTGAAATTGCACGAAAATGGCTTAAAACTCTATAATTAACATAATTAAGCTAAGTAAATGCAAGAAAACAAGCTAACTAAATCGCATAAATATGCTCCTATCATAAGTGCAAAGATCCCGGCAGTTTTACAATTCCTTGAGTTATAGGCAATACTCGTTTTGAACATGCCATGCTAGATCTAGGTGCATCAATAAATGTCATGCCTTATTCAATTTATGCATCTATGAACTTGGGCGAATTGAAAAATGATGGAGTGATTATTCAATTGGCCGATAGATCTAACGCTTATCCAAAAGGTGTTTTGGAGGATGTTTTAGTGCAGGTGAATCACCTAATCTTTCCGGCGGATTTCTACGTGCTTGAAATGGAAGACTCAGAACGCTCCCCTCCATTACCACTACTACTTGGCCGCCCATTTATGAAGATGATAGGAGCATATTTATGCAACTTAGTTAGCTTGTTTTCTTGCATTTACTTAGCTTAATTATGTTAATTATTGTGTTTAAAGTCATTTTCGTGCAATTTCAGGGCTTAATAACAAAGTGTGCAAAAAGAGCCAATTTGGAGTGATTTGGAGCTATTTTGGGTCAAGGATGGATAGCTTATGAGCCAAGCAAAAAGGATGGACGAATTTGGAGATTTAAAGACAAGGAACCAGCTAGGAAGAAGGAAGAAACAAGTTCAAGTTCTAGAAGATAAGAAAAGAGCAAGAAATAAGGAACATTATCTAGAAAAATTATCCATATCCTTATCTTACCTTATCCTATCCTCACCTTATCCAAATCCTATCCTACCTTGTTTTCAGCCAAAAATAGGGACTCCTAATTATATTTAGACATCTAGAACCTGTTTCTAGAAACCTAATCCTTTCCTAGACTTATGCCGCACCCCCTATTCTAGAACCCTACATTTCAGGCGCCTAGAACCTTTCTAGAAGCCCCATATGCCGCACCTTTCTATCCTAATTCCCTTTGGTTTCTGATTGTTTTAAGCCATTCCACTTGGGTTTTGGTTGGACAATCCTTTTCCCACCATAATTTGCATCAAACAAATCCCTTTCCTTTGCAAAGTAGTTGTAGTTTTCAGCCCTATAAATACCCAAGTGCCGCACCCTTTTCACACACCACCCATCTCAGATTTCTCTCTACATTCAGCACTCATCCACCCTCATTCACTCAAAAAGCCATCTTGTGCCGCAATTGCTAGGAGGAAGAAGGACCTTGCCGTGCACCTTGGCTGCCCATTGTTCTAGGTGTTGTCTTTCTTTTATCTCAATGTTTAATTCAAGTTATTTTTGTGTAATTGCAAACATGAGAGGCTAAATTTCTTATTAGTTGGGGGTGAATTTGAAGCCATGATTATATGCTATATATGAATTGATTACATCCAATTATTGTTTCTTAAGACTTGAATGTGATTTGCTTAACTAAGTTATTAAAACTTGTTTTTGTGTGTTAATTGGGAGTCGACACTTAATTTGCATGCATTAACTTGAAGCTAGAGTATAAGGGAGTTTCACCTAATCGTTATGAACTTATATTCACAAGTAGTAAAGGTTGCTAGTCACAATCATGTCAAGTAAGTCCTAGGCGAGAGTTTCATGCATTCATAGTTATAATTGCCTTGTCAACACTTATGATTTTCAAAGAACGTAATGACCTTTGATATGTTTTCTATCATGCAATCATAGTTAGGGAGTTGATAAGGATAATTTGGTTGTAATGCATGTTTCATTCAATTCAATGAGAAAAGGAAAATCTGATGGTTAATTTGTGCTTACATGGTTAACTTGGAGTGTTGTCATTCATAGTCTAAAGGAATAATAATTGGAAATTGGTTCATGTGCATATATCATGTGTGGAGAAGGATCCTCTAACTAAACTCATCATCCATTCAATTCATCAAAATCGTTTTTCTTAAGTGTTTTAAACAAAGTTTCTGTTTTAAAGTTTAAATTCGTCCAAAACAATCCCCTTTTCATCTAATCTTGTTATTTGAGTCAAAACCTGTTTTCTTTAGTCTTTTGAGTCAAGTTTTACTTTATTTTCGTCAAAATCACTTCTTGGGTCTTAAATTGAGTCTTTTTGGTTGTTTTAAGTTGTTTTGAGTCTTTTAAACCTGTTTTGAGTCCCTTGAGTCTATTTAAACGTTTTTAAGTTTGTTTTTGTGTTTTTAAGTCTAAATTGTGTTGATTAGCATCCCTAGTTAATCCCCGGTCTAGAACGATCCCTACTTGCATCATATACTACAATTGTCAAAAATAGGGTTTAATTTGTGTGTCAAGTAATTTTCACATCAGAAGACTGCCTGTACAAAGATTGACGTCTTCAAAGGAACATTGACCATGGAATTTGATGGGGAAGTGATTGATTTCAATATTTCTGATGCTATGAGATATCCTCATGATGATCACTCTTGTTTCTCTATTGATGTAATTAAATCTTTGGCACAGGAATTCTTTGATGATCTGAATGAGGATGCACTTGAAAAGACACTCACACAAGGCATTGGAGTAAAAAACGAAGGGCTAACACTTAGGCATACCCACGGCAACAACAAGGAAGACCTTGCCGTGCCTATTCAAGAAGACATGGTGGAGATGGTTGCTGCCCTAGAGTCAAATCCAAAGCATATTGGTAAGTCTCCTACCCTAAATTCAATTCCCGTTTCGACTAACAAGTTGCTTCCTTCTATAGTACAGCCACCTTCCCTAGAGCTTAAACCATTGCCTAGCCATTTGAAGTATGTGTTTTTGGGAGAACAAGAGACGTTGCCCGTCATCATCTCTTCATCACTCACGGCTCAAGAGGAGGACAAGTTGGTGAGGGTGCTTCGGGAGTACAAAACTGCCATTGGGTGGACATTGGCCGATATTAAGGGAATTAGCCCTACTATTTGCATGCATCGAATACTTTTGGAGGAAGGAGCCAAACCGTCAAGAGAAGCACAACGCCGACTCAATCCACCCATGATGGACGTTGTGAAGAAGGAAGTAATCAAGCTACTCGATTGTGGAGTGATTTATCCAATTTCTGATAGCCGTTGGGTCTCTCCTGTCCAAGTTGTTCCTAAGAAGTCCGGAGTCACTGTAGTCGCAAACGCAGAGAATGAGCTTGTGCCTACTCGAATCCAAACCGGATGGAGAGTTTGCATTGACTATCGGAAACTCAACGCCACAACAAGAAAGGATCACTTCCCGCTGCCCTTCATCGACCAAATGCTTGAAAGGTTAGCCGGTCATGCTTTTTATTGTTTTCTTGATGGATATTCTGGATATAACCAAATTGTGATAGCCCCGGATGACCAAGAAAAGACCACGTTCACGTGCCCCTTTGGAACTTTTGCTTATCGTCGCATACCATTCGGCTTATGCAACGCACCCGCCACATTCCAAAGGTGTATGGTAAGTATCTTCTCCGATTTTGTTGAAAAGATTATTGAAGTATTTATGGATGATTTCAGTGTGTTTGGGGATTCTTTTGATAATTGTTTGGATAATCTTACCTTGATCTTGCAACGATGCGTTAAAACTAATCTTGTTTTAAATTGGGAAAAATGTCATTTTATGGTAAAACAAGGCATCGTTTTGGGGCACATTATCTCCGAACGAGGTATTGAGGTTGATAAAGCAAAAATAGATCTTGTACGCTACTTACCCTCTCCCACTTCGGTGAGAGAGGTTCGTTCGTTTCTTGGACATGCAGGATTCTATCGGCGATTTATTAAGGACTTTTCAAAGATTGCACAGCCCCTATGCCGTTTGCTTCAAAAGGAGGTGACCTTCAAGTTTGATGAGAAGTGCGAATCGGCATTCAAGCAACTCAAAGAGAAGCTCACCACGGCACCAATCATTGTGTCACCAGATTGGAACCTTCCGTTCGAGCTCATGTGCGATGCATCCGATTATGCCGTAAGAGCCGTTTTGGGACAAAGATGGGACAAGAAGCCGCATGTCATATACTATGCTTCTCGGACATTGAATGACGCTCAATTGAATTACTCCACAACGGAAAAAGAACTTCTAGCTGTTGTCTTTGCTTTAGATAAATTTCGTTCTTATTTAATTGGTACTAAAGTAATTGTTTACTCTGATCATGCAGCTTTGAAGTACTTGTTCACCAAAAAGGAGGCCAAACCAAGACTTATCCGTTGGATGCTCCTTCTTCAAGAATTTGACATAGAGATCCGAGACAAGAAAGGGAGTGAAAACGTAGTGGCTGACCATCTGAGCCGAATGGTCCATGAGGAAGAAGCCGTACCCATCTTAGACACATTCCCGGATGAACAATTGATGACCCTCGAGGTAAGTGAGCCTTGGTTTGCTGATTTAGTGAATTATTTGGTGACTTAGCAAGTTCCGAGCACCCTAGAGAAGCAAAAACGTGAGAAACTTAAAAAGGATGCTCGATTCTATGTTTGGGATGATCCATACTTGTGGAAATATTGTCCGGACCAGATTATACGAAGATGTGTGCATAATTCTGAGTTTAATTCCATTCTTGCTTTTTGTCATTCTTATGCATGTGGGGGTCATTTTGGCACCCAAAGGACGGCCCTCAAAGTGTTAGAATCTGGTTTTTATTGGCCCACATTGTTTAAAGATGCTAGAATGTTTTGCCTAACATGTGATAGATGTCAAAAAACAGGAAGTATTGGTGCACGGGACCAAATGCCGCAAAGCCCTATCTTTAATGTTGAGATTTTTGACGTTTGGGGTATTGATTTTATGGGTCCTTTTCCTTCATCATTTGGTTTTATTTACATCTTGCTTGCCGTTGATTATGTTTCTAAATGGGTGGAAGCTAAAGCCACCCGTACTAACGATTCTAGAGTTGTTGCAGATTTCATCAAAACTAACATATTCTCTAGATTTGGCATGCCAAGAGTGTTCATAAGTGATGGCGGATCTCATTTTTGTAATCGGACCATTGCGGCGCTGTTTAAGAAGTACAATGTAAAGCATAAGGTTGCCACGCCTTACCATCCTCAAACAAGTGGCCAAGCCGAAGTTTCGAATAGAGAAATCAAGCAAATCTTGGAGAAGACCGTTGGGCCAAACCGGAAGGATTGGAGCTTGCGCTTAGACGATGCATTGTGGGCATATCGCACGGCCTACAAAACACCCCTAGGGATGTCTCCATTTCGGCTAATCTATGGCAAGCCGTGTCACCTACCTGTGGAATTAGAGCATAAGGCACATTGGGCGGTGAAAGCATTCAATTTGGACTTAGATGCTGCTGGAATTCAAAGAAAGCTCCAAATAAATGAACTTGAGGAGATAAGGAATGAAGCATACGAGAATGCCCACATTTACAAGGAGAAAACCAAGGCGTTTCATGACAAGATGATTCGGGGCAAAACATTCACAATTGGGCAGAAAGTGTTGCTTTTCAACTCCCGTCTACGTTTATTCCCGGGTAAGTTACGTTCTAAGTGGATTGGACCTTTTGTTGTTACTAATGTTTTTCCATATGGTACAGTTCAAGTCCAAAGCTTAAGGAATGGGCAAGAATTCAAGGTAAACGGACATCGATTGAAGCCCTATTATGAGAGTGCCGTGGAGCAAGTTGTGGAAGAGATCCCCTTCCATGCCGTGGGCTCCAATGGAGAGTGAATGGAGTTCTTCGTCCGGCTGCAAGACGTTAAAGCAAGCGCTTTGTGGGAGGCAACCCATGGAATCAACAAGGGAAGCACGAGAAAGCACTGATGTGAAAATAGTTAAGCACTCAAATTAACCCTCTTGTTGTAGATTGTAGTATAGATGCAAGTAGGGATCGTTCTGGACCGGGGATTAGGAGGGCTTGCTAAAACCTCTAAACTGACTCTAAAACATAAAAACAAAGTTAAAAACGTAAGGAAAGACTCACAAGACTCAAAACAAGTTTGATAGGAGCATATTTATGCGATTTAGTTAGCTTGTTTTCTTGCATTTACTTAGCTTAATTATGTTAATTATAGAGTTTTAAGCCATTTTCGTGCAATTTCAGGGCCTAATGACAAAGTGTACAAAAAGAGCCAATTTGGAGTGTTTTGGAGCTATTTTGGGCCAAGGATGGATAGCTTATGATTCAAGCTAGAAGGATGGACGAATTTGAAGAATTAAAGGCTAGGAATCAGCTAAAGAGATGGAGAAAATAAAGTCAAGATAAGAAGATAAGAAGTTAGCAAGAAATATGGAGCATTATCTCAAACATTATCCAAAACCTTATCTTATCCAAACTACCTTATCTCATCCTCACCTTATCTTTCCATATTTTCAGCCACAAAAGGGGGTTCTTATCAGATTGTATCACCTAAATATGTGGTTGTAGAAGTCTAAAAACGTGCAACCAAACCCCAATTGGATTCCCTAAGTTTATGCCACAACAACCTTTCTAGAAACATGATTTCTGGTGCCTATGGTCCTTCTAGATGGTCACAAACCTTATCCCTAAATCCCAGCCTTGTGTCTCACTTCTAGAAGCACTAAAACCTGCTGGGAGAACATATCCTTTTCCCCTTTGGATTGTGATTGAAGTTGGCCTAATTTCTGAGGGATTTGGAGTCCAAATTCCACACTTACTTTCACTCCTTTTCCTACCTGAAATCTGCTCGAATTTCACCCTTTCCTTGGTGGTTTGGGATGCCAAATCCTTCTCCAAAACACCTTGAAACCGTGCCTTTCTCTCCCTATAAATACACATACCTGCTGTGCACTTAAAATCATCCACCCTTCACCATAATTCAGCTACATCCATCCACCACCCTCAAACACCATCTGCCGCAGCAAGGAAGGAAGGAAAAGAAGATACTTGGAGCGTTTCTAGGTGTATTCTATCCTTAGTTTAATGTTTGTTTTAATTTGGTTTTCAATTATGTGGAACTAAGTTTATTTTAGTTGGGGGTGAATTTGAAGCCATGATTATATGCTATATATGAATTGATTACATCCAATTATTGTTTCTTAAGACTTGAATGTGATTTGCTTATCTAAGTTATTAAAACTTGTTTATGTGTGTTAATTGGGAGTCGACACTTAATTTGCATGCATTAACTTGAAGCTAGAGTATAAGGGAGTTTCACCTAATCGTTATGAACTTATATTCACAAGTAGTAAAGGTTGCTAGTCACAATCATGTTAAGTAAGTCCTAGGCAAGAGTTTCATGCATTCATAGTTATAATTGCCTTGTCAACACTTATGATTTTCAAAGAACGTAATGACCTTTGATATGTTTTCTATCATGCAATCATAGTTAGGGACTTGATAAGGATAATTTGGTTGTAATGCATGTTTCATTCAATTCAATGAGAAAAGGAAAATCTGATGGTTAATTTATGCTTACATGGTTAACTTGGAGTGTTGTCATTCATAGTCTAAAGGAATAATAATTGGAAATTGGTTCATATGCATATGTCATGTGTGGAGAAGGATCCTCTAACTAAACTCATCATCCATTCAATTCATCAAAATCGTTTTTCTTAAGTGTTTTAAACAAAGTTTCTGTTTTAAAGTTTAAATTCGTCCAAAACAATCCTCTTTTCATCTAATCTTGTTATTTGAGTCTTTTAAACCTCTTTTGAGTCCCTTGAGTCTATTTAAACGTTTTTAAGTTTGTTTTTGTGTTTTTAAGTCTAAATTGTGTTGATTAGCATCCCTAGTTAATCCCCGGTCTAGAACGATCCCTACTTGCATCATATACTACAATTGTCAAAAATAGGGTTTAATTTGTGTGTCAAGTAATTTTCACATCAAAGTTCAAAAGACTCAAAACGGGCTGAAAACACTCAAAACCGCCTAAAAACACTAGTTAGGCAGTTTCTGACCTTAAATGAACTTTGGACGAAAATATGAGTTTGGTTTGGCTCAAAAACACTTAAAACATGAACAAAACATATTTAAGACACTTTAGAACAAGAAAGTAAATGGGGGGTTTTGATTTGGACGAATTTAAAGCTAAAACAAACAGAATGTAAACTAGGCAGATTCTAGAGCAAACAATGTTAAAAACGTTTGAAACTCAGATGGTTGATGGATTAGCTAGAGGTCCATTATCCACACATGACACACTTGTATACGAATCGATTTCCAATTGCTTTTCGATAAATTATGAAGCCCAACACCCCAAATTAACCGTGATGCACAAATTAACCCTCAGATTTTCCTTATATCATTGAATTGGATGAATGCATACAACAATCCAAATTATTCTCCAAAAGTCCTCCACATGAATGCATATTAGAGATACAATCAGAAATCATTAAGTTTCATGAAAATCATAAGTGTTGGCGAGACATTCGTAACTATGAATGCATGATATGTTTGCCAAGAACTCAATTAACGCGATTGTGACAAGCAACCTTCACTACTTATGAATATAAACTTGTAACGATTAGGTGAAACTCATTTATATTCTAGCATCAAGTTCATGCATGAAAACTAAGTATGCATCCTTAATCAACAAACAAGAACAAGTTATGAATAAAACAGTTAATCGAATTGCATTCACAACTTATTAAATCACAACTGGAAGAAATCAATTCATATCTCAAGCATGTCCATGGCTTCAAACTTCCCCCTAGCTAATTAGGGGTTTAGCCACTCATGTTCACAGCAAAGCAAAGATAATTGAACTTAAACATAAACAAAGAATAGAGTACACCTCGAAACGCTCTAACAATCCAACGTCTTGAATGGCAAGCACGTCCAAGAGTCTCCTTCCTTCTTCTTTGCTGCGGCACAAGGGTGTTTGGTGGTGATTTGTGGTGAATTGTGGTGGTGGATGGATGTAGGTAGGTTATGGTGAAGGATGGATGATGGAATGGTTAAGGTGGTGGAGGGCTGCGGCAAAGGGTAGGGAAGGGTGATGGCTGCGGCAGAGAATGGTTGTGGGTGAATGGTTGTGGCTGAATGTTTGGATGGTGAATGAATGATCGTAGAGGGTGCGGCAGAGATGTATATTTAAAGGGTTTTGGGTAACAAGGCTCAGGAATCAATTTAAGTTAGAGAATTAAATCCAAAACTTAGAGGAAATAAGGCCCAAGGTCAGAAAATTAAAGGAAAGGGTAAGGGACTTGCGGCTAGGGCAGAAACTAAAGGGAAATAGGCTATCTTTCACGGCAAGGAAGAGGAATGTCCTCTCCTTGCTGATTTTGGGTGAATTTAAAAGGGGAATGTGGACTTTTTGTGCGGCAAGAATGTGTGAGAGGAGGGATTGGTGCGGCAAGGCCTTAGGATGGGGAATTAAGTGTCCAAAAGTCTTTAGGGCCCAAGCTTTGTGGCTGGAACTTAAGGAAATTTGGTTTAGGAAAGGTCAACCAAAATAGGAAACTTAGGCTTAACTTTCCTATTCCAAGTAGGAATCCTTGTTCAATTAGGAATCCTCATTTGAGTCGGAATCCTCTTTCTTCTAGGAATCCTCTTTCTTCTAGGAATCCTCATTTGAGTAGGAATCCTTTGTTGATTAGGAATCCTTCGTTGATTAGGAATCCTTCGTTGATTAGGAATCCTAACCTCTTCAAGTCTTCAATTTCGTCCATTCCTTTTGCTCCAAGCATGTGAGATTCATTCCAAGCCCAACTTTGCTCCAAAAGGCTCCAAAATGCTCCTTATTGCTTCGTAGGCCCTTTAAACCTACAAACACACGAAACTAACTCAAAACACTAAAATAACTAAGAAATAACAACGTAAATGCATGAGAACAAGCATACTAAGTCGCATAAATATGCTCCTATCAAGCACTTCATAACCAGGTGTTTATGTTCCTAAACTCTAAACTTTGTTGATTTTACTTTGCAATTCATGTGTTATTTGCTATCTGTCTGCTTGTGTTTGTGTGTGTTTATGTTTGAAACATTGAGGACAATGTTTGATTTAAGTGTGGGGGGGTAAACAAGCTGTTTTTGCATGAGTTTCGTGGGTTTTATCCACCTATCACTTACAATGTTGTTTTTCACTGTTTTTATGTGTTTTGAAGCATTTTAGAGTGTTTTGTCATAAAAATCCGAAAATTTCATAAAAATTTGAAAAATTGTTTTGAAAAAGCCAAAAAGATTTGTTTTTGTGTGTTTGTTTGTGTTTTAGGGTACCTTCCAACCCAATGATGAGGATTTGGTTTTTAATTGCATGACTGTTAAGGAAAATTGTAAACATGGATGGAAGTTTGATATACCTTTGGTTTATGCTTGGTTGTCGTTGTTGTTTATGAATTCACATTTGATTACAAAGAAAAAAAAATCAATTTTTGTAACATGCTTGAAGGAAGGAACCCAAATTAACGCTACAACCCTGTGAGACTTGAGCCTAAACGTTCTTTGGAGAGTTAAAAATCTGTGCATTCATTGTTTTCTAAAGTTGTTGCATGATCTCATTATTCTTTGCTTGGTTACTACTTAGAAGGCGTTTCATCATTTTGTTCCAAATACTAGAACTCATATCCGTTTCATTCAAAACATGGTATTGAGTGCATAACACATAAACAAGATGAAGTTGTATAGTAAACCAAGAGCCAAAAAGCCATCCCCGTGCAAATATGTTTAGGATTACCCCCGTTGAGCCGTGTTTAGCCTATTTCTTTGTTCACCCACATCATCCTCACCAAGCCTAGAATAGGACCATCCATACCCTTGTTCTTGAAGCATAGTAAAGCATGACTTTAGAGGGAATTCCTTTTGAGTAATTGTATGCAGAAAACAAGTGTGGGGGAAGAGATTTTTGGTGTTTTTGAGTACAAAAAGAAAAGAAAAATTCGTGGAAAAAGAAAAGAAAAAAAAAAAGTTGTGAAAAGAATGAAAAAGAGTGAAAAATATGTGAAAAAAGAGTTCTAAAGTGTTGATTGTTTGAAGAAAGGGTCCAAAAAGTTGAATTAGGCCTTAAGTGTTGCTTGAATCTTCCCTTAAGTTTAAAAGTTGATTTCTGCATTCTAAAATGAATTCTAAGTGTCAATTTCATTACTTTGCTTGCTATTGCTTAAAGAACGTTTGTTTATCCTTACCTTTCTTTGTTAACCAATACCTTAGCCCCGTTACAACCCTTAACTTCAATCTTGTGTGTTGTGTGTTTCAATTTGTGGAGTTTGGAATTGGTATGAGCATATGGTGTCACTGGTTCTCGCGTCTAAGTAGTAGCATTCCATTCATGAGATCATATTTAAACATGCTTAATAACTCCAGAAAATGCGTTCTTTGTCATAAACATATGTGAGTATTCGTTTTCATTTTTACGTCAATCTTCTCACATATAACTAGTGTAGGGTGTGTAGTCAGAAAATCTGTGTGAAAAAGAGTGTATCTTGTAAGGAATTGGGTGAATTCTCTAAGGCATGTTACTACATTCAAATCATTGTTTTAATTGATTAAATGCGAGCTAATAAGTGACGACTGTGATTAAGTATGTGCTCAAGCGAAAGGATGACTAAAATTTATGTGAATGATGATCTTTAATATGTCATGTGCGTTGGAAATCCCTGAGGAAAACGTTGGAAGGTTTAGATTGTGTTTTGTTTGTTACTTTGTTTCATTTGTTTCGTTTTGCTCGAGGACTAGCAAAAGCTAAGTGTGGGGGAATTTGATATGAGCATATTTATGCGAATTAGTTGGCTTGTTCTCGTGCATTTATGTTAGTTATTTGTATTTAATTTAGTATTTTAAGCTATTTTCGTGTGTTTGTAGGTCCCAAGGGGTAAAGTATCAAGAAAGTGCATTTTGGAGCCTTTTGGAGCTATTTTGGGCATGTTTTGGATAGCTTATGATTGGAGCAACGTAGATGGACGAAATTGAAGACCAAAGCATGCTAGGAATCAGCTAAAGAGAAGAGGAAAAATAAATTCAAGTCAAAGAAGGAAAAGAAATCCAAGAAGAAGAAGGGTTGACTAAGTCAAAGTTTCCTTACTTTGACCTTTGACTTTCTCAATCCTATTTTATCAAGGCTTTAACTACAAGGAGGAGTCCTAGATCTATTGGGATACTTTAAATACCAAATGAAGGAGGAAGCCGCACCTACATGCCAGCCATATCTTCCTTGCCGTGCAAGGAAGTGCTTCCTTGTTCCTTTTGGACCCTTGCCGCACATGCTTTGATGGTTGTCCTTTCTTGCTGCACAAGTAAGCCACATTCCCTTGTTATTTAGGATAGTGCCGCACCTCTTCTTCCCTCATATACCTTTGCCACACTTAAATTCACATTCCCTTTCAGTTTTGGACCTAAACTAGCAAGGAAAACACTTTTCCTTGTCCCAAAAGACCTTTCCTCTTTGAATTTATCCCAGCCGCACCTTGTGACCCATTCCCCTTAGGTTTTTGCATCTAAATTCCTATTTCCTTTAAGTTTTAGAACAATTCCTGATTACCTAATTTATTTTGGAGCCTTGGCCTATAAATACAAGACTTTGCTGCAACCATTCAACCATCCACTCACTCATTCATACAAACTACACATACATTCAACTCTCTCTCACTCTGCCGCACCTCTTTCCCATCCTTCACCCCAAAACACATCCTAAACCTCCCTCAACCACTTGTGCCGCAGCAAAGGAGAAGAAGGAAGACCTTGGACGTTTTTGTTCTTCAAGCTTTGGATCATTGGAGCGTTCTAGGTGTAATTCTTTCTTTGTTATAAATGTTTAAATTAAATTCTTGTTGCTTTGCTGTGAACATGAGTGGCTAGACCCCTTTTTGGCTAGGGGTGACTTCAAAGCCATGATTATGGGTGCAATATGAATTGATAAGTTTCAGTTACGAATTCTTGAGTTGTGAATGCAATTGGCTTAACTGTTTGATTGATAACTTATTTGTGTTTGTTGATTGAGGGTCGACACTTAATTGGCATGCATGAATTTGATGCTAGAGTATAAGGGAGTTTCACATAATCGTTACAACCTTATACTCATAAGTGGTGAATGTCGCTTATAAACGATCGCGTTAAGTTCAATTCCTAGCATGAGTGACATGATGTCATAGTTACAAGTGCTTTGTCAATGCTTATGATTTTCATTGAACGTAATGATCTTTGATTGTATCTTTATTATGATGTCATGTAGGGGACTTTTGAAGAATGCTTTGGGTTGTCGAATGATGTCATCCAATCCAATAACTCAAGGAAAATCTGATGGTTAATTAGTGATGTCACGGTTAACTTGGGGCATTGTCATTCGTGATTCAATGAAGGAGTAACTGGGAATCGATTCGTTTGCATACATAACATGTGTGGAGAAAGAGCCTCTAGCTAGCCCATCATCCATCCAAACTTCTCAAAAACGTTTTCAAACTTTGTTTTACTTTAAAATCTGTTTTCAACTTGTTTTCCTTTTAAATTCGTTCAAACAAAACCCCCCCTTTACTTTCTTGTTTTAAATTGTTTTAAACTTATTTTGTTTGTGTTTTTAAGTGTTTTGAGTCAAGCCAAAACCTTATTTTCGTCCAAAATTGTGTTTAGAGTCAGAAACTGCCCAGTTTGTGTTTTTAGGCAGTTTTGAGTGTTTTCAAACTATTTTGAGTCTTGTGAACTTGTTTTAAGTCTTTTGAACCTATTCAAACGTTTTTAACTTTATTTTTGAGTCTTTGAGTCAGTTTTAAATCGATTGGCAATCCCTCCTAATCCCCGGCCTAGAACGATCCCTACTTGCACCTATACTACAATTCACACCAAGAGGGTTTAATTTGTGTGCTTAATATATTTCGCATCACCTAGCCTAGAATAGGACCATCCTTACCCTTGTTCTTAAGGCGTAGTGAAGCATGACCTAGAGTGAATTCCCTTGGTTCATTATTGGGCAGCAAATAAGTGTGGGGGAAGGGTTTCAACGTGATTATGTGTGTGCCTAGCAAAACAAAAAGGCACGGCAAAAGAAAAAAAAAAAAAAAAAAAAAAAAAAAAAAAAAAAAAAAAAAAAGAAGAAAAATTCGTGAGAAAAAGAAAAGTATGTGAAAAAGTGAGAATAAGGGTCCAAAAAGTTGAAATCGGCCCTAAATATTGTATGATTATTCCCCTAGTATGTCAAAGTTTGTGGCTGCATTCAAAAGGGAGTTCTAAGTGTCATATTCATTACTTTGCTTGCTATTGCTTTAAGAACGTTTGTTTTCCTTACCTTTCTTTGTTAGCCAATCACCCTAGCCCCGTTACAACCCTTAACTTCAATCTTGGGTGTTGTGTGATCAATAATGTGGAGTTTGGGATTGGTATGAGCATATGGTATCCCTGGTTCTCGCGTCTAAGTAGTAGCATTCCATTCATGAGATCATATCTATACATGCTTTATAACTCCAGAAATTGCTTTCTTTGCTGTAAGCATATGTGAGTGTTCGTTTTCATATTTACATCAATCTTCTCACATATACCTAGTGTAGGGTGTGTAGTTAGAAAATCTGAGTGAAAATAAGAGTGAAACCGTAAGGAATTGAGTGAATTCTCTAAGGCATGTTACTACGTTCAAAACATTGTTTTAATTGGTTAAATGTGAGCTAATGAATGGTGACTATGTTTAAGTATGTGCTCGAGGGTGGGGATGACTAAAATCTATGGTTGTGATGATCTTTAATATGTCATGTGCGTTGGAAATCCCTGAGACAAACGTTGGAAGGTTTAGATTGTGTTTTGTTTGTTTCGTTTTGCTCGAGGACTAGCAAAAGCTAAGTGTGGGGGAATTTGATAGGAGCATATTTATGCGACTTAGTTAGCTTGTTTTCTTGCATTTAGTTAGCTAAACAATGTTAATTATAGTGTTTAAAGTTATTTTCGTCCAATTTCAGGTCCTAAGTGTCAAAGTGACAAAAAGAAGCAATTTGGAGCATTCTAGAGCATTTTTGGGCCAAGATTGGACAGTGCAAACATGGAGGCTTGAGGATGGACGAATTTGAAGAAAGGAAGGCTTGGAATCAACCAAGAAAGATGGAGAATTAAATTCAAGTTCAGAAAGATAAGATAAAAGCAAGAAAAAAGGAACATTATCTCTAACCTTATCACCTTATCTTATCTTATCCTTACCTTATTGATGTGATATATATTAAGCACTCAAATTAAACCCTCTTGTTGTCAATTGTAGTAAGTATGCAAGTAGGGATCGTTCTGGACCGGGGATTAGGAGGGATTGCTAATCGACTTTAAAAACACAAAAACAAAGTTAAAAACGTTTGGAAAGGTTTACAAGACTCAAAACAAGTTAAAAACACTTTAAACGGCTTAAAAACACTTTATGGACAGGTTTAAAATACTAAGAAAGATTTTGGACGAAAATTAAGTTTAGGTTGACTCAAAACTCTTGAAAACACAAAGAAAACAGGTTTTAGACACTTAAAAACAAGTAAGTAAATGGGGGGTTTTGAGTTGGACGAATTTGAAAATAAAACAAAGACTTTGTAAAGTAAACAAGTTTGAAAACGATTTTGAAAACTTTGATGGTTGATGGGCTAGCTAGAGGGTCCTTCTCCACACATGACACACTTGTACATAAATCGATCTCCAATTGCTTTTCAATGAACCAAGAACCTCAACACCCCAGATTAACCGTGATGCACTAATTAACCCTCAGATTTTCCTTATGTCATTGAATTGGATGATGCATACGACAACCCAAATTATTCTCCAACGGTTCCCTACATGATGCATAGAAGAGATACAATTAGAGATCATTAAGTTCCATGAAAATCATAAGTGTTGACAAGGCATTCGTAACTATGATGCATGATACGTTTGCCAGGAATCCAATTAACGCGATTGTGACAAGCAACCTTCACTACTTATGAATGTAAGTTCATAACGATTAGGTGAAACTCCCTTACATTCTAGCATCAAATTCCTGCATGAAAACTAAGTATGCATCCTCAATCAACATACAAGAACAAGTTATGAATAAAACAGGTAATTGAATTGCATTCACGATTCATCAAGCCACAATTGGAAGAAATCAATTCATATCTCAAGCATGTTCATGGCTTCGAATTCCCCCCTAGCTAAGTAGGGGGCTTAGCCACTCATAGTCACAACAAGATTAAAGAATAATGAAGTAAACATTGAAATTAAGAACGAAGTACACCTAGAATGCTCCAATCTGAAAGCTTGAAACGTCCAAGGCTCCTTCCTCTCCACCTTGCTGCGGCACAAAGAGTCTAAGATGGGTATGGATGTGTTTGGATGAAGGGATGTGAGTCTAGAGAGAGTGAGGGCTGCGGCAAAGGGAGATTTTGGGCTGAAAGTGTGTGAATGATTGAATTGTTGAGTGAATGATGGATAGGTAAGTGAATGGATGGTGGAATGGTCTGTTTAGGGTGCAGCAAGGGCCTTGTATTTATAGGGGAAGGTAGAGCACGGTTTGGAATGATTTTAGGCAATGTTTAGGACTCCAAATCCTCCAAGAAAAGGTAAGAAATCAGAATTAAAAGGAGAAAAGGAAAGGTGATGTGCAGCAGGAACAAAAAGAAAAGGGAAAGGTGATTTAGTTGCTGATTTTGGGGAGAAAGGGCAAGTAACTTAATTCCTGATTTGGGGAAAGAAAAAGGGAATGTATCTTGCAGCAAAGAAAGGGGAAAGTGTAAGGAGAGGTGCGGCTAGGTGGAAAAGGGAAAGGGAATGTGATTTCCTTGCTGTTTTGGGTGAAATCATGTCTTAATTTGAAAGGAAAGAGGAAATGTTGTGCGGCAAGGATGTAAATAAGAAGGGAATGTGATAAACATGTGCAGAAAGTTAAAGGTTATGTCCTAAATTGAAAGGGAAAGATGATACTTGTGCAGCAAGAAAGGTAATGTGAGGAAGGAGATGCGGCAACAACCTTAAAGGCAAGGGAAAGGTCCTCCTTGCACGGCAAGGAATGTTGAGCTTAGGAACATGTGCAGCAACCTTCTTGAGCAAGGAATTAGGAATCCCAAATTGTCTAGGATTCCCTCTTTGTAATTGAAACCTTGATAAAATAGGAGTAAGGAAACTTTGACTTAGTCAACCCCTCTTCTTCTTGGATTCCTTTTTCTTCTTTGACTTTAATTAATTTTTCCTCTTCTCTTAGCTGATTCCTAGCATGTCTTGGTCTTCAATTTCGTCCATCTACTTTGCTCCAAGCATATGCTATCCAAAACTTGCCCAAAAATGCTCCAAAAGGCTCCAAAATGCACTTTCTTGCTATATTACCCCTTGGGACCTACAAACATACGAAAATAGCTTAAAATACTAAATTAAATATGAATAATCAACATAAATGCATGAGAACAAGCTAACTAAATCGCATAAATATGCTCATATCAAATTCCCCCACACTTAGCTTTTGCTAGTCCTCGAGCAAAATGGAACAAACAAAACAAAGTAAAGTAAACAAAACATACTCTAAACCTTCCAACGCTTTCCTCAGGGATTTCCAACGCACATGACATATCAAAGATCATCATTCACATAGATTTTAGTCATCCTTACGCTCGAGCACATACTTAATCACAGTCGTCACTTACTAGCTCGCATTTAATTAATTAAAACAATGATTTGAATGTAGTAACATGCCTTAGAGAAATCACCCAACTCCTTACAAGATACACTCTTTTTCACACAGATTTTCTGACTACACACCCTACACTAGTTATATGTGAGAAGATTGATGTAAAAATGAAAACGAAGACTCACATATGTTTATGACAAAGAAAGCATTTTCTGGAGTTATTAAGCATGTTTTAAATATGATCTCATGAATGGAATGCTACTACTTAGACGCGAGAACCAGTGACACCATATGCTCATACCAATTCCAAACTCCACAAATTGAAATACACAACACTCAAGACCGAAGTTAAGGGTTGTAACGGGGCTAGGGTATTGGTTAACAAAGAAAGGTAAGGATAAACAAACGTTCTTTAAGCAATAGCAAGCAAAATAATGAAATTGACACTTCGAATTCATTTTAGAATGCAGAAATCAACTTTTGAACTCAAGGGAAGATTCATGCAACACTTAGGGCCTAATTCAACTTTTTGGACCCTTTCTTCAACAATCAACACTTTAGAACTCTTTTTTCACATATTTTTCACTCTTTTTCATTCTTTTCACAACTTTTCTTTTTTTCTTTTCTTTTTCCACGAATTTTTCTTTTCTTTTCTTTCTTTTCTAGCCATGAACTTCGGCATACACACACAAATCCTTTCCCCCACACTTGTTTTCTGCAACATGTTACTCAAAAAGAATTCCCTCTAAGTCATGCTTTACTATGCTTCAAGAACAAGGGTATGGATGGTCCTATTCTAGGCTTGGTAAGGATGATGTGGGTTAACAATGAAATAGGCTAAACAAGGCTCAACGGGGTTAAACCTAAACACAATTCACGGGGGATGGCTATTTGGCTCTTGGTTTACTATACACTTCATCTTGATTATGTGTTATGCACTCAATACCATGCTTTGAATGAAACGGATATGAGTTCTAGTATTTGGAACTAAATGATGAAACGCCTTCTAAGTAGTAACCAAGCAAAGAATAATGAGATCATGCAACGACTTTAGAAAACAATGAATGCACAGATTTTTAACTCTCCAAAGAACGTTTAGGCTCAAGTCTCACAGGGTTGTAGCGTTAATTTGGGTTCCTTCCTTCAAGCATGTTACAAAAACTGATTTTTTCTTTGTAATTATATGTGAATTCATAAACAACAACGACAACCAAGCATAAACCAAAGGTATATCAAACTTCCATCCATGTTTACAACTTTCCTTAACAGTCATGCAATTAAAAACCAAATCCTCATCATTGGGTTGGAAGGTACCCTAAGACGCAAACAAACACACAAAAACAAATCTTTTTGGCTTTTTCAAAACAATTTTTCAAATTTTTATGAAATTTTCGGATTTTTATGTCAAAACACACTAAAATGCTTCAAAACACACTAAAAACACATAAAAACAGTGAAAAACAACATTGCAAGTGATAGGTGAATAAAACCCACGAAATTCATGCAAAAACAACTTGTTTACCCCCCCACACTTAAATCAAACATTGTCCTCAATGTTTCAAACATAAACTCACACAAAAGCAAACAAACAAACAACAAATAAAACATGAAATGCAAGGTAAAATCAACAAAGATTAGAGTTTAGGAACATAAACACCTGGTTATAATGCCGGATCATCCAAAAGCTCTTTGTTGAATGCATGGGTTGCCTCCCAAGAAGCGCTTGCTTTAACGTCGTGCAGCCGGACGATACTTCTCTTTTATCCTTGAATGGAAGATGGTAGTTGAAATGATCCGGTAACGGTTTAAATTCAAGAGTAGGTGCCTGAATCACCAACAACATGTTAGTATAAAACAAAATTGGAATTCGGGGAGGTGGCTTACCTGTGTGATCCAACAAGAACTCCAGAACAAACACAACTTCGAAAGTTTTAGGAAGCACATCCTTGCTGCACCATGGAGAAATTGAGGGACTGTTGCATTTGGCCAGATTTATTGTGAGGGTTGTGACTTGTCCCGTGTCATAGAATCTAACTTCTTCGGGAATTGTTGTCTCAAGTACATCCTCTTTGACTAATTCTAGACATTCCTCATCCACTTCTTTCTCTTGAATGTTTGGAAAGGTTTCGAAGATGCCTTCCTCACCCTCTTCTTCTTTGGATTGCATGAACCTGCAAGGAATAGGGACATTTGGTGGAATAGGGTCAGAAAGTATTGAATATGGAACTACCTTACCTAAATTGGATGGTGTAGGATCCTTGAAAGGTTGCGGCAATGGTGGTTCCCAACTTGCCGTGTTCTTGTCATCTTCCTCTTCCTCAAGCAGCCACTGTTCATTCATGTTTTGGCTTGATTCGGACATCTTGGGTTCATCTCCAACCTCCATGCCACTTTGTTCTTGAATTTGCCCCATGAATTCGGCGATCTCGCCCATTTGATTCCTCAGTTCGCCCAATTTCTTGGCTTGATTTTGCTGCCCCTGCACCATAGTGGTTAGTAATTGAATAATTTGATCATTATCCATCGACGAACCTGAATTTGTTTGGGCTTCTTGCGGGGGAGGCTGGGGTGGCTGCATAGGCATTGAATAAAACTCCTCATATCGCTGCCAATATCCTTCTTGTTGAGCCTCTTTGGCTTGATTTTTCACCTCTTTGGTGTAATTGTGTATTTTTGTGACTTGATTTTGCTGCCCCTGCACCAAAGTGGTTAGTAATTGAATAATTTGATCATTATCCATGGACGAACCTGAATTTGGTTGGATTTGTTGTGGGGGAGGCATAGGCTCTGAATAGAACTCCTCATAGGGCTGCCAATATGCTTCGTGTTGAACTTGTTGAGGTTCCCACCACATAGAATTTGAATGATTGCTCCACTCTGAATTGTACGTGTTGGAAAACAAGTCGTTTCTCGATTGATTAGGGCTTTGATAACCCCAGGTATCGACATTCTCCCAACCTCTTTGTGGACGTTCATGGGCTCGATATCCTTGCACACCATATGCAGGGGCACTTTGCATTTTGGTCCTTTCGATGTGCTGTGACAATAGAGAAGTAAGATTCGCTATTTGAGCTTGAATATTAGCAATTGCCATGTCTTACTTCTCTGGTACCTGAAATCAAAGAAAGAAAACTAAATCAAATATCAAAAGTAAAATAAACAAAAGAAAACAGAAACTAAAACCAAAAGACACGAAAAGAAACAAAGGGGAAAAACCGGGGGATTAGCAAAGTTGCTAATCCCCAGCAACGGCGCCAAAATTTGATGTGATATATATTAAGCACTCAAATTAAACCCTCTTGTTGTCAATTGTAGTAAGTATGCAAGTAGGGATCGTTCTGGACCGGGGATTAGGAGGGATTGCTAATCGACTTTAAAAACACAAAAACAAAGTTAAAAACGTTTGGAAAGGTTTACAAGACTCAAAACAAGTTAAAAACACTTTAAACGGCTTAAAAACACTTTATGGACAGGTTTAAAATACTAAGAAAGATTTTGGACGAAAATTAAGTTTAGGTTGACTCAAAACTCTTGAAAACACAAAGAAAACAGGTTTTAGACACTTAAAAACAAGTAAGTAAATGGGGGGTTTTGAGTTGGACGAATTTGAAAATAAAACAAAGACTTTGTAAAGTAAACAAGTTTGAAAACGATTTTGAAAACTTTGATGGTTGATGGGCTAGCTAGAGGGTCCTTCTCCACACATGACACACTTGTACATAAATCGATCTCCAATTGCTTTTCAATGAACCAAGAACCTCAACACCCCAGATTAACCGTGATGCACTAATTAACCCTCAGATTTTCCTTATGTCATTGAATTGGATGATGCATACGACAACCCAAATTATTCTCCAACGGTTCCCTACATGATGCATAGAAGAGATACAATTAGAGATCATTAAGTTCCATGAAAATCATAAGTGTTGACAAGGCATTCGTAACTATGATGCATGATACGTTTGCCAGGAATCCAATTAACGCGATTGTGACAAGCAACCTTCACTACTTATGAATGTAAGTTCATAACGATTAGGTGAAACTCCCTTACATTCTAGCATCAAATTCCTGCATGAAAACTAAGTATGCATCCTCAATCAACATACAAGAACAAGTTATGAATAAAACAGGTAATTGAATTGCATTCACGATTCATCAAGCCACAATTGGAAGAAATCAATTCATATCTCAAGCATGTTCATGGCTTCGAATTCCCCCCTAGCTAAGTAGGGGGCTTAGCCACTCATAGTCACAACAAGATTAAAGAATAATGAAGTAAACATTGAAATTAAGAACGAAGTACACCTAGAATGCTCCAATCTGAAAGCTTGAAACGTCCAAGGCTCCTTCCTCTCCACCTTGCTGCGGCACAAAGAGTCTAAGATGGGTATGGATGTGTTTGGATGAAGGGATGTGAGTCTAGAGAGAGTGAGGGCTGCGGTAAAGGGAGATTTTGGGCTGAAAGTGTGTGAATGATTGAATTGTTGAGTGAATGATGGATAGGTAAGTGAATGGATGGTGGAATGGTCTGTTTAGGGTGCAGCAAGGGCCTTGTATTTATAGGGGAAGGTAGAGCACGGTTTGGAATGATTTTAGGCAATGTTTAGGACTCCAAATCCTCCAAGAAAAGGTAAGAAATCAGAATTAAAAGGAGAAAAGGAAAGGTGATGTGCAGCAGGAACAAAAAGAAAAGGGAAAGGTGATTTAGTTGCTGATTTTGGGGAGAAAGGGCAAGTAACTTAATTCCTGATTTGGGGAAAGAAAAAGGGAATGTATCTTGCAGCAAAGAAAGGGGAAAGTGTAAGGAGAGGTGCGGCTAGGTGGAAAAGGGAAAGGGAATGTGATTTCCTTGCTGTTTTGGGTGAAATCATGTCTTAATTTGAAAGGAAAGAGGAAATGTTGTGCGGCAAGGATGTAAATAAGAAGGGAATGTGATAAACATGTGCAGAAAGTTAAAGGTTATGTCCTAAATTGAAAGGGAAAGATGATACTTGTGCAGCAAGAAAGGTAATGTGAGGAAGGAGATGCGGCAACAACCTTAAAGGCAAGGGAAAGGTCCTCCTTGCACGGCAAGGAATGTTGAGCTTAGGAACATGTGCAGCAACCTTCTTGAGCAAGGAATTAGGAATCCCAAATTGTCTAGGATTCCCTCTTTGTAATTGAAACCTTGATAAAATAGGAGTAAGGAAACTTTGACTTAGTCAACCCCTCTTCTTCTTGGATTCCTTTTTCTTCTTTGACTTTAATTAATTTTTCCTCTTCTCTTAGCTGATTCCTAGCATGTCTTGGTCTTCAATTTCGTCCATCTACTTTGCTCCAAGCATATGCTATCCAAAACTTGCCCAAAAATGCTCCAAAAGGCTCCAAAATGCACTTTCTTGCTATATTACCCCTTGGGACCTACAAACATACGAAAATAGCTTAAAATACTAAATTAAATATGAATAATCAACATAAATGCATGAGAACAAGCTAACTAAATCGCATAAATATGCTCATATCAAATTCCCCCACACTTAGCTTTTGCTAGTCCTCGAGCAAAATGGAACAAACAAAACAAAGTAAAGTAAACAAAACATACTCTAAACCTTCCAACGCTTTCCTCAGGGATTTCCAACGCACATGACATATCAAAGATCATCATTCACATAGATTTTAGTCATCCTTACGCTCGAGCACATACTTAATCACAGTCGTCACTTACTAGCTCGCATTTAATTAATTAAAACAATGATTTGAATGTAGTAACATGCCTTAGAGAAATCACCCAACTCCTTACAAGATACACTCTTTTTCACACAGATTTTCTGACTACACACCCTACACTAGTTATATGTGAGAAGATTGATGTAAAAATGAAAACGAAGACTCACATATGTTTATGACAAAGAAAGCATTTTCTGGAGTTATTAAGCATGTTTTAAATATGATCTCATGAATGGAATGCTACTACTTAGACGCGAGAACCAGTGACACCATATGCTCATACCAATTCCAAACTCCACAAATTGAAATACACAACACTCAAGACCGAAGTTAAGGGTTGTAACGGGGCTAGGGTATTGGTTAACAAAGAAAGGTAAGGATAAACAAACGTTCTTTAAGCAATAGCAAGCAAAATAATGAAATTGACACTTCGAATTCATTTTAGAATGCAGAAATCAACTTTTGAACTCAAGGGAAGATTCATGCAACACTTAGGGCCTAATTCAACTTTTTGGACCCTTTCTTCAACAATCAACACTTTAGAACTCTTTTTTCACATATTTTTCACTCTTTTTCATTCTTTTCACAACTTTTCTTTTTTTCTTTTCTTTTTCCACGAATTTTTCTTTTCTTTTCTTTCTTTTCTAGCCATGAACTTCGGCATACACACACAAATCCTTTCCCCCACACTTGTTTTCTGCAACATGTTACTCAAAAAGAATTCCCTCTAAGTCATGCTTTACTATGCTTCAAGAACAAGGGTATGGATGGTCCTATTCTAGGCTTGGTAAGGATGATGTGGGTTAACAATGAAATAGGCTAAACAAGGCTCAACGGGGTTAAACCTAAACACAATTCACGGGGGATGGCTATTTGGCTCTTGGTTTACTATACACTTCATCTTGATTATGTGTTATGCACTCAATACCATGCTTTGAATGAAACGGATATGAGTTCTAGTATTTGGAACTAAATGATGAAACGCCTTCTAAGTAGTAACCAAGCAAAGAATAATGAGATCATGCAACGACTTTAGAAAACAATGAATGCACAGATTTTTAACTCTCCAAAGAACGTTTAGGCTCAAGTCTCACAGGGTTGTAGCGTTAATTTGGGTTCCTTCCTTCAAGCATGTTACAAAAACTGATTTTTTCTTTGTAATTATATGTGAATTCATAAACAACAACGACAACCAAGCATAAACCAAAGGTATATCAAACTTCCATCCATGTTTACAACTTTCCTTAACAGTCATGCAATTAAAAACCAAATCCTCATCATTGGGTTGGAAGGTACCCTAAGACGCAAACAAACACACAAAAACAAATCTTTTTGGCTTTTTCAAAACAATTTTTCAAATTTTTATGAAATTTTCGGATTTTTATGTCAAAACACACTAAAATGCTTCAAAACACACTAAAAACACATAAAAACAGTGAAAAACAACATTGCAAGTGATAGGTGAATAAAACCCACGAAATTCATGCAAAAACAACTTGTTTACCCCCCCACACTTAAATCAAACATTGTCCTCAATGTTTCAAACATAAACTCACACAAAAGCAAACAAACAAACAACAAATAAAACATGAAATGCAAGGTAAAATCAACAAAGATTAGAGTTTAGGAACATAAACACCTGGTTATAATGCCGGATCATCCAAAAGCTCTTTGTTGAATGCATGGGTTGCCTCCCAAGAAGCGCTTGCTTTAACGTCGTGCAGCCGGACGATACTTCTCTTTTATCCTTGAATGGAAGATGGTAGTTGAAATGATCCGGTAACGGTTTAAATTCAAGAGTAGGTGCCTGAATCACCAACAACATGTTAGTATAAAACAAAATTGGAATTCGGGGAGGTGGCTTACCTGTGTGATCCAACAAGAACTCCAGAACAAACACAACTTCGAAAGTTTTAGGAAGCACATCCTTGCTGCACCATGGAGAAATTGAGGGACTGTTGCATTTGGCCAGATTTATTGTGAGGGTTGTGACTTGTCCCGTGTCATAGAATCTAACTTCTTCGGGAATTGTTGTCTCAAGTACATCCTCTTTGACTAATTCTAGACATTCCTCATCCACTTCTTTCTCTTGAATGTTTGGAAAGGTTTCGAAGATGCCTTCCTCACCCTCTTCTTCTTTGGATTGCATGAACCTGCAAGGAATAGGGACATTTGGTGGAATAGGGTCAGAAAGTATTGAATATGGAACTACCTTACCTAAATTGGATGGTGTAGGATCCTTGAAAGGTTGCGGCAATGGTGGTTCCCAACTTGCCGTGTTCTTGTCATCTTCCTCTTCCTCAAGCAGCCACTGTTCATTCATGTTTTGGCTTGATTCGGACATCTTGGGTTCATCTCCAACCTCCATGCCACTTTGTTCTTGAATTTGCCCCATGAATTCGGCGATCTCGCCCATTTGATTCCTCAGTTCGCCCAATTTCTTGGCTTGATTTTGCTGCCCCTGCACCATAGTGGTTAGTAATTGAATAATTTGATCATTATCCATCGACGAACCTGAATTTGTTTGGGCTTCTTGCGGGGGAGGCTGGGGTGGCTGCATAGGCATTGAATAAAACTCCTCATATGGCTGCCAATATCCTTCTTGTTGAGCCTCTTTGGCTTGATTTTTCACCTCTTTGGTGTAATTGTGTATTTTTGTGACTTGATTTTGCTGCCCCTGCACCAAAGTGGTTAGTAATTGAATAATTTGATCATTATCCATGGACGAACCTGAATTTGGTTGGATTTGTTGTGGGGGAGGCATAGGCTCTGAATAGAACTCCTCATAGGGCTGCCAATATGCTTCGTGTTGAACTTGTTGAGGTTCCCACCACATAGAATTTGAATGATTGCTCCACTCTGAATTGTACGTGTTGGAAAACAAGTCGTTTCTCGATTGATTAGGGCTTTGATAACCCCAGGTATCAACATTCTCCCAACCTCTTTGTGGACGTTCATGGGCTCGATATCCTTGCACACCATATGCAGGGGCACTTTGCATTTTGGTCCTTTCGATGTGCTGTGACAATAGAGAAGTAAGATTCGCTATTTGAGCTTGAATATTAGCAATTGCCATGTCTTACTTCTCTGGTACCTGAAATCAAAGAAAGAAAACTAAATCAAATATCAAAAGTAAAATAAACAAAAGAAAACAGAAACTAAAACCAAAAGACACGAAAAGAAACAAAGGGGAAAAACCGGGGGATTAGCAAAGTTGCTAATCCCCGGCAACGGCGCCAAAATTTGATGTGATATATATTAAGCACTCAAATTAAACCCTCTTGTTGTCAATTGTAGTAAGTATGCAAGTAGGGATCGTTCTGGACCGGGGATTAGGAGGGATTGCTAATCGACTTTAAAAACACAAAAACAAAGTTAAAAACGTTTGGAAAGGTTTACAAGACTCAAAACAAGTTAAAAACACTTTAAACGGCTTAAAAACACTTTATGGACAGGTTTAAAATACTAAGAAAGATTTTGGACGAAAATTAAGTTTAGGTTGACTCAAAACTCTTGAAAACACAAAGAAAACAGGTTTTAGACACTTAAAAACAAGTAAGTAAATGGGGGGTTTTGAGTTGGACGAATTTGAAAATAAAACAAAGACTTTGTAAAGTAAACAAGTTTGAAAACGATTTTGAAAACTTTGATGGTTGATGGGCTAGCTAGAGGGTCCTTCTCCACACATGACACACTTGTACATAAATCGATCTCCAATTGCTTTTCAATGAACCAAGAACCTCAACACCCCAGATTAACCGTGATGCACTAATTAACCCTCAGATTTTCCTTATGTCATTGAATTGGATGATGCATACGACAACCCAAATTATTCTCCAACGGTTCCCTACATGATGCATAGAAGAGATACAATTAGAGATCATTAAGTTCCATGAAAATCATAAGTGTTGACAAGGCATTCGTAACTATGATGCATGATACGTTTGCCAGGAATCCAATTAACGCGATTGTGACAAGCAACCTTCACTACTTATGAATGTAAGTTCATAACGATTAGGTGAAACTCCCTTACATTCTAGCATCAAATTCCTGCATGAAAACTAAGTATGCATCCTCAATCAACATACAAGAACAAGTTATGAATAAAACAGGTAATTGAATTGCATTCACGATTCATCAAGCCACAATTGGAAGAAATCAATTCATATCTCAAGCATGTTCATGGCTTCGAATTCCCCCCTAGCTAAGTAGGGGGCTTAGCCACTCATAGTCACAACAAGATTAAAGAATAATGAAGTAAACATTGAAATTAAGAACGAAGTACACCTAGAATGCTCCAATCTGAAAGCTTGAAACGTCCAAGGCTCCTTCCTCTCCACCTTGCTGCGGCACAAAGAGTCTAAGATGGGTATGGATGTGTTTGGATGAAGGGATGTGAGTCTAGAGAGAGTGAGGGCTGCGGTAAAGGGAGATTTTGGGCTGAAAGTGTGTGAATGATTGAATTGTTGAGTGAATGATGGATAGGTAAGTGAATGGATGGTGGAATGGTCTGTTTAGGGTGCAGCAAGGGCCTTGTATTTATAGGGGAAGGTAGAGCACGGTTTGGAATGATTTTAGGCAATGTTTAGGACTCCAAATCCTCCAAGAAAAGGTAAGAAATCAGAATTAAAAGGAGAAAAGGAAAGGTGATGTGCAGCAGGAACAAAAAGAAAAGGGAAAGGTGATTTAGTTGCTGATTTTGGGGAGAAAGGGCAAGTAACTTAATTCCTGATTTGGGGAAAGAAAAAGGGAATGTATCTTGCAGCAAAGAAAGGGGAAAGTGTAAGGAGAGGTGCGGCTAGGTGGAAAAGGGAAAGGGAATGTGATTTCCTTGCTGTTTTGGGTGAAATCATGTCTTAATTTGAAAGGAAAGAGGAAATGTTGTGCGGCAAGGATGTAAATAAGAAGGGAATGTGATAAACATGTGCAGAAAGTTAAAGGTTATTGATAGGAGCATATTTATGCGACTTAGTTAGCTTGTTTTCTTGCATTTAGTTAGCTAAACTATGTTAATTATAGTGTTTAAAGTTATTTTCGTCCAATTTCAGGTCCTAAGTGTCAAAGTGGCAAAAAGAGGCAATTTGGAGCATTCTAGAGCATTTTTGGGCCAAGATTGGATAGTGCAAACATGGAGGCTTGAGGATGGACGAAATTGAAGATTAGAAGACTTGAAATCAACCAAGAAAGATGGAGAATTAAATTCAAGTTCAGAAAGATAAGATAGAAGCAAGAAAAAAGGAACAGTATCTCTAACCTTATCACCTTATCTTATCTTATCTTTCCATACTTTTAGCCAACTAAGGGGGTTAATATCTGATTCTTATCTCCTAAAATTAGGGATTCTAGAAGCCTAAAAACGTGCTAAAACCTGAAATTAAACATGTGCTTCACATTCCCTATATTTCTGGCGCCTAGACCTTGTTCTAGAAGTCTTCAGCCTTGCTGCATCCTTATCCTCTGATTCCTTGAGATTTCCTACTCCTAAACTAACCTAAAAACCTCCTTCCAGCCGTGCCTTACCTCTCCCCTATAAATACATATGTGTGCCGCACTCATTCATCACCATCTCACAGCACAAATCACTCCCCATACATCCTGCAGCAAGTCCTTTCAATTTCTGCCATTCCATACCCTTCCACCACCCTTTGCCGCACCCACCACCCATCCACACCACCTTCATACATCCATATACTTCACCAGCCACTTGTGCCGCAGCCTAGCAAGGAGGAAGGAGAGGAAAGAAGCCTTGGAGCGTGCATGCACCCAATCTGATTGCTGGGCGTTCTTAGGTGTTTTCTATCTTATGTTTTCAATGTTTAATTTAATTTCTCTTATTCTTGCTGTAATTATGAGTGGCTAAACCCTAATTAGCTAGGGGGAAGTTTGAAGCCATGAACATGCTTGAGATATGAATTAATTCCTTTCAATTGCGATTTAATAAGTTGTGAATGCAATTCTATTAACTGTTTTATTGGGAACTTGTTCTTGTTTGTTAATTAAGGATGCATACTTAGTTTTCATGCATGAACTTGGTGCTAGAATATAAATAAGTTTCACCTAATCGTTACAAGTTTATAGTCATAAGTAGTGAAGGTTGTTATCACAATCGTGTTAATTGGATTCTTGACAAACATATCATGCAGTCATAGTTATGAATGTCTCGTCGACACTTATGATTTTCATTGAACGTAAGGATCTCTGATTGTATCTTTATTATGCATTCATGTAGGGAACTTTTGGAGAATAATTTGGGTTGTTGTATGCATTTCATCCAATTCAATGAGTAAAGGAAAATCTGACGGTTAATTAGTGCAATTCACGGTTAATCTGGGGTGTTGAGCTTCATAATTTATTGAAAAGCAATTGGACATTGATTCATGTACAAGTGTGTCATGTGTGGAGAATGGACCTCTAGCTAGCCCATCAACCATAAAAGTTTTCAAACTTATTTTCAAAATCGTTTTCAAACTTGTTTACTTTACAAAATCTTTGTTTTACGAAATTCGTTCAAACTAAAACCCCCCTTTTACTTTCTTGTTTTAAAGTGTCCAAAATCTGTTTTCTTTGTGTTTTCAAGTGTTTTGAGTCAACCTAAAACCAATTTTCGTCCAAAACCTTCCCTAGTGTCTTAAATCTGTCCACAAAGTGTTTTTAAGCCGTTTTAAGTGTTTTTAATTTGTTTTGAGTCTTGTAAACCTTTCCAAACGTTTTTAACTTTGTTTTTATGTTTTTGAGTCAGTTTCAAGGTTATTAGCAAACCCTCCTAATCCCCGGTCCAGAACGATCCCTACTTATACATATACTACAATTGATAAAAAGAGGGTTTAATTTGTGTGCTTAACATAATTCACATCAAATTTTGGCGCCGTTGCCGGGGATTAGCAACATTGCTAATTCCTTTTGTTTATTTTCGTTTGTTTTAAGTCTATTTGCTGATTCTTGTTATTTTCTTTGTTTTTCAGGTACTAGTTTATGACTCGAAGTTCCCAAACTATTAGTAAGAACATCTTGGACTTTGACGACGATTTTGAGCGAACTTTGAGAAAGAAAAGAAAGACCCCAGAACCTGATCTATCTAGTTCAAGTTCTGAGGTTGAAGTTGAGGAACAAGAAGGGGCCGAATCTGAGGAGATAGAGGAGGCCGAGCTTGAGGAAGCTATGGCTGCAGATAATCGAACTATTAAGGAGCTTTCGGCCTCAGGATTGGATAATGCAGTACCTCTATGCAATCAATATCCTAGGGCAGCCCCAAATAAGACCGCTGAGTTCGAATTGAAGTCAAGCTTGTTGCATCACATTCCCAAATACCATGGGCTGTCCATGGAGGATCCAAACAAGCATTTGAAAGAGTTTGAAGTGGTTTGCTCGAGTATGACACCCATTAACGTTGATGGGAATATTTTGAAGATGAAAGCCTTTCCATTCTCATTGTTGGAGAAGGCTAAAGATTGGTTGTACGAATTGGCGCCCGGAACTGTCACATCTTGGGAAAGCATGAAACGAGCGTTTTTGGAGAAATTTTTCCCAACTTCAAGAGTCATTCTCTTGAGGAAACGGATTAGTGGCATCGAACAAAAGGAAGGTGAGTCGTTTCCCTCTTATTATGAACGTTTTAAAACTCTTGTAGCTTCATGTCCACAGCATCAAATGAAGGAGGAGCTGCTCATTCAATATTTCTACGAAGGACTCCTTCCAATTGAACGCCAAATGCTAGATGCCTCAGCGGGTGGTGCGTTGGTTGACAAGACTCCGGTGGCTGCCAAGACTTTAATTGCAAACCGAGCCCTCAACGCACAACAATATGAAGGCCATGGACAGAGAGAAGCCCCACGGCAGCAACATGTCAATGAGGTAAGTGCAATTTCTGATATTCAATCACAATTGGCTAATCTCACCCTCCTTGTGTCTCAGGTTGTCGAAGGACCAAAAACACCACCACCTACAATCTGTGGCGTGTGCACCCTACAAGGACATACCTCTGAAATTTGCCCTCAATTGATTGAGAATGGAGGATGGGAAAGTGCCAATGCCATTGGCTTCCAAGGCCAAAATCAGACCCGATATGATCCATATTCAAACACATACAACCCCGGATGGAGAGATCACCCTAATATGAAGTGGAGAGAGCCCCAACAACCTGTGCAACAAGGGGGATTTCGGCAAAATCCCCCTGGGTTTCCACGGCCATATCAACAAAATCAGCCACTCCCGGCCTCATCTAACTCAGGTACGTCAATGGGAAGTGATCTTGCTATTCAGTTACTAACCTCTATTTCGCAGGGGTTAGAAAAGCAAGACAATCGGATAGCAAACAATGAGAAGGAGATGATGGACATGAAGAAACAAATTGGGCAGATTTCAGAATTCCTAGGACAGTTTAGAGAACAAGGCAAACTTCCTAGTTCAACCACTGTGAATCCGAAGGGAGGATTTGAATCTGCCAAGGCCATTACTCTAAGAAGTGGCAAAGAAGTTGGGAACCATCCCAAGACATCCAAATCTGCCCAAAAAGAGGACGAGAAATTGTTGCAAGAAGAGGCAGAGAATGAGGAGACCACGGCAAGGAGGGATGCACCCTTGCCGCAGCCTTCAAATGCACCTACACCTTCCAAAACGTCCAACACAGGTAAAATGGGTCCAAATTTGATTAATTCTAACTATATTCCGCCCGATGCACCCTTTCCTCGCAGATTTATGCAATCAAAGAACGAAGAGGAGGAAAAAGACGTTCTAGAGACGTTTAGGAAAGTGCATGTCAATATCCCGCTCCTTGATGCAATTAAGCAAATTCCAAAGTATGCCAAGTTTTTGAAGAAGCTTTGTACAACAAGGAAACGGATTCGGGAGAAAGAAGTGGTCCAGGTAAGTGAGAATGTTTCTGCGATCTTACAAAGAAGACTACCACCTAAATGCAAAGATCCGGGTAGTTTCACGATTCCTTGTGTTATTGGAAATACTAAGTTTGAACATGCTATGCTAGATTTAGGTGCATCAATTAATGTCATGCCATATTCTGTTTATGCATCTATGAATCTAGGAGAGCTCAAAAAGGATGGTGTTGTTATTCAATTGGCCGATAGATCTAACGCATATCCAAAAGGAGTTTTGGAGGATGTTTTTGTGCAGGTAGACCATTTGATTTTTCCTGCAGATTTTTATGTGCTTGACATGGAGGAAACCGCCCACTCTCCATCACCGCCACTCTTACTTGGACGACCTTTCATGAAAACAGCCAACACCAAGATTGATGTGGCTAAAGGAGCAGTAACGATGCAATTTGGTGGTGATATGATTAATTTTAAAATTTCTGAATCAGTTGAGCATACTAATGATGTTCATTCTTGTTGTGCTATTAATGTAATTAAAGATATAAGGCAGGAATGTTCATCACTAATCAAGCAGAATGGATTTCAACCCACCAAAGAAGAAGGAATTGGAGTAGGAAATTCGGTCACAACCCTCAAAAAGCCCAATCTAGCCGAGAGCAACCATTGTGCAATTCTTGACAAATCTGCCACTTCAATGCAATACATGGGTAAGTCTCCAATTCCAAAATCAATTCCCATTTCGACTAATAGGTTGTTACCTTCTTTGGTGCAGGGACTTAATCGAACAAAAGGTGGTGAGAAAGCTCACCTTGACGTAAGGAAGCAAAACACCAAAAACAGAAAGGATCACTATCCGCTTCCATTCAAGGATTCAATGCCTAGACGTTTTAAGAAGCATGTGGTGGAGGACATACCCCTCCATGCCGTGGGCACCTTGGAGGACTAAAACCGAGGAATCGTCCGGCTGCAAGACGTTAAAGCAAGCGCTTCTTGGGAGGCAACCCATGCAATCAATAAAGGAAGACCAAGAAAAAGCACTCCATAACCAGGTGTTTATGTTCCTAAACTCTTCTCTTTGTTGTTTTTTTTTCTTATACCATGCTTATTATGTTTTGTTGCTTGCTGTGTGTTTTGTGTGAATCTATGCTTGAAACATTGAGGACAATGTTTGGTTTAAGTGTGGGGGGGTAAACAAGTATTTTTATGCAAATTCGTGGGTTTTTATCACCTATCACTTCCAATGTTGTTTTTCACTGTTTTTAAGTGTTTTTAGTGTGTTTTGAAGCATTTTAGTGTGTTTTGACATAAAAATCCGAAAATCTCATAAAAATTTGAAAAATTGTTTTGAAAAACCCAAAAAGAGTTGTTTTTGTGTGTTTGTTTGTGTCTTAGGGTACCTTCCAACACAATGATGAGGATTTGGTTTTTAATTGCATGACTATAAAAGAGAGTTGTAAACATGGATGGAAGTCTGATTTACTCTTTGGTTTATGCTTGATTGTGGTTATAATTCATGAATTCATGTTTAATCAAAAAGGAAAAAATCAGTTTTTGTAACATGCTTGAAGGAAGAAACTCAAACTAACGCTACAACCCTGAGAGACTTGAGCCTAAAAAGTTATTTGGAGAGTTAATAATCTGTGCATCTATTGTTTTCTAAAGTCGTTGCATGATCTCATTATTCTTTGCTTGGTTATTACTTAGAAGGCGTTTCATCATATAGTTCCAAATACTAGAACTCATATCCGTTTCATTCAAAGCATAAAATTGAATTGCATAACACATAAACAAGATGAAGTTGTGTAGTGAACCAAGAGCCAAAAAGCCTTACCCCTGTGCATTATGTTTTGTAGGATTAACCCCGTTGAGCCTCGTTTAGCCTATGTTCTTTGTTAACCCACATCATCCTTACCTAGCCTAGAATAGGACCATCCTTACCCTTGTTCTTAAGGCGTAGTAAAGCATGACCTAGAGTGAATTCCCGAGGTTCGTTACTAGGCAGCAAACAAGTGTGGGGGAAGGGTCTCAACGTATGTTTATGTGTGCCTACCAAACAAAGAGGGCACGGGTTAGAAAAATGAGAAAAAGAAGAAAATTCGTGAAAAGAAAAAAGAAAAAGAAAAGTATGTGAAAAAGTGTGAAAAGTGTTCAAAATAAGTGAGAATGAGCTCACAAGTGTTGATGGTTGAAGAAAAGGGTCCAAAAAGTTGTATTCGACCCTAAATATGTATGATTCTTCCCCTAGTATGTCAAAGTTTGTGGCTGCATTCAAAAGGGAGTTCTAAGTGTCAAATTCATTGCTTTGCTTGCTATTGCTTTAAGAACGTTTGTTTCCCTTACCTTTCGTTGTTAGCCAATACCCTTTAGCCCCGTTACAACCCTATACTTCAATCTTGAGTGTTGTGTGGTCAATAATGTGGAGTTTGGGATTGGTATGAGCATATGGTATCCCTGGTTCTCGCATCTAAGTAGTAGCATTCCATTCATGAGATCATATCTATACATGCTTAATAATTCCAGAAATTGCTTTCTTTGTTATAAACATATGTGAGTGTTCGTTTTCATGTTTACATTAATCTTCTCACATATACCTAGTGTAGGGTGTTTAGTTAGAGAATCTGAGTGAAAATAAGAGTGAAACCGTAAGGAATTGAGTGAATTCTCTAAGGCATGTTGCTATGTTCAAAACATTGTTTTAATTGGTTAAATGTGAGCTAATGAATGATGACTGTGAGTAAGTATGTGCTCGAGGGTGGGGATGACTAAAATCTATGGTTGTGATGATCTTTAATATGTCATGTGCGTTGGAAATCCCTGAGGCGAACGTTGGAAGGTTTTAGATTGTGTTTTGTTTACTTTGTTTTGTTTTGACTATTTCGTTTTGCTCGAGGACTAGCAAAAGCTAAGTGTGGGGGAATTTGATAGGAGCATATTTATGCGACTTAGTTAGCTTGTTTTCTTGCATTTAGTTAGCTAAACTATGTTAATTATAGTGTTTAAAGTTATTTTCGTCCAATTTCAGGTCCTAAGTGTCAAAGTGGCAAAAAGAGGCAATTTGGAGCATTCTAGAGCATTTTTGGGCCAAGATTGGATAGTGCAAACATGGAGGCTTGAGGATGGACGAAATTGAAGATTAGAAGACTTGAAATCAACCAAGAAAGATGGAGAATTAAATTCAAGTTCAGAAAGATAAGATAGAAGCAAGAAAAAAGGAACATTATCTCTAACCTTATCACCTTATCTTATCTTATCCTTACCTTATCTTATCTTTCCATACTTTTAGCCAACTAAGGGGGTTAATATCTGATTCTTATCTCCTAAAATTAGGGATTCTAGAAGCCTAAAAACGTGCTAAAACCTGAAATTAAACATGTGCTTCACATTCCCTATATTTCTGGCGCCTAGACCTTGTTCTAGAAGTCTTCAGCCTTGCTGCATCCTTATCCTCTGATTCCTTGAGATTTCCTACTCCTAAACTAACCTAAAAACCTCCTTCCAGCCGTGCCTTACCTCTCCCCTATAAATACATATGTGTGCCGCACTCATTCATCACCATCTCACAGCACAAATCACTCCCCATACATCCTGCAGCAAGTCCTTTCAATTTCTGCCATTCCATACCCTTCCACCACCCTTTGCCGCACCCACCACCCATCCACACCACCTTCATACATCCATATACTTCACCAGCCACTTGTGCCGCAGCCTAGCAAGGAGGAAGGAGAGGAAAGAAGCCTTGGAGCGTGCATGCACCCAATCTGATTGCTGGGCGTTCTTAGGTGTTTTCTATCTTATGTTTTCAATGTTTAATTTAATTTCTCTTATTCTTGCTGTAATTATGAGTGGCTAAACCCTAATTAGCTAGGGGGAAGTTTGAAGCCATGAACATGCTTGAGATATGAATTAATTCCTTTCAATTGCGATTTAATAAGTTGTGAATGCAATTCTATTAACTGTTTTATTGGGAACTTGTTCTTGTTTGTTAATTAAGGATGCATACTTAGTTTTCATGCATGAACTTGGTGCTAGAATATAAATAAGTTTCACCTAATCGTTACAAGTTTATAGTCATAAGTAGTGAAGGTTGTTATCACAATCGTGTTAATTGGATTCTTGACAAACATATCATGCAGTCATAGTTATGAATGTCTCGTCGACACTTATGATTTTCATTGAACGTAAGGATCTCTGATTGTATCTTTATTATGCATTCATGTAGGGAACTTTTGGAGAATAATTTGGGTTGTTGTATGCATTTCATCCAATTCAATGAGTAAAGGAAAATCTGACGGTTAATTAGTGCAATTCACGGTTAATCTGGGGTGTTGAGCTTCATAATTTATTGAAAAGCAATTGGAAATTGATTCATGTACAAGTGTGTCATGTGTGGAGAATGGACCTCTAGCTAGCCCATCAACCATAAAAGTTTTCAAACTTATTTTCAAAATCGTTTTCAAACTTGTTTACTTTACAAAATCTTTGTTTTACTTTCAAATTCGTTCAAACTAAAACCCCCCTTTTACTTTCTTGTTTTAAAGTGTCCAAAATCTGTTTTCTTTGTGTTTTCAAGTGTTTTGAGTCAACCTAAAACCAATTTTCGTCCAAAACCTTCCCTAGTGTCTTAAATCTGTCCACAAAGTGTTTTTAAGCCGTTTTAAGTGTTTTTAATTTGTTTTGAGTCTTGTAAACCTTTCCAAACGTTTTTAACTTTGTTTTTATGTTTTTGAGTCAGTTTCAAGGTTATTAGCAAACCCTCCTAATCCCCGGTCCAGAACGATCCCTACTTATACATATACTACAATTGATAAAAAGAGGGTTTAATTTGTGTGCTTAACATAATTAACATCAGTTATGTCCTAAATTGAAAGGGAAAGATGATACTTGTGCAGCAAGAAAGGTAATGTGAGGAAGGAGATGCGGCAACAACCTTAAAGGCAAGGGAAAGGTCCTCCTTGCACGGCAAGGAATGTTGAGCTTAGGAACATGTGCAGCAACCTTCTTGAGCAAGGAATTAGGAATCTCAAATTGTCTAGGATTCCCTCTTTGTAATTGAAACCTTGATAAAATAGGAGTAAGGAAACTTTGACTTAGTCAACCCCTCTTCTTCTTGGATTCCTTTTTCTTCTTTGACTTTAATTAATTTTTCCTCTTCTCTTAGCTGATTCCTAGCATGTCTTGGTCTTCAATTTCGTCCATCTACTTTGCTCCAAGCATATGCTATCCAAAACTTGCCCAAAAATGCTCCAAAAGGCTCCAAAATGCACTTTCTTGCTATATTACCCCTTGGGACCTACAAACATACGAAAATAGCTTAAAATACTAAATTAAATATGAATAATCAACATAAATGCATGAGAACAAGCTAACTAAATCGCATAAATATGCTCATATCACTTATCTTATCTTTCCATATTTTTAGCCAAATAAGGGGGTCCATATCTGATTCTTATCACCTAAAATTAGGGATTCGAGAAGCCTAAAAACGTGCTAATCTGAATTAGAGCATGTGCTGCACATTCCCTATATTTCTAGCACCTAGACCTCATTCTAGAAGGCCAATCTGATTGTGCCGCACCCTTATCCCCTTTTTCCTTGAGTTTCCTACTCCAAAACCTATGCTAATTCTCCTCCCAGCCGTGCCTACCTCTCCCCTATATATACATACAGCAGCCGCACAAATCAGACAACCATTCACAGCCCCAAATTCACTCCCACACATTCCTGCCACAACCCTTCATAATTCAGCCATTCCATACACTTCCATACCCCCTTGCCGCACCTACCACCTATCCACACCACCTTCACACCTCCATAACCACCCTTAGCCACTTGTGCCGCAGCCTAGCTAGGAGGAAGGAGAGGAGAAACAGCCTTGGAGCGTGCCTGCACCCAATCTGATTTTTGGGCGTTCTAGGTGTTTTCTACCTTATGTTTATGATGTTTAATTTAATTTCTCTTGTTCTTGCTGTAATTATGAGAGGCTAAACTTGTTTTTAGCTAGAGGCTACTTTGAAACCATGATTTTATGTGCGTTATGAGTTAATAAGTTTCAGTTACAGATTCTTGAGTTATGAATGCAATTGGCTTAACTGTTTGAATTAGAACTTATTTGTGTTTGTTGGTTAAGGGTCGACACTTAATTTGCATGCATGAACATGAGTGGCTAAAACCTTATTTAGTTAGGGGGAAATTCGAAGCCATGAATATACTTGAGATGTGAATTGATTTCTTCCAATTGTGATTTGATAAATCGTGAATGCAATTCAATTAACTGTTTTATTCATAACTTATTCTTGTATGTCGATTAAGAGGGCCCGCTTAGTTTGCATGTTTGAATTTGATGCTAGAATATAAGGCAGTTTCACCTAATCGTTACGAACTTATATTCACAAGTAGTGAAGGTTGCTTGTCACAATCGCGTTAATTGGATTCCTGGCAAACGTATCATGCACTCATAGTTACGAATGCCTTGTCAACACTTATGATTTTCATGGAACTTAATGATCTCTAACTGTATCTCTTCTATGCACTCATGTAGGGGACCGTTGGAGAATAATTTGGGTTGTTGTATGCACTTCTTCCAATTCAATAACATAAGGAAAATCTGAGGGTTAATTTGTGCACGTACGGTTAATCTGGGTTGTTGAGGTTCATGGTTCATTGAAAAGCAATTGGAAATCGATTCATGTACAAGTGTGTCATGTGTGGAGAATGAACCTCTAGCTAATCCATCAACCATCTGAGTTCCAAACGTTTTTAACATTGTTTGTTCTAGAATCTGCCTAGTTTTACATTCTGTTTGTTTTAGTTTCAAATTCGTCCAAATCAAAACCCCCCATTTACTTTCTTGTTCTAAAGTGTCTTAAATATGTTTTGTTGATGTCTTGAGTGGTTTTGAGTCAAACCAAAAACCATATTTTCGTCCAAAGTGTGTTTAAGGTCAGAAACTGCCCAATTAGTGTTTTTAGGCAGTTTTGAGTGTTTTCAGCCCGTTTTGAGTCTTTTGAACTTGTTTTGAGTCTTGTGAGTCTTTCCTTACGTTTTTAACTTTGTTTTTATGTTTTAGAGTCAGTTTAGAGGTTTTAGCAAGCCCTCCTAATCCCCGGTCCAGAACGATCCTTACTTGCATCTATACTACAATCTACAACAAGAGGGTTAATTTGAGTGTCAAGTTAATTTTCACATCAGTCCCTTCACCAAAGAGGGTAACAACCTATTAGTTGAAATGGGAATTGAAATTGGGATTGGAGACTTACCCATGTATTGCATTGAAGTGGCAGATTCGTCAAGAATTGCACAATGGTTGCTTTCGGCCAGATTGGGCTTTTTGAGGGGTGTGGCCGAATTTCCTACTCCAATTCCTTCTTCTTTGGTGGTTCGAAATCCATTCTTCTTGATTCGTGATGAACATTCCTGCCTTATATCTTTAATTACATTAATAGCACAACAAGAACGAACATCATTAGTATGCTCAACTGATTCAGAAATTTTAAAATTAATCATATCACCACCAAACTGCATCGCTGCTCCCTTAGCCACATCAATCTTCGTCTTAGCTGTTTTCATGAAAGGCCGTCCAAGTAAGAGTGGCGGTGATGGATGATAGGAGCATATTTATGCGACTTAGTTAGCTTGTTTTCTTGCATTTAGTTAGCTAAACTATGTTAATTATAGTGTTTAAAGTTATTTTCGTCCAATTTCAGGTCCTAAGTGTCAAAGTGACAAAAAGAAGCAATTTGGAGCATTCTAGAGCATTTTTTGGCCAAGATTGGATAGTGCAAACATGGAGGCTTGAGGATGGACGAATTTGAAGAAAGGAAGGCTTGGAATCAGCCAAGAAAGGTGGAGAATTAAATTCAAGTTCAGAAAGATAAGATAAAAGCAAGAAAAAAGGAACATTATCTCTAACCTTATCACCTTATCTTATCTTATCCTTACCTTATCTTATCTTTCCATATTTTTAGCCAAATAAGGGGGGCCATATCTGATTCTTATCACCTAAAATTGGGGGTTCTAGAAGCCTAAAAACGTGCTAAAACCTGAATTAAAACATGTGCTTCACATTCCCTATATTTCTGGCGCCTAGACCTTGTTCTAGAAGTCCTCAGCCTTGCTGCATCCTTATCCTCTGATTCCTTGAGATTTCCTACTCCTAAACTAACCTAAAAACCTCCTCCCAGCCGTGCCTACCTCTCCCCTATAAATACATATGTGTGCCGCACTCATTCACCACCATTCACAGCCCCAAATTCACTCCTACACATCCTGCCGCAAGTCCCTTCATATTTCAGCCTTCCATCCATCTTCCACACCCCTTGCCGCACCCACCACCCATCCACACCACCTTCATACATCCATACACACCACCAGCCACTTGTGCCGCAGCCTAGCAAGGAGGAAGGAAAGGAGAAACAGCCTTGGAGCGTGCCTGCACCCAATCTGATTTCTGGGCGTTCTAGGTGTTTTCTACCTTATGTTTATGATGTTTAATTTAATTTCTCTTGTTCTTGCTGTAATTATGAGAGGCTAAACTCGTTTTTAGCTAGAGGCTACTTTGAAACCATGATTTTATTTGTGTTATGAGCTAATAAGTTTCAGTTACAGATTCTTGAGTTATGAATGCAATTGGCTTAACTGTTTGAATTAGAACTTATTTGTGTTTGTTGATTGAGGGTGCACACTTAATTTGCATGCATGAATCTGATGCTAGGATATAAGTGAGTTTCACATAATCGTCACAAACTTATGTTCAAAAGTAGTAAAGGTTGCTGGATCAATCGTGTTAAGTTCAATTCTTGGTGTGAGTAACATGATGTCATAGTTATGAATGCCTCGTCAATGCTTATGATTCTCAATGCACTTAATGATCTCTGATTGTGTCTCTATTATGATGTCATGTAGGGAAATTGATGAGAATAATTTGGTTGTAGATGCGTTGTCCGTCCAATTCAATGAAATTAGGAGAATCTGAGGGTTAATTAGTGATTGACACGGTTAATCTGGGGCATTGTCATTCTTAATTTAATGAAAACGTAACTGGAAGTTGATTCATATGCATATAATTCATGTGTGGATAAGGAAACCTCTAGCTAAGTCACCATCCATCCTAAATACCCTAATTCGTGCAAATCTGTCTAGTTTAGTGTTTCTGCTTGTTTTAGTCTAAATTCACCTTAAAATCAATCCCCCTTCACTTGTTTGAGTCTAATTAGTTAAAATCTGTCTTAGTTTATGTTTTTGTGTGTTTTGAGTCAAGTTTACATCAAATTTCGTCCAAGGTTGTGTCTAGAGTCTAGAATCGTCCAATTGGTGTTTTTAAGCAGTTTTGAGTGTTTTTAACTTGTTTTGAGTCTTGTGAACCTGTTTAGAGTCCCTTAAGTTTACTTGAACGTTTTTAAGTTGTTTTTGTCTATTTGAGTTAGTTTGTGTTAGATTAGCAAGCCCTCTTAATCCCCGGCCTAGAACGATCCCTACTTGCATTAAATACTACAATCGATAAAAAGAGGGTTAATTTGTGTGCTTAACTAATATTCACATCAGATTTTGGCGCCGTTGCCGGGGATTAGCAACTTTGCTAATCCCTCATTGTTTCTTTTTGTTTATTTTCGTTTCTTTTTGTTTCTGATTTTGTTTTGTTTCTTGTTTTCAGGTACTAATCATGGCGGCAGATAATCGAACCATCAAAGAGCTTTCCGCCTCGGGTGTGGACAATGCCATGCCCCTATGCATCCAATACCCCACGGCAGCACAAGGGAAGACGGAAGAGTTTGAGTTGAAATCAAGCTTGTTGCATCACATCCCGAAGTACCATGGGCTGTCCATGGAGGATCCAAACAAACATCTCAAGGAGTTTGAAGTGGTTTGCTCGAGTATGACACCCATTAACGTTGATGGGAATATTTTGAAGATGAAAGCCTTTCCATTCTCATTGTTGGAGAAGGCTAAAGATTGGTTGTACGAATTGGCGCCCGGAATTGTCACATCTTGGGAGAGCATGAAACGAGCGTTTTTGGAGAAATTTTTCCCAACTTCAAGAGTCATTCTCTTGAGGAAACGGATTAGTGGCATCGAACAAAAGGAAGGTGAGTCGTTTCCTTCTTATTATGAACGTTTTAAAACTCTTGTAGCTTCATGTCCACAGCATCAAATGAAGGAGGAGCTGCTCATTCAATATTTCTACGACGGACTCTGATGCGAAATATATTAAGCACACAAATTAAACCCTCTTGGTGTGAATTGTAGTATAGATGCAAGTGGGGATCGTTCTAGGCCGGGGATTAGGAGGGATTGCCAATCGATTTAAAACTGACTCAAAGACTCAAAAATAAAGTTAAAAACGTTTGAATAGGTTCAAAAGACTTAAACCAAGTTCACAAGACTTAAAATAGGTTGAAAACACTCAAAACTGCCTAAAAACACAAACTGGGCAGTTTCTGACTCTAAACAAAACTTTGGACTAAAATAAGGTTTTGGCTTGACTCAAAACACTTAAAAACACAAGTAAAACAAGTTTAAAACAATTTAAAACAAGAAATTAAAGGGGGGATTTTGTTTGAACGCATTTGAAAAGAAAACAATTTGAAAACAGATTTTAAAGTAAAAGAAAGTTTGAAAACGTTTTTGGGAAGTTGGATGGATGATGGACTAGCTAGAGGCTCTTTCTCCACACATGTTATGTATGCAAACGAATCGATTCCCAGTTACTCCTTCATTGAATCACGAACGACAATGCCCCAAGTTAACCGTGACATCACTAATTAACCATCAGATTTTCCTTGAGTTATTGGATTGGATGACATCATTCGACAACCCAAAGCATTCTTCGAAAGTCCCCTACATGACATCATAATAAAGATACAATCAAAGATCATTACGTTCAATGAAAATCATAAGCATTGACAAAGCACTTGTAACTATGACATCATGTCACTCATGCTAGGAATTGAACTTAACGCGATCGTTTATAAGCGACCTTCACCACTTATGAGTATAAGGTTGTAACGATTATGTGAAACTCCCTTATACTCTAGCATCAAATTCATGCATGCCAATTAAGTGTCGACCCTCAATCAACAAACACAAATAAGTTATCAATCAAACAGTTAAGCCAATTGCATTCACAACTCAAGAATTCGTAACTGAAACTTATCAATTCATATTGCACCCATAATCATGGCTTTGAAATCACCCCTAGCCAAAAAGGGGTCTAGCCACTCATGTTCACAGCAAAGCAACAAGAATTTAATTTAAACATTTAGAACAAAGAAAGAATTACACCTAGAACGCTCCAACGATCCAAAGCTTGAAGAACAAACACGTCCAAGGCCTTCCTTCTTCTCCTTTGCTGCGGCACAAGTGGTTGAGGGAGGTTTGGGTAGTGATTTGTGGTGGTGGATGATTTCTGGCGTGAAAGATGGTGAATGGATGTATATGGGCGTGAATTAGTGAATGGATAGATGAATGGGTGCAGCAAAGTCTTGTATTTATAGGCCAAGGCTCCAAAATAAATTAGGTAATCAGGAATTGTTCTAAAACTTAAAGGAAATAGGAATTTAAATGCAAAAACCTAAGGGGAATGGGTCACAAGGTGCGGCTGGGACATATTTTAGGGAAAGGTAGAAGGCTTTTGCGGCAAGGACAAGGAAAGGTGTTTTCCTTACTAGTTTGGGTCCAAAACTGAAAGAGAATGTAAAATTAAGTGCAGCAAGGGTGTATGAGGGAAAGGGAATTGCGGCACTAACCAAAAGGGCAAGGGAAGATGTCTTTCTTGTGCAGCAAGGAAGGAAAGGTTACAAGGCATGTGCAGCAAAGTCCCAAATTGCAAAGGATTGCTCTTCCTTGCACGGCAAGGATGGTGTTGGTGATTGGTAGGTGTGGCACCTTCTTTAATGTGGGTTCTAGGTCTCCCAAAATGTTTAGGATTCCCTCTTTGTAGTAGAAACCTTGATAAAATAGGATTGAGAAAGTCAAAGGTCAAAGTAAGGAAACTTTGACTTAGTCAACCCTTCTTCTTCTTGGATTCCTTTTCCTTCTTTGACTTGAATTAATTTTTCCTCTTCTCATAGCTGATTCCTAGCATGCTTTGGTCTTCAATTTCGTCCATCTACATTGCTCCAATCATAAGCTATCCAAAACATGCCCAAAATAGCTCCAAAAGGCTCCAAAATGCACTTTCTTGATATTTTACCCCTTGGGACCTACAAACACACGAAAATAGCTTAAAATACTAAATTAAATACGAACAATCAACATAAACGCACGAAAACAAGCTAATTAAATCGCATAAATATGCTCATATCAAATTCCCCCACACTTAGCTTTTGCTAGTCCTCGAGCAAAACGAAACAAACAAAACAAAACAAAGTAAACAAAAACACAAACTAAACCTTCCAACATTGCCTCAGGGATTTCCAACGCACATGACATGCCAAAGATCATCATTCACATAGATTTTAGTCATCCTTACGCTTGAGCACATACTTAATCACAGTCGTCACTTATTAGCTCGCATTTAATCAATTAAAACAATGATTTGAATGTAGTAACATGCCTTAGAGAATTCACCCAATTCCTTACAAGATACACTCTTTTTCACACAGATTTTCTGACCACACACCCTACACTAGTTATATGTGAGAAGATTGGTGTAAAAATGAAAACGAAAACTCAATATGTTTATAGCAAAGAAAGCATTTTCTGGAGTTATTAAGCATGTTTAAATATGATCTCATGAATGGAATGCTACTACTTAGACGCGAGAACCAGTGACACCATATGCTCATACCAATTCCAAACTCCACAAATTAAAACACATAACACACAAGATTGAAGTCAAGGGTTGTAACGGGGCTAGGGTAATGGTTAACAAAGAAAGGTAAGGATAAACAAACGTTCTTTAGGCAATTGATGTGAATTATAGTTAAGCACACAAATTAAACCCTCTTTTTATCAATTGTAGTAAGTATGTAAATAGGGATCGTTCTGGACCGGGGATTAGGAGGGCTTGCTAATAACCTCTAAACTGACTCAAAAACATAAAAACAAAGTTAAAAACGTTTGTATAGACTCAAAGACCTCAAAATAAACTTAAAAGACTCAGAATGGGTTGAAAACACTCAAAACTGCCTTAAAAACACAAATTGAGCAGTTTCTGACTCTAAACACTACTTTGGACGAAAATAGGGTTTTGGCTTGACTCAAAGTACTTAAAAACAGACACAAAACAGATTTAAACACTTGGGAACAAGAAAGTAAAAGGGGGGTTTTGGTTTGGACGAATTTAAAACAAAACAAAACAAATTGTAAAACTGGGCAGATTTGTAAAACGAATTTGAAAACCTTGATGGTTGATGGATTAGCTAGAGGTCCATTCTCCACACATGACACACTTGTACATGAATCAATTTCCAATTGCTTTTCAATAGATCATGAAGCTCAACACCCCAGATTAACCGTGAATTGCACTAATTAACCCTCAGATTTTCCTTTACTCATTGAATTGGATGAAATGCATGCAACAACTCAAATCATTCTCCACAAGTTCCCTACATGACTGCATAATAGAGATACAATTAAAGATCATTACGTTCAATGAAAATTATAAGTGTTGACGAGACATTCGTAACTATGGATGCATGATACGTTTGTCAAGAATTCAATTAACGCGATTGTGACAGCAACCTTCACTACTCATGAATATAAACTTGTAACGATTAGGTGAAACTTATTTATATTCTAGCATCAAGTTCATGCATGAAAACTAAGTATGCATCCTTAATTAACAAACAAGAACAAGTTATGAATAAAACAGTTAATAGAATTGCATTCACAACTTATTAAATCGCAATTGGCAGGAATTAATTCATATCTCAAGCATGTTCATGGCTTCAAACTTCCCCCTAGCTAATTAGGGTTTTAGCCACTCATAACTATAACAAAATCAGAGAATACGAAAGTAGACATTAAAAACAAGATTGAATTACACCTAGATGTCTCCAATCTGCAACCTTGGAACGCCAAGCTCTTCTTTTCCTCCACTTTGCTGCGGCACAGGTGGCTGGGGTTATGTATGGATATGTGAAGGTGGTAGGGATGGATGGTGGATGCGGCAAAGGGTGTAGAAGGCGTATGGGAGGCTGAAAGTTAAGGGATTTGTGGCAGGAATATGTAGGAGTGAATTTGGGGCTGTGAATGTTGTTGAATGAGTGCGGCAGAGATGTATATATATATATAGAGGAGTAGGGCACGGCTGGAGGAGGTTTTAGCATAGGTTTTGGACTCCAAAACCCTTCTAGAAATCAAAAATCCCAAAGAACAAGGGATAAGGATGCGGCTGGAATGAAAGGCTTCTAGAAACATGGCCTAGGCGCCATGTTTTTAGGGAATGTGAGACATGTTTAATTTTAGGTTTCAGCAGGTTTTTAGGCTTCTAGAATCCCTAATTTTAGGTGATAAGATCAGATATTAACCCCCTTATTTGGCTAAAAGTATGGAAAGATAGGATAAGGTAAGGATAAGATAAGATAAGGTGATAAGGTTAGAGATAATGTTCCCTTTTTTCTTGCTTTTATCTTATCTTTCTGAACTTGAATTTAATTCTCCATCTTTCTTGGCTGATTCCAAGCCTTCCTTTCTTCAAATTCGTCCATCCTCAAGCCTCCATGTTTGCACTATCCAATCTTGGCCCAAAAATGCTCTAGAATGCTCCAAATTGCTTCTTTTTGTCACTTTGACACTTAGGACCTGAAATTGGACGAAAATGAGTTTAAACACTATAATTAACAAAGTTTAGCTAATTAAATGCAAGAAAACAAGCTAACTAAGTCGCATAAATATGCTCCTATCAAATTCCCCCACACTTAGCTTTTGCTAGTCCTCGAGCGAAACGAAACAAACAAAACATAATCTAGACCTTCCAACGTTCGCCTCAGGGAGTTCCAACGCACATGACATATTAAAGATCATCACAATCATAGATTTTAGTCATCTCCACCCTCGAGCACATACTTAATCACAGTCACCATTCATTAGCTCGCATTTAACCATTTAAAACAATGTTTTGAACATAGTAACATGCCTTAGAGAATTCACTCAATTCCTTACGGTTTACACTCTTATTTTCACTCAGATTTTCTAACTACACACCCTACACTAGGTATGTGTGAGAAGATTGATGTAAATATGAAAACGAACACTCACATATGTTTATAACAAAGAAAGCAATTTCTAGAGTTATTTAGCATGTATAGATATGATCTCATGAATGGAATGCTACTACTTAGATGCGAGAACCAGGGACACCATATGCTCATACCAATCCCAAGCTACACATTATTGATCACACAACACCCAAGATTGAAGTTAAGGGTTGTAACGGGGCTAGGGTGATTGGCTAACAAAGAAAGGTAAGGAAAACAAACGTTCTTAAAGCAATAGCAAGCAAAGCAATGAATATGACACTTAGAACTCCCTTTTGAATGCAGCCACAAACTTTGACATACTAGGGGAAGAATCATACATATTTAGGGTCGAATACAACTTTTTGGACCTTTTCTTCAACCATCAACACTTGTGAGCTCATTCTCACTTATTTTGAACACTTTTCACACTTTTTCACATACTTTTCTTTTCTTTTTCTTTTTCTCACGAATTTTCTTCTTTTTCTCATTTTTCTAACCCGTGCCCTCTTTGTTTGGTAGGCACACATAAACATACGTTGAGACCCTTCCCCCACACTTGTTTGCTGCCTAGTAACGAACCTCGGGAATTCACTCTAGGTCATGCTTTACTACGCCTTAAGAACAAGGGTAAGGATGGTCCTATTCTAGGCTAGGTAAGGATGATGTGGGTTAACAAAGAACATAGGCTACACGAGGCTCAACGGGGTTAATCCTACAAAACATAATGCACAAGGGTAAGGCTTTTTGGCTCTAGTTCACTACACAACTTCGTCTTGTTTATGTGTTATGCAATTGCAATTTTATGCTTTGAATGAAACGGATATGAGTTCTAGTATTTGGAACTATATGATGAAACGCCTTCTAAGTAATAACCAAGCAAAGAATAATGAGATCATGCAACGACTTTAGAAAACAATAAATGCACAGATTATTAACTCTGAATTCCAGCAGCGTCTAAGTCCAAATTGAATGCTTTCACCGCCCAATGTGCCTTATGCTCTAATTCCACAGGTAGGTGACACGGCTTGCCATAGATTAGCCGAAATGGAGACATCCCTAGGGGTGTTTTGTAGGCCGTGCGATATGCCCACAATGCATCGTCTAAGCGCAAGCTCCAATCCTTCCGGTTTGGCCCAACGGTCTTCTCCAAGATTTGCTTGATTTCTCTATTTGAAACTTCGGCTTGGCCACTTGTTTGAGGATGGTAAGGCGTGGCAACCTTATGCTTTACATTGTACTTCTTAAACAGCGCCGCAATGGTCCGATTACAAAAATGAGATCCGCCATCACTTATGAACACTCTTGGCATGCCAAATCTAGAGAATATGTTAGTTTTGATGAAATCTGCAACAACTCTAGAATCATTAGTACGGGTGGCTTTAGCTTCCACCCGTTTAGAAACATAATCAACGGCAAGCAAGATGTAAATAAAACCAAATGATGAAGGAAAAGGACCCATAAAATCAATACCCCAAACGTCAAAAATCTCAACATTAAAGATAGGGCTTTGCGGCATTTGGTCCCGTGCACCAATACTTCCTGTTTTTTGACATCTATCACATGTTAGGCAAAACATTCTAGCATCTTTAAACAATGTGGGCCAATAAAAACCAGATTCTAACACTTTGAGGGCCGTCCTTTGGGTGCCAAAATGACCCCCACATGCATAAGAATGACAAAAAGCAAGAATAGAATTAAACTCAGAATTATGCACACATCTTCGTATAATCTGATCCGGACAATATTTCCACAAGTATGGATCATCCCAAACATAGAATCGAGCATCCTTTTTAAGTTTCTCACGTTTTTGCTTCTCTAGGGTGCTCGGAACTTGCTTAGTCACCAAATAATTCACTAAATCAGCAAACCAAGGCTCACTTACCTCGAGGGACAGCAATTGTTCATCCGGGAATGTGTCTAAGATGGGTATGGCGTCTTCTTCATGGACCATTCTGCTCAAATGGTCAGCCACTACGTTTTCACTCCCTTTCTTGTCTCGGATCTCTATGTCAAATTCTTGAAGAAGGAGCATCCAACGGATGAGTCTCGGTTTTGCCTCCTTTTTGGTGAACAAGTACTTTAAAGCTGCATGATCAGAGTAAACAATTACTTTAGTACCAATTAAATAAGAACGAAATTTATCTAAAGCAAAGACAACAGCTAGAAGTTCTTTTTCCGTTGTGGAGTAATTCAATTGAGCGTCATTCAATGTCCGAGAAGCATAGTATATGACATGCGGCTTCTTGTCCCATCTTTGTCCCAAAACGGCTCCTACGGCATAATCGGATGCATCGCACATGAGCTCGAACGAAAGGTTCCAATCTGGTGACACAATGATTGGTGCCGTGGTGAGCTTCTCTTTGAGTTGCTTGAATGCCGATTCACACTTCTCATCAAACTTGAAGGTCACCTCCTTTTGAAGCAAACGGCATAGGGGCTGTGCAATCTTTGAAAAGTCCTTAATAAATCGCCGATAGAATCCTGCATGTCCAAGAAAAGAACGAACCTCTCTCACCGAAGTGGGAGAGGGTAAGTAGTGTACAAGATCTATTTTTGCTTTATCAACCTCAATACCTCGTTCGGAGATAATGTGCCCCAAAACTATGCCTTGTTTTACCATAAAATGACATTTTTCCCAATTTAAAACAAGATTAATTTTAACGCATCGTTGCAAGATCAAGGTAAGATTATCCAAACAATTATCAAAAGAATCCCCAAACACACTGAAATCATCCATAAATACTTCAATAATCTTTTCAACAAAATCGGAGAAGATACTTACCATACACCTTTGGAATGTGGCGGGTGCGTTGCATAAGCCGAATGGCATGCGACGATAAGCAAAAGTTCCAAAGGGGCACGTGAACGTGGTCTTTTCTTGGTCATCCGGGGCTATCACAATTTGGTTATATCCAGAATATCCATCAAGAAAACAATAAAAAGCATGACCGGCTAACCTTTCAAGCATTTGGTCGATGAAGGGCAGCGGGAAGTGATCCTTTCTTGTTGTGGCGTTGAGTTTCCGATAGTCAATGCAAACTCTCCATCCGGTTTGGATTCGAGTAGGCACAAGCTCATTCTCTGCGTTTGCGACTATAGTGACTCTGGACTTCTTAGGAACAACTTGGACCGGAGAGACCCAACGGCTATCAGAAATTGGATAAATCACTCCACAATCGAGTAGCTTGATTACTTCCTTCTTCACAACGTCCATCATGGGTGGATTGAGTTGGCGTTGTGCTTCTCTTGACGGTTTGGCTCCTTCCTCCAAAAGTATTCGATGCATGCAAGTAGTAGGGCTAATTCCCTTAATATCGGCCAATGTCCACCCAATGGCAGTTTTGTACTCCCGAAGCACCCTCACCAACTTGTCCTCCTCTTGAGCCGTGAGTGATGAAGAGATGATGACGGGCAACGTCTCTTGTTTTCCCAAAAACACATACTTCAAATGGCTAGGCAATGGTTTAAGCTCTAGGGAAGGTGGCTGTACTATAGAAGGAAGCAACTTGTTAGTCGAAACGGGAATTGAATTTAGGTTAGGAGACTTACCAATATGCTTTGGATTTGACTCTAGGGCAGCAACCATCTCCACCATGTCTTCTTGAATAGGCACGGCAAGGTCTTCCTTGTTGTTGCCGTGGGTATGCCTAAGTGTTAGCCCTTCGTTTTTTACTCCAATGCCTTGTGCGAGTGTCTTTTCAAGTGCATCCTCATTCAGATCATCAAAGAATTCCTGTGCCAAAGAGTTAATTACATCAATAGAGAAACAAGAGTGATCATCATGAGGATATCTCATAGCATCAGAAATATTGAAATCAATCACTTCCCCATCAAATTCCATGGTCAATGTTCCTTTGAAGACGTCAATCTTTGTACGGGCAGTCTTCATAAATGGGCGGCCAAGTAGTAATGGTAATTGATAGGAGCATATTTATGCGACTTAGTTAGCTTGTTTTCTTGCATTTAGTTAGCTAAACTATGTTAATTATAGTGTTTAAAGTTATTTTCGTCCAATTTCAGGTCCTAAGTGTCAAAGTGGCAAAAAGAGGCAATTTGGAGCATTCTAGAGCATTTTTGGGCCAAGATTGGATAGTGCAAACATGGAGGCTTGAGGATGGACGAAATTGAAGATTAGAAGACTTGAAATCAGCCAAGAAAGATGGAGAATTAAATTCAAGTTCAGAAAGATAAGATAGAAGCAAGAAAAAAGGAACATTATCTCTAACCTTATCACCTTATCTTATCTTATCCTTACCTTATCTTATCTTTCCATACTTTTAGCCAACTAAGGGGGTTAATATCTGATTCTTATCTCCTAAAATTAGGGATTCTAGAAGCCTAAAAACGTGCTAAAACCTGAAATTAAACATGTGCTTCACATTCCCTATATTTCTGGCGCCTAGACCTTGTTCTAGAAGTCTTCAGCCTTGCTGCATCCTTATCCTCTGATTCCTTGAGATTTCCTACTCCTAAACTAACCTAAAAACCTCCTCCCAGCCGTGCCTACCTCTCCCCTATAAATACATATGTGTGCTGCACTCATTCATCACCATTCACAGCCCTAAATTCACCCATTCACATCCTGCCGCAAGTCCTTTCATAATTCAGCCATTCCATCCATCTTCCACACACCTAGCCGCACCACCCATTCACCCTAAACACCACCACACCATCTTCCACCATTCTACACCATTCATAACCCCTAAACCTGTCCACAAGTCTTGTGCCGCACCATAGCAAGGAGGAAGGAGAGGAAAGAAGCCTTGGAGCGTGCATGCACCCAATTTGATTGCTGGGCGTTCTTAGGTGTTTTCTATCTTATGTTTTCAATGTTTAATTTAATTTCTCTTATTCTTGCTGTAATTATGAGTGGCTAAACCCTAATTAGCTAGGGGGAAGTTTGAAGCCATGAACATGCTTGAGATATGAATTAATTCCTTTCAATTGCGATTTCATAAGTTGTGAATGCAATTCTATTAACTGTTTTATTGGGAACTTGTTCTTGTTTGTTAATTAAGGATGCATACTTAGTTTTCATGCATGAACTTGGTGCTAGAATATAAATAAGTTTCACCTAATCGTTACAAGTTTATATTCATAAGTAGTGAAGGTTGTTATCACAATCGTGTTAATTGGATTCTTGACAAACATATCATGCAGTCATAGTTATGAATGTCTCGTCGACACTTATGATTTTCATTGAACGTAAGGATCTCTGATTGTATCTTTATTATGCGTTCATGTAGGGAACTTTTGGAGAATAATTTGGGTTGTCGTATGCATTTCATCCAATTCAATGAGTAAAGGAAAATCTGACGGTTAATTAGTGCAATTCACGGTTAATCTGGGGTGTTGAGCTTCATAATTTATTGAAAAGCAATTGGAAATTGATTCATGTACAAGTGTGTCATGTGTGGAGAATGGACCTCTAGCTAGTCCATCAACCATAAAAGTTTTCAAACTTATTTTCAAAATCGTTTTCAAACTTGTTTACTTTACAAAATCTTTGTTTTACTTTCAAACTCGTTCAAACTAAAACCCCCCTTTTACTTTCTTGTTTTAAAGTGTCCAAAATCTGTTTTCTTTGTGTTTTCAAGTGTTTTGAGTCAACCTAAAACCAATTTTCGTCCAAAACCTTCCCTAGTGTCTTAAATCTGTCCACAAAGTGTTTTTAAGCCGTTTTAAGTGTTTTTAACTTGTTTTGAGTCTTGTAAACCTTTCCAAACGTTTTTAACTTTGTTTTTATGTTTTTGAGTCAGTTTAGAGGTTATTAGCAAACCCTCCTAATCCCCGGTCCAGAACGATCCCTACTTACATACTTACTACAATTGATAAAAAGAGGGTTTAATTTGTGTGCTTAACTAATATTCACATCAAATTTTGGCGCCGTTGCCGGGGATTAGCAACTTTGCTAATCCCTTGGTTTTCTTTTTCGTGTCTTTTGTTTTTTATTTCTAATTTTTGTTTTGCTTTGTTTGCTTTCTTTGTTTACTTTTGATATTTGATTTAGTTTTCTTTGATTTCAGGTACTAGAGAAGTAAGATATGGAAATTGCTAATATTCGAGCTCAAATAGCGAATTTTACTTCTCAATTGTCTCAGCACATCGAATGGACCACAATGCAAAGTGTCCCTACATTTGATTGGCGTGATCATTCAAACTCTATGTGGTGGGAACCTCAACAAGTTCAACACGAAGCATATTGGCAGCCATATGAGGAGTTTTATGCAACGCCTATGCAGCCACCACAGCCTCCCCCGCAAGAAGTCCAACCAAATTCAGGTTTGTCCTTGGATAATGATCAAACTATTCAATTACTAACTTCTTTGGCACAGAAAGTACAAAATCAAAACCAAAGATTAGAAAATAGAGCCAAGGAGTTGGGGGAATTGAAGAATCAAATGGGAGAGATTGTAGAATTCATAGGGCAAATTCAAGCACAAAGTGAACTCTCCAGCTCAATGTGCAAACCAAGCCAAGAGGAGGACGAGCAGTTGCTACTTGAAGAAGAGGAGGAAGACAAGGCCACGGCGAGCTTGGACGAAGCTTTGCCGCAGCCTTCCAAGGACACTCCACCACCCAATTCAAGTAAGATTTCAATTCTTTCTAACCTTATTCCATCAAATGTGCCTATTCCTTGCAGATTCAACGAAGAAGAGGGTGAGAAGGGCATTATCGAAACCTTTCCAACGATTCAAGAGAAAGAGGTGGTTGGGGATTATCTTGAATTAATCAAAGACGATGTGCTTGCAACAACAATTCCCAATGAAGTTGAATTTTATGACACGGGACAAGTCACAACACTACAAACAACCAACCTGGCCGAAATCTCTAATCTTCAATCTTTTGAAGTAGTGTTTGTTCTTGAATTCGTGTTAGAGCACAAAGGTAAGCCACCTCCCCGAATTTCAAATTCGTTTTATACTAATATGTTGTTAATGATTCAGGCACCCACTCTTGAATTCAAACCATTGCCGGTTCATTTCAAGTATCATTGCCCATTCAAAGATAAAGGAGGAATCGTCCGGCTGGAAGACGTTAAAGCAAGCGCTTCATGGGAGGCAACCCATGCATTCAGCAAAGGAAGACTTAGGGAGCACTCCATTTCCAGATTTGCGTTCCTAAACCTTCCTCCTTGCTGCCTTTATCTTGCCATGTTTAATTGTTGTTTGTTTGCTTATGTTTATGTTAGTTTATGTTTGAAACATTGAGGACAATGTTTGATTTAAGTGTGGGGGGGTAAACAAGCTGTTTATGCATGATTTTCGTGGGTTTTATTCACCTATCACTTGCAATGTTGTTTCTCACTGTTTTTGTGTGTTTTAGTGTGTTTTAAGCTGTTTTTATGCATGTTGAAGAAAAAAATCCGAAAATTTCATAAAAATTTGAAAAATTTGTAGCCAAAAAGAGTTGTTTTTGTGTGTTGTTTGTGTCTTAGGGTACCTTCCAACACAATGATGAGGATTTGGTTTTTAATTGCATGACTAAAAAAGAGAGTTGTAAACATGGATGGAAGTCTGATTTACTCTTGGGTTTATGCTTGATTGTGGTTATAATTCATGAATTCATGTCTAATCAAAAAAGGAAAAAAATCAGTTTTTGTAACATGCTTGAAGGAAGAAACTCAAACTAACGCTACAACCCTGAGAGACTTGAGCCTAAAACGTTATTTGGAGAGTTAATAATCTGTGCATTTGTTGTTTTCAAAGTCGTTGCATGATCTCATTATTCTTTGCTTGGTTACTACTTAGAAGGCGTTTCATCATATAGTTCCAAATACTAGAACTCATATCCGTTTCATTCAAAGCATAAAATTGAATTACATAACACATAAACAAGATGAAGTTGTGTAGTGAACTAGAGCCAAAAAGCCTTACCCCTGTGCATTATGTTTTGTAGGATTAACCCCGTTGAGCCTCGTTTAGCCTATGTTCTTTGTTAACCCACATCATCCTTACCTAGCCTAGAATAGGACCATCCTTACCCTTGTTCTTAAGGCATAGTGAAGCATGATCTAGAGTGAATTCCCTTGGTTCATTATTGGGCAGCAAATAAGTGTGGGGGAAGGGTTACAAGTATATGAGTGTGCCAAGGTATAAAAAGGGGCACGGGTTAGAAAAAAAAAAAAGAAGAAGAAAAATTCGTGAGAAAAAGAAAAGTATGTGAAAAAGTGTGAAAAGTGTTCAAAATAAGTGAGAATGAGCTCACAAGTGTTGATGGTTGAAGAAAGGGTCCAAAAAGTTGTATTCGACCCTACATATGTATGATTCTTCCCCTAGTATGTCAAAGTTTGTGGCTGCATTCAAAAGGGAGTTCTAAGTGTCAAATTCATTGCTTTGCTTGCTATTGCTTTAAGAACGTTTGTTTCCCTTACCTTTCGTTGTTAGCCAATACCCTTTAGCCCCGTTACAACCCTATACTTCAATCTTGAGTGTTGTGTGGTCAATAATGTGGAGTTTGGGATTGGTATGAGCATATGGTATCCCTGGTTCTCGCATCTAAGTAGTAGCATTCCATTCATGAGATCATATCTATACATGCTTAATAATTCCAGAAATTGCTTTCTTTGTTATAAACATATGTGAGTGTTCGTTTTCATGTTTACATCAATCTTCTCACATATACCTAGTGTAGGGTGTTTAGTTAGAGAATCTGAGTGAAAATAAGAGTGAAACCGTAAGGAATTGAGTGAATTCTCTAAGGCATGTTGCTATGTTCAAAACATTGTTTTAATTGGTTAAATGTGAGCTAATGAATGATGACTGTGAGTAAGTATGTGCTCGAGGGTGGGGATGACTAAAATCTATGGTTGTGATGATCTTTAATATGTCATGTGCGTTGGAAATCCCTGAGGCGAACGTTGGAAGGTTTAGATTGTGTTTTGTTTACTTTGTTTTGTTTTGACTGTTTCGTTTTGCTCGAGGACTAGCAAAAGCTAAGTGTGGGGGAATTTGATAGGAGCATATTTATGCGACTTAGTTAGCTTGTTTTCTTGCATTTAGTTAGCTAAACTATGTTAATTATAGTGTTTAAAGTTATTTTCGTCCAATTTCAGGTCCTAAGTGTCAAAGTGGCAAAAAGAGGCAATTTGGAGCATTCTAGAGCATTTTTGGGCCAAGATTGGATAGTGCAAACATGGAGGCTTGAGGATGGACGAAATTGAAGATTAGAAGACTTGAAATCAGCCAAGAAAGATGGAGAATTAAATTCAAGTTCAGAAAGATAAGATAGAAGCAAGAAAAAAGGAACATTATCTCTAACCTTATCACCTTATCTTATCTTATCCTTACCTTATCTTATCTTTCCATACTTTTAGCCAACTAAGGGGGTTAATATCTGATTCTTATCTCCTAAAATTAGGGATTCTAGAAGCCTAAAAACGTGCTAAAACCTGAAATTAAACATGTGCTTCACATTCCCTATATTTCTGGCGCCTAGACCTTGTTCTAGAAGTCTTCAGCCTTGCTGCATCCTTATCCTCTGATTCCTTGAGATTTCCTACTCCTAAACTAACCTAAAAACCTCCTCCCAGCCGTGCCTACCTCTCCCCTATAAATACATATGTGTGCTGCACTCATTCATCACCATTCACAGCCCTAAATTCACCCATTCACATCCTGCCGCAAGTCCTTTCATAATTCAGCCATTCCATCCATCTTCCACACACCTAGCCGCACCACCCATTCACCCTAAACACCACCACACCATCTTCCACCATTCTACACCATTCATAACCCCTAAACCTGTCCACAAGTCTTGTGCCGCACCATAGCAAGGAGGAAGGAGAGGAAAGAAGCCTTGGAGCGTGCATGCACCCAATTTGATTGCTGGGCGTTCTTAGGTGTTTTCTATCTTATGTTTTCAATGTTTAATTTAATTTCTCTTATTCTTGCTGTAATTATGAGTGGCTAAACCCTAATTAGCTAGGGGGAAGTTTGAAGCCATGAACATGCTTGAGATATGAATTAATTCCTTTCAATTGCGATTTCATAAGTTGTGAATGCAATTCTATTAACTGTTTTATTGGGAACTTGTTCTTGTTTGTTAATTAAGGATGCATACTTAGTTTTCATGCATGAACTTGGTGCTAGAATATAAATAAGTTTCACCTAATCGTTACAAGTTTATATTCATAAGTAGTGAAGGTTGTTATCACAATCGTGTTAATTGGATTCTTGACAAACATATCATGCAGTCATAGTTATGAATGTCTCGTCGACACTTATGATTTTCATTGAACGTAAGGATCTCTGATTGTATCTTTATTATGCGTTCATGTAGGGAACTTTTGGAGAATAATTTGGGTTGTCGTATGCATTTCATCCAATTCAATGAGTAAAGGAAAATCTGACGGTTAATTAGTGCAATTCACGGTTAATCTGGGGTGTTGAGCTTCATAATTTATTGAAAAGCAATTGGAAATTGATTCATGTACAAGTGTGTCATGTGTGGAGAATGGACCTCTAGCTAGTCCATCAACCATAAAAGTTTTCAAACTTATTTTCAAAATCGTTTTCAAACTTGTTTACTTTACAAAATCTTTGTTTTACTTTCAAACTCGTTCAAACTAAAACCCCCCTTTTACTTTCTTGTTTTAAAGTGTCCAAAATCTGTTTTCTTTGTGTTTTCAAGTGTTTTGAGTCAACCTAAAACCAATTTTCGTCCAAAACCTTCCCTAGTGTCTTAAATCTGTCCACAAAGTGTTTTTAAGCCGTTTTAAGTGTTTTTAACTTGTTTTGAGTCTTGTAAACCTTTCCAAACGTTTTTAACTTTGTTTTTATGTTTTTGAGTCAGTTTAGAGGTTATTAGCAAACCCTCCTAATCCCCGGTCCAGAACGATCCCTACTTACATACTTACTACAATTGATAAAAAGAGGGTTTAATTTGTGTGCTTAACTAATATTCACATCAGTAATGGAGGGGAGCGTTCCGAGTCTTCCATTTCAAGCACGTAGAAATCCGCCGGAAAGATTAGGTGATTCACCTGCACTAAAACATCCTCCAAAACACTTTTTGGATAAGCGTTAGATCTATCGGCCAGTTGAATAATCACTCCATCATTTTTCAATTCGCCCAAGTTCATAGATGCATAAATTGAATAAGGCATGACATTTATTGATGCACCTAGATCTAGCATGGCATGTTCAAAACGAGTATTGCCTATAACACAAGGAATTGTAAAACTGCCGGGATCTTTGCACTTAGGAGGCAATTTTCTTTGCAAGACGGCTGAGACATTTTCACTTACTCTTACCACCTCTTTGTTCGAGGCCCTCTTTCTTGTAGTGCACAGCTCCTTCAAGAACTTGGCATACTTGGGGATTTGTTTAATTGCATCTAGAAGCGGAATGTTGACTTGTACTTTCCGGAATGTGTCAAGAATGTCTTTATCACTTTCGTCCTTCTTTGCTTGCGCAAACCTGCGAGGGAAAGGTGCATTGGGTGGAATGGGGTTAGAAATAACGGAATTTGAAACCAACTTACCTTTGGTGGCCGAGTTAGGATGGCTTTGTTGTTGCGGCAAGGATGGTTCAATCCTTGCCGTGGCTTGTCCTTGTTCTTCCTCCTCAGATTGCATTTTTTCGTCCTCCGTTTGGTTGGATTTGGATGGTTGGGGGTCAGATCCAACTTCTTTTCCACTTCTTAGGGTGATGGCTTTGGCAGATTTGAAGCTTCCTTTCGGATTCACATTCGTTGAACTAGGTAACTTACCTTGTTCTCTACTAAATTGCCCCATGAATTCAGCCATTTGTCCCATTTGTTTCTTTAAGTCATCCACCTCTTTAGCTTGATTCTGCACTCCCTGCGTCAAATTGGTTAGTAACTGAATAACTTGAGCATTATCAAGAGACGAACCTGAGTTATTTTGGACCGGAGGTTGTGGTTGAGGTTGTGGAGGTGCATAGGGCCGTGGGAATCCAGGGGGTGGTGGCCGAAATCCCCCTTGTTGTCCAGGTTGTTGTTGATCTCTCCACTTCATATTAGGGTGGTCTCTCCATCCGGGGTTGTATGTGTTCGAGTATGGATCGTATTTGGATTGGTTTTGGCCTTGGAATCCAATAGCATTGGCAGATTCCCATCCTCCATTCTCAATCAACTGTGGGCATGTCTCGGTTGGATGCCCTTGGATGGAGCATACGCCACAAACTTGGTTTTCTTGTGGTTTTGGTCCAATTACAGCTTGAGACACAAGAGAGGTAAGATTAGCTAATTGGGATTGAATTTCAGAAATTGTACTTACCTCATTCACACTATGTTGCCGTGAGCTTCCCCTCTGCCCAACACCTTCATATTGTTGTGCATTGAGTGCTCGGTTTGCAATAAGAGTCTTGGCAGCCACCGGAGTTTTGTCAACCAATGCACCACCGGCTGAGGCATCTAGCATTTGGCGTTCAATGGGGAAGAGTCCTTCGTAGAAGTATTGAATGAGCAGCTCCTCCTTCATTTGGTGCTGTGGACATGAAGCAACAAGAGTTTTAAAACGGTCATAATAAGCTGGAAATGATTCACTTTCATTTTGTTCGATGCCACTAATCCGTTTCCTCAAGAGAATGACTCTTGAAGTTGGGAAAAACTTCTCTAAGAACGCTCGTTTCATACTTTCCCAAGATGTAACCGTTCCGGGCGCTAGTTCATACAACCAATCTTTAGCCTTCTCTAAGAGCGAAAAGGGAAAAGCCTTCATCTTCAAGATGCTGCCATCAACGTTAACGGGAGTCATGCTCGAGCAAACAACTTCAAACTCCTTTAGATGCTTGTTAGGATCCTCCATGGACAGCCCATGGTACTTCGGAATGTGATGCAACAAGCTTGATTTCAATTCAAACTCCTCTGTTTTCCCTTCAGCTGCTGTGGGGTATTGGATACATAGGGGCATGGGATTGTCCACACCCGAGGCAGAAAGCTCTTTGATGGTTCGATTCTCCGCTGCCATGGCTAGGACTTCTTCCAAAATCTGTGCCGTGGGCTCTAATTCCTTCTCTACTTCTTGCTCTTCAAGCTTAGGTGGATTAGATGCTTGCTGATTTCTTTGCCTTCTCAAACTTCTCTCAAAATCGTCGTCAAAGTCTAAGATGTGCTCACGTACTGGTTGAGAACTTCGAGTCATAAACTAGTACCTAAAAACAACAAAATAAAACAAGGTCAGAAACTTAAAACAAAAAGAAACAAAAAGAAACAACGGGGGATTAGCAAAGTAGCTAATCCCCGGCAACGGCGCCAAAAATTTGATGCGAAATATATTAAGCACACAAATTAAACCCTCTTGGTGTGAATTGTAGTATAGATGCAAGTAGGGATCGTTCTAGGCCGGGGATTAGGAGGGATTGCCAATCGATTTAAAATTGACTCAAAGACTCAAAAATAAAGTTAAAAACGTTTGAATAGGTTCAAAAGACTTAAAACAAGTTCACAAGACTCAAAATAGGTTGAAAACACTCAAAACTGCCTAAAAACACAAACTGGGCAGTTTCTGACTCTAAACAAAACTTTGGACTAAAATAAGGTTTTGGCTTGACTCAAAACACTTAAAAACACAAGTAAAACAAGTTTAAAACAATTTAAAACAAGAAATTAAAGGGGGGATTTTGTTTGAACGAATTTGAAAAGAAAACAATTTGAAAACAGATTTTAAAGTAAAACAAAGTTTGAAAACGTTTTTGGGAAGTTGGATGGATGATGGGCTAGCTAGAGGCTCTTTCTCCACACATGTTATGTATGCAAACGAATCGATTCCCAGTTACTCCTTCATTGAATCACGAACGACAATGCCCCAAGTTAACCGTGACATCACTAATTAACCATCAGATTTTCCTTGAGTTATTGGATTGGATGACATCATTCGACAACCCAAAGCATTCTTCGAAAGTCCCCTACATGACATCATAATAAAGATACAATCAAAGATCATTACGTTCAATGAAAATTGATGTGAAAATTACTTGACACACAAATTAAACCCTATTTTTGACAATTGTAGTATATGATGCAAGTAGGGATCGTTCTAGGCCGGGGATTAACTAGGGATGCTAATCAACACAAATTAGATTTAAAAACACAAAAACAAACTTGAAAACGTTTAAATAGACTCAAGGGACTAAAGAAAACAGGTTTTTGACTCAAATAACAAGATTAGATGAAAAGGGGATTGTTTTGGACGAATTTAAACTTTAAAACAGAAACTTTGTTTAAAACACTTAAGAAAAAAACGATTTTGATGAATTGAATGGATGATGAGTTTAGTTAGAGGATCCTTCTCCACACATGACATATGCATATGAACCAATTTCCAATTATTATTCCTTTAGACTATGAATGACAACACTCCAAGTTAACCATGTAAGCACAAATTAACCATCAGATTTTCCTTTTCTCATTGAATTGAATGAAACATGCATTACAACCAAATTATCCTTATCAAGTCCCTAACTATGATTGCATGATAGAAAACATATCAAAGGTCATTACGTTCTTTGAAAATCATAAGTGTTGACAAGGCAATTATAACTATGAATGCATGAAACTCTTGCCTAGGACTTACTTAACATGATTGTGACTAGCAACCTTTACTACTTGTGAATATAAGTTCATAACGATTAGGTGAAACTCCCTTATACTCTAGCTTCAAGTTAATGCATGCAAATTAAGTGTCGACTCCCAATTAACACACATAAACAAGTTTTAATAACTTAGTTAAGCAAATCACATTCAAGTCTTAAGAAACAATAATTGGATGTAATCAATTCATATATAGCATATAATCATGGCTTCAAATTCACCCCCAACTAATAAGAAATTTAGCCTCTCATGTTTGCAATTACACAAAAATAACTTGAATTAAACATTGAGATAAAAGAAAGACAACACCTAGAACAATGGGCAGCCAAGGTGCACGGCAAGGTCCTTCTTCCTCCTAGCAATTGCGGCACAAGATGGCTTTTTGAGTGAATGAGGGTGGATGAGTGCTGAATGTAGAGAGAAATCTGAAATGGGTGGTGAGAGGTGGTGTTTTGAATGAGGGGTGCGGCATTCATATATATAGGTGCTGAATGAAAGCCACGGCTTGGTAGAAATAGGAGTTCTAATGTGTAAGAGTTTTGGATTTAGAATAGGTAGAGAACTTGGACTCCAAAACCACAAAGGAAAAGGGACTTCCAAGCACAATCCAAAGAGGGAAAGAACATGTTTTCCAGCAGGTTTTAGGCATCTAGAAGGTGGGATATGCGGCTGGGATTTAGGAGAAGAGATAAGGCCTTCTAGAAGGGGTTTAGGCGCCACCTTTGTAGGAGAAAGGTGTGGCAGATTTGTAGGAGAGGTTTAAGGGATTTGTTGCATGTTTTTAGGCTTCTAGAACCCCTAAATTTAGGTGATATTTTCTGTTTAGAATCCCCCTCTTTTTGGCTAAAAATAAGGTGGATAAGATAAGGTAAGGATAAGGCAAGATAAGGTTATGGATAATGCTTCTAGATAATGTTCCTTATTTCTTGCTCTTTTCTTATCTTCTAGAACTTGAACTTGTTTCTTCCTTCTTCCTAGCTGATTCCTTGTCTTTAAATCTCCAAATTCGTCCATCCTTCTTGCTTGACTCATAAGCTATCCATCCTTGACCCAAAATAGCTCCAAATCACTCCAAATTGGCTCTTTTTGCACACTTTGTTATTAAGCCCTGAAATTGCACGAAAATGACTTAAAACACAATAATTAACATAATTAAGCTAAGTAAATGCAAGAAAACAAGCTAACTAAGTCGCATAAATATGCTCCTATCAAATTCCCCCATACTTAGCTTTTGCTAGTCCTCGAGCAAAACGAAATAAACAAAACATAAACTAAACCTTCCAACGTTTGCCTCAGGGATTTCCAATGGTACATAACATATTAAAGATCATCACTCCCATAGATTTTAGTTATCTTTACTCTCGAGCACATACTTAATCATATTCGCCACTTACTAGCTCACAATTAATCAATTAAAACAACGTTTTGAATGTAGTAACATGCCTTAGAGAATTTGCTCAATTCCTTATGGTTTTCACTCTTATTTTCACACAGATTTTCTGACTACACACCCTACACTAGTTATATGTGAGAAGATTGATGTAAATATGAAAACGAACACTCACATATGTTTATAGCAAAGAAAGCAATTTCTGGATTTATTAATGCATGTGTAGATATGATCTCATGAATGGAATGTCACTACTTAGATGCGAGAACCAGGGATACCATATGCTCATACTAATTCCAAACTCCACAAATTGAAACACACAACACCCAAGATAGAAGTATAGGGTTGTAACGGGGCTAAAGGGTATTGGTTAACAAGAAAGGATATGGAAAACAAACGTTCTTAAAGCAATAGTAAGCAAAGCAATGTAATAGGCACTTAGAATTCACTTTTGAATGCAAAAATCAACTTTAAACACAAGGGGAAGGTACACATAACTTTTTAGGGCCGAATTCAAACTTTTGGACCCTTTCTTCAACAACCAACGCTTAGAGCTCATTTTCTCTTCTTTTCAACTCTTTTTCTTACTTTTCTTCACACTTTTCTTTTCTTTTTCTATTTTTCACGAATTTTTTTCTTTTTCTTTCTTTTGGCACACAAAACCCTTCCCCCACACTCACTTTCTGCAATATGGTGATCAAAAGGAATTTCCTTCTAAGTTATGCTCCACTATGCTTCAAGAACAAGGGTATGGATGGTCCTAATCTAGGCTTGGTAGGGTAAAACGTGGCTAACAAAGAACATGGGCTAAAACAAGGCTCAACGGGGTTAAACCTACAAAACATAATGTGAAGGGTAAGGCTTTTTGGCTCTAGTTTTACTAACAACTTCATCTTGTTTATGTGTTATGTTAATCACTTTTATGCTTTGAATGAAACGGGCATGAGTTCTAGTATTTGGAACTATAGTGATGAAACGCCTTCTAAGTAGCAACCAAGCAAAGAATAATGAGATCATGCAACGACTTTAGAAAACAACAAATGCACAGATTATTAACTCTCCAAAGAACGTTTTAGGCTCAAGTCTCTCAGGGTTGTAGCGTTAGTTTGAGTTCCTTCCTTCAAGCATGTTACAAAAACTGATTTTTTCTTTGTGATTAACCATGAATTCGTAAGTTACAACTACAACGAAGCATAAACCAAAGGCATATCAAACTTCCATCCATGTTTGTAACTTTCTTTTAACAGTTATGCAATTAAAAACCGAATCCTCATCATTGTGTTGGAAGGTACCCTAAGACACAAAAACACACAAAAACGACTCTTTTTGGTATTTTTAACACATTTTTCGATTTTTTTCAAGAATTTTCGATTTTTTCTTAAAGAACACATAAAAACACTTAAAAACACACTAAAAACACTTAAAAACAGTGAAAACAGCATTAGAAGTGATAGGTGATAAAAACCCACGAATTTTGCATAAAAACACTTTGTTTACCCCCCCACACTTAAATCAAACATTGTCCTCAATGTTTCAAACATATACGCACACACAAGCAAACAAACAAACAATTAACAAACATGACACGAAATGTAAATGAAAAACAATAAAGAGTAGAGTTTAGGAACATAAACACCTGGTTTTGATGCCGGATCTTCCAAGGTCTCTTTATTGAATGCATGGGTTGCCTCCCAAGAAGCGCTTGCTTTAACGTCTTCCAGCCGGACGAGACTTCCTTTTAGTCTTGGATAGGGCCCACGGCATGGAGTGGTGTGTCTTCCACGATATGCTCCTCAAAGTGCTCATAGTAGGGCTTCACACGTTGTCCATTCACCTTGAATTCTTGCCCCGTCTTGAAACTTTTAATTTGGACTGCACCATGAGGAAAAACATTAGTAACAACAAAAGGGCCAATCCACTTAGAACGTAACTTACCTGGGAATAAACGAAGGCGGGAATTGAAGAGTAGAACTTTCTGCCCAGGTGAGAATATCTTGGTACGAATCATCTTGTCATGAAATGCCTTCGTCTTCTCTTTGTAAATCTGAGCATTCTCATACGCCTCGTTTCTAATTTCTTCAAGTTCGTTCAATTGAAGCTTTCTCTGAAGTCCAGCCGTGACTAGGTCCAAATTGAATGTTTTGACGGCCCAATGTGCTTTATGCTCTAATTCAACCGGAAGATGACATGGTTTTCCATATATGAGCCGAAATGGGGACATCCCAATTGGTGTTTTGTAGGCCGTACGATATGCCCACAATGCATCATTCAAACGTAAGCTCCAATCTTTCCGGTTAGGCCCAACGGTCTTCTCTAAAATCTGTTTGATCTCCCGATTTGAAACCTCGGCTTGGCCATTTGTTTGGGGATGATAAGGTGTTGCCACCTTATGAGTGACGTTGTATTTCTTGAGCAACGCCTCAATGGTTCGATTGCAAAAGTGTGAACCCCCATCACTTATAAGAACTCTTGGCATTCCAAATCTAGCAAATATGTTAGTTCTTATAAAATCTGCAACCACTTTAGAATCATTAGTACGGGTGGCTTTTGCTTCCACCCATTTCGAAGCATAATCAACCGCAAGTATAATATAAACAAAACCATGAGATGAGGGAAAAGGGCCCATGAAATCAATGCCCCAAACATCAAAAATTTCAACACTAAATACAGGGACCTGCGGCATTTGATCTTTTGAACCAATGTTTCCGGTTCTTTGACAACGATCACATGACAAGCAAAACGTTCTAGCATCTTTAAAGATGGTAGGCCAATAAAAACCACTTTCAAGTACTTTTCGTGCAGTCCTTTGAGTGCCAAAGTGACCTCCGCATGCATAAGTGTGACAAAATGTTAAAATTGAATGAAATTCAGAATTATGCACACACCTACGAATGATTTGATCCGCACCATATTTCCACAAATAAGGGTCATCCCACACATAAGAACGTGCCTCTTTCTTTAGTTTATCCCGTTGATGCTTACTTAAGGTGTCGGGAACTTGGTTAGAGACCAAATAATTAACTAAATCGGCATACCATGGTGCACTTACCTTGATGGACAGCAGCTGCTCATCGGGGAATGTCTCTGGAATAGGCACGGCATCATCTTCTTCATGGACCATTCGGCTCAAGTGGTCAGCCACCACGTTCTCGCATCCTTTCTTGTCCCGAATTTCAATATCGAACTCTTGGAGAAGAAGCATCCAACGAATAAGCCGTGGTTTAGCCTCCTTCTTGGTAAGTAAGTACTTCAACGCTGCATGATCAGAGTAAATTATAACTTTAGTACCAAGTAAATACGAGCGAAATTTATCTAAAGCAAAAACAACAGCAAGAAGTTCTTTTTCCGTTGTGGAATAGTTCAATTGAGCATCATTCAACGTCCGGGAAGCATAGTATATGACGTGTGGCTGCTTGTCCTTTCTTTGTCCCAAAACAGCTCCTAATGCATAATCGGATGCATCGCACATAAGCTCAAAGGGAAGGCTCCAATCTGGTGGGACAATGATAGGGGCCGAAGTGAGCTTCTCTTTGAGGTTCGTGAAAGCCTTCTCACACTCTTTATCGAATTTGAAAGGCACATCCTTTTGAAGGAGGCGGCACAAGGGGTTGGAAATCTTTGAAAAATCCTTGATGAATCGCCTATAAAATCCTGCATGTCCAAGAAAAGAACGAACCTCTCTAACCGAAGTCGGAGAGGGTAAGTAGCGTACAAGATCTATTTTTGATTTATCAACTTCAATTCCTCTTTCTGAAACGATATGACCTAAAACTATACCTTGTTTCACCATAAAGTGACATTTCTCCCAATTTAAAACAAGGTTAGTTTCAACACATCGTTTCAAGATTAATGTGAGATTATCCAAACAATTATCAAATGAATCTCCAAAGACACTAAAATCATCCATAAATACCTCTATGATCTTCTCAACGAAATCTGAAAATATACTTACCATACATCGTTGAAAAGTTGCAGGTGCATTGCATAGACCGAATGGCATGCGACGATAGGCAAAGGTACCAAATGGGCACGTGAAGGTTGTCTTTTCTTGGTCGTCGGGAGCTATGACAATTTGATTATATCCCGAATAGCCATCAAGAAAACAATAAAAAGAATGACCGGCTAACCTTTCAAGCATTTGGTCAATGAACGGCAAAGGGAAGTGGTCCTTCCTTGTGGTGGCGTTGAGCTTCCTATAATCAATGCATACTCTCCAACCTGTTTGGATACGGGTTGGCACAAGCTCATTTTCGGCATTCTTCACCACCGTAACTCCCGACTTCTTTGGAACAACTTGCACCGGCGAAACCCACCGGCTATCCGAGATAGGGTAGATCACTCCACAATCGAGAAGCTTTATAACCTCCTTCTTGACAACTTCCATCATCGGAGGGTTGAGTCGGCGTTGAGCCTCTCGAGTTGGTTTAGCCCCTTCCTCTAGAAGTATGCGATGCATGCAAGTTGTAGGGCTAATACCTTTAATGTCGGCTAAGGTCCACCCTATGGCTGTTTTGTGCTCTTTCAACACCCGAATCAGTTTTTCTTCCTCTAATGCCGTGAGTGTTGCAGAGATTATGACTGGTAACGTTTCTTTGTCTCCTAAATAGGCGTACTTCAAATGACTCGGCAATGGTTTAAGTTCAAGAATTGGGGCCTGAATCACTGAAGGTAACAATTTATCAGTAGAAACGGGAATGGAATTTGGGATTGAAGACTTACCATGATATTGTGGCAATGCTCCTAGGGCAGCCACCATCTCGCCAACTTCTTCATTAGGCACGGCCAGATTTGGTTTTAAGCCCAATCCCTCGGCCATTGTTGTTTCAAGGGGGTCTTTGTCCAACGAATCGAGAAAGTCCTGCGCCAAAGAATCAAGTACATCAATAGAAAAACATGAATGCTCATCTTTAGGATATTTAATAGCATCAGAAATGTTAAAATCAATAATCTCGCCATCAAATTCCATCGTTAACGTCCCTTTGAATACGTCTATCTTCGTGCGGGCTGTTTTCATGAAAGGTCTACCAAGGAGGATCGGCAATGGGGTAGAATAGACTCCATCTTCCATGTCAAGCACGTAAAAGTCCGCTGGAAAGATCAAATTGTTCACCTGCACTAAGACATCTTCCACAACTCCTTTCGGATATGCGTTAGAACGGTCGGCCAATTGAATAATTACACCATCGTTTTTAAGCTCGCCTAAGTTCATCGATGCATAAATTGAATAGGGCATAACATTAATTGAAGCACCTAAATCTAGCATGGCATGTTCAAACTTAGTATTGCCAATAATGCAAGGAATTGTGAAACTACCCGGATCTTTGCACTTAGGTGGTAGTTTCCTTTGTAGCACTGCAGAGACATTCTCACTTACCTGAACCACTTCCTTGTTCGAAATCCTCTTCCTTGTTGTGCAAAGTTCTTTCAAAAACTTGGCATACTTAGGCACTTGCTTAATTGCATCGAGGAGCGGAATATTGACTTGAACTTTCCTAAAGGTTTCCAGAATGTCTTTCTCATTCTCTTCTTTCTTTGATTGCTTAAACTTGCTAGGAAAGGGCACATTTAGTGGAATAGAACTTGAAAAATTCGGATTAGGGCTTACCTTGGTGGTTTGGGACGGTTTTGTGGCTCTAGGGGGCTGCGGCAAGCTATTCTCTTGCTTTGCCGTGGCTTGTCCTCCCTGTTCTTCTTCTTGTAGCAGCTTTTCATCCTCGTTAGAACCTTGTTTGGACGGTTTTGAGTAGTCTCTGAGCTCCTTGCCACTCCTCAATGTAATGGCCTTAGCGGTTTCAAAACCTCCCTTCGGATTCACAATGGTTGAACTAGGAAGCTTGCCTTGTTCTCTAAACTGCCCTAGGAACTCTGAAATTTTCCCTATTTGCTTCTTCATGTCACTCATCTCTTTGTCTTGATTCGCTATTCTATTGTTTTGATTTTCTAATCCCTGCGAAACAGAAGTTAATAATTGAATAACTTGATCATTATTAACTAACGAACCTGAGTTTGGTTGAACAATTTGTGATTGAGGTTGAGATTGAGTGAATGGCTTTTGATAAAACCCAGGGGGTGGTTGTCGAAAACCTCCTTGTTGTTGAGGTTGTTGAGGCTCCCTCCACTTGAAATTTGGGTGATCTCTCCATCCCGGATTGTATGTATTTGAGTATGGATCGTGCCTTTGCTGATTTTGGCCTTGAAAACCTATGGCATTGGCACTTTCCCATCCTCCATTCTCAATCAACTGTGGACATTGATCATTGGGATGCCCTTGCATAGAGCACACGCCACACACACTTGGGTTGTTTCCTTGTATTTTGCATCCTTCCATAAATTGCGACAACATAGTAGTAATGTTAGTTAATTGAGATTGCAAATCGGAATTGGAACTTACCTCATTTACTTGCTGCCGTGGGGTGTCTCTTTGGCCAACTCCTTCGTATTGTTGTGCGTTCAAGGCTCGGTTCGAGATTAGGATCTTGGCAGCCACCGGTGTTTTGTCAACCAAAGCACCTCCCGCCGAGGCATCTAGCATTTGTCTTTCAATCGGAAGGAGTCCCTCGTAAAAGTATTGAATTAAAAGCTCCTCCTTCATTTGGTGTTGTGGACAAGATGCAACTAGGGCCTTGAAACGCTCATAATATGCCGGAAAGGATTCTCCTTGGTTTTGTTGTATGCCACTGATTTTCTTCCTTAAAAGAATGACACGTGATGTAGGGAAGAATTTCTCTAAAAATGCACGCTTCATACTCTCCCAAGAAGTGACAGTTCCGGGTGCCAATTCATATAGCCAATCTTTAGCCTTGTCCAAAAGAGAGAATGGGAAGGCTTTCATCTTTAGAATACTCCCATCGACATTAATGGGTGTCATACTTGAACATACCACTTCAAACTCCTTAAGATGCTTGTTTGGATCTTCCATGGACAGACCATGGTATTTGGGAATGTGATGCAACAAGCTAGACTTCAATTCAAACTCATCGGTCTTACCTTGGGCAGCCACGGGGTATTGAATGCAAAGAGGTGCGGCATTGGCTAATCCCGAGGCAGAAAGCTCTTTGATTGTACGATTGTCCACTTCCATGGCTTGTTCTTCTTCTTCTTCTTCCTCAAATTCAGATTCGGCCTCTGAACTTGGTGGACTAGGTGGGTTTGGTTCTGGTTGCTTCCTCTTCCTTCTCAACGTTCGTTCGAAATCGTCGTCAAAATCCAAGATGTTTGTACGAATAGGTTGAGAACTACGAGTCATAAACTTAGTACCTGAAACAAGAAAAACAAACAAAATCAGAATATGAAATAAAGACTAACGAAAGAAACAAGGGATTAGCAATTTGCTAATCCCCGGCAACGGCGCCAAAATTTGATGTGAAAATTACTTGACACACAAATTAAACCCTATTTTTGACAATTGTAGTATATGATGCAAGTAGGGATCGTTCTAGGCCGGGGATTAACTAGGGATGCTAATCAACACAAATTAGATTTAAAAACACAAAAACAAACTTGAAAACGTTTAAATAGACTCAAGGGACTAAAGAAAACAGGTTTTTGACTCAAATAACAAGATTAGATGAAAAGGGGATTGTTTTGGACGAATTTAAACTTTAAAACAGAAACTTTGTTTAAAACACTTAAGAAAAAAACGATTTTGATGAATTGAATGGATGATGAGTTTAGTTAGAGGATCCTTCTCCACACATGACATATGCATATGAACCAATTTCCAATTATTATTCCTTTAGACTATGAATGACAACACTCCAAGTTAACCATGTAAGCACAAATTAACCATCAGATTTTCCTTTTCTCATTGAATTGAATGAAACATGCATTACAACCAAATTATCCTTATCAAGTCCCTAACTATGATTGCATGATAGAAAACATATCAAAGGTCATTACGTTCTTTGAAAATCATAAGTGTTGACAAGGCAATTATAACTATGAATGCATGAAACTCTTGCCTAGGACTTACTTAACATGATTGTGACTAGCAACCTTTACTACTTGTGAATATAAGTTCATAACGATTAGGTGAAACTCCCTTATACTCTAGCTTCAAGTTAATGCATGCAAATTAAGTGTCGACTCCCAATTAACACACATAAACAAGTTTTAATAACTTAGTTAAGCAAATCACATTCAAGTCTTAAGAAACAATAATTGGATGTAATCAATTCATATATAGCATATAATCATGGCTTCAAATTCACCCCCAACTAATAAGAAATTTAGCCTCTCATGTTTGCAATTACACAAAAATAACTTGAATTAAACATTGAGATAAAAGAAAGACAACACCTAGAACAATGGGCAGCCAAGGTGCACGGCAAGGTCCTTCTTCCTCCTAGCAATTGCGGCACAAGATGGCTTTTTGAGTGAATGAGGGTGGATGAGTGCTGAATGTAGAGAGAAATCTGAAATGGGTGGTGAGAGGTGGTGTTTTGAATGAGGGGTGCGGCATTCATATATATAGGTGCTGAATGAAAGCCACGGCTTGGTAGAAATAGGAGTTCTAATGTGTAAGAGTTTTGGATTTAGAATAGGTAGAGAACTTGGACTCCAAAACCACAAAGGAAAAGGGACTTCCAAGCACAATCCAAAGAGGGAAAGAACATGTTTTCCAGCAGGTTTTAGGCATCTAGAAGGTGGGATATGCGGCTGGGATTTAGGAGAAGAGATAAGGCCTTCTAGAAGGGGTTTAGGCGCCACCTTTGTAGGAGAAAGGTGTGGCAGATTTGTAGGAGAGGTTTAAGGGATTTGTTGCATGTTTTTAGGCTTCTAGAACCCCTAAATTTAGGTGATATTTTCTGTTTAGAATCCCCCTCTTTTTGGCTAAAAATAAGGTGGATAAGATAAGGTAAGGATAAGGCAAGATAAGGTTATGGATAATGCTTCTAGATAATGTTCCTTATTTCTTGCTCTTTTCTTATCTTCTAGAACTTGAACTTGTTTCTTCCTTCTTCCTAGCTGATTCCTTGTCTTTAAATCTCCAAATTCGTCCATCCTTCTTGCTTGACTCATAAGCTATCCATCCTTGACCCAAAATAGCTCCAAATCACTCCAAATTGGCTCTTTTTGCACACTTTGTTATTAAGCCCTGAAATTGCACGAAAATGACTTAAAACACAATAATTAACATAATTAAGCTAAGTAAATGCAAGAAAACAAGCTAACTAAGTCGCATAAATATGCTCCTATCAAAAATCATAAGCATTGACAAAGCACTTGTAACTATGACATCATGTCACTCATGCTAGGAATTGAACTTAACGCGATCGTTTATAAGCGACCTTCACCACTTATGAGTATAAGGTTGTAACGATTATGTGAAACTCCCTTATACTCTAGCATCAAATTCATGCATGCCAATTAAGTGTCGACCCTCAATCAACAAACACAAATAAGTTATCAATCAAACAGTTAAGCCAATTGCATTCACAACTCAAGAATTCGTAACTGAAACTTATCAATTCATATTGCACCCATAATCATGGCTTTGAAATCACCCCTAGCCAAAAAGGGGTCTAGCCACTCATGTTCACAGCAAAGCAACAAGAATTTAATTTAAACATTTAGAACAAAGAAAGAATTACACCTAGAACGCTCCAACGATCCAAAGCTTGAAGAACAAACACGTCCAAGGCCTTCCTTCTTCTCCTTTGCTGCGGCACAAGTGGTTGAGGGAGGTTTGGGTAGTGATTTGTGGTGGTGGATGATTTCTGGCTTGAAAGATGGTGAATGGATGTATATGGGCGTGAATTAGTGAATGGATTGATGAATGGGTGCAGCAAAGTCTTGTATTTATAGGCCAAGGCTCCAAAATAAATTAGGTAATCAGGAATTGTTCTAAAACTTAAAGGAAATAGGAATTTAAATGCAAAAACCTAAGGGGAATGGGTCACAAGGTGCGGCTGGGACAGATTTTAGGGAAAGGTAGAAGGCTTTTGCGGCAAGGACAAGGAAAGGTGTTTTCCTTGCTAGTTTGGGTCCAAAACTGAAAGAGAATGTAAAATTAAGTGCAGCAAGGGTGTATGAGGGAAAGTTAATTGCGGCACTAACCAAAAGGGCAAGGGAAAATGTCTTTCTTGTGCAGCAAGGAAGGAAAGGTTACAAGGCATGTGCAGCAAAGTCCCAAATTGCAAAGGATTGCTCTTCCTTGCACGGCAAGGATGGTGTTGGTGATTGGTAGGTGTGGCACCTTCTTTAATTTGGGTTCTAGGTCTCCCAAAATGTTTAAGATTCCCTCTTTGTAGTAGAAACCTTGATAAAATAGGATTGAGAAAGTCAAAGTAAGGAAACTTTGACTTAGTCAACCCTTCTTCTTCTTGGATTCCTTTTCCTTCTTTGACTTGAATTAATTTTTCCTCTTCTCATAGCTGATTCCTAGCATGCTTTGGTCTTCAATTTCGTCCATCTACATTGCTCCAATCATAAGCTATCCAAAACATGCCCAAAATAGCTCCAAAAGGCTCCAAAATGCACTTTCTTGATATTTTACCCCTTGGGACCTACAAACACACGAAAATAGCTTAAAATACTAAATTAAATACGAACAATCAACATAAACGCACGAAAACAAGCTAATTAAATCGCATAAATATGCTCATATCAGACTCCTTCCAATTGAACGCCAAATGCTAGATGCCTCAGCGGGTGGTGCGTTGGTTGACAAGACTTCGGTGGCTGCCAAGACTTTAATTGCAAACCGAGCTCTCAACGCACAACAATATGAAGGCCATGGACAGAGAGAAGCCCCACGGCAGCAATATGTCAATGAGGTAAGTGCAATTTTTGATATTCAATCACAATTGGCTAATCTCACCCTCCTTGTGTCTCAGGTTGTCGAAGGACGAAAAGCACCACCACCTACATTCTGTGGCTTGTGCACCATACAAGGGCATACCTCTGAAATTTGCCCTCAATTGATTGAGAATGGAGGATGGGAAAGTGCCAATTCTATTGGATTTCAAGGCCAAAACCAAACCCAATACGATCCATATGATGTGGATTATAGTTAAGCACACAAATTAACCCTCTTTTTATCAATTGTAGTATATGTATAAGTAGGGATCGTTCTAGGCCGGGGATTAGGAGGGCTTGCTAATCTAACACAAACTGACTCAAATAGACAAAAACAATTTAAAAACGTTCAAATAGACTTAAGGGACTCTAAATAGGTTCACAAGACTCAAAACAAGCTAGAAATACTCAAAACTGCCTAAAAACACTAATTGGACAGTTTCTGGGCACTAGACACAACTTTGACGAAAATTGAATTAAACTTGACTCAAAACACACAAAAACATAAACTAAGACAGATTATAACTAATTAGACTCAGACAAGTGAAGGGGGATTGGTTTTAGATTGATTTTAAGCTAAAACAAACAGAAATACTAAACTAGACAGATTTGGACGAATTAGGGTTTTTAGGATGGATGGTGACTTAGCTAGAGGTTTCCTTATCCACACATGAATTATATGCATATGAATCAACTTCCAGTTACGTTTTCATTGAATTAAGAATGACAATGCCCCAAATTAACCGTGTCAATCACTAATTAACCCTCAGATTCTCCTAATTTCATTGAATTGGACGGACAACTCATCTACAACCAAATTAATCTCATCAATTTCCCTACATGACATCATAATAGAGACACAATCAGAGATCATTAAGTTCATTGAGAATCATAAGCATTGACGAGGCATTCATAACTATGACATCATGTTACTCACACCAAGAATTGAACTTAACACGATTGATCCAGCAACCTTTACTACTTTTGAACATAAGTTTGTAACGATTATGTGAAACTCACTTATATCCTAGCATCGAATTCATGCATGCAAATTAAGTGTCGACCCTTAACCAACAAACACAAATAAGTTCTAATTCAAACAGTTAAGCCAATTGCATTCATACTTCAAGAATCTGTAACTGAAACTTATTAACTCATAACGCATATAAAATCATGGTTTCAAAGTAGCCTCTAGCTAAAAACGAGTTTAGCCTCTCATAATTACAGCAAGAACAAGAGAAATTAAATTAAACATTGAAAACATAAGGTAGAAAACACCTAGAACGCCCAGAACTCAGATTGGGTGCAAGCACGCTCCAAGGCTTCTTCTCCTCTCCTTCCTCCTTGCTCTGGTGCGGCACAAGTGGCTGGTGATTATGGAGGTGTGAAGGTGGTGTGGATGGATGGTGGGTGCGGCAAAGGGTGGTAGAAGGGTATGGAATGGCAGAAATTGAAGGGAATTGCGGCAGGATGTGAATGGGATGATTTGTGATGTGTGGTGGTGCTGAATGAGTGCGGCTGCTGTATGTATATATAGGGGAGAGGTAGGCACGGCTGGGAGGAGAATTAGCATAGGTTTTGGAGTAGGAAACCCAAGGAAAAAGGGGATAAGGGTGTGGCACAATCAGATTGGCCTTCTAGAATCCAGAAATATAGGGAATGTGCAGCACATGCTCTAATTCAGATTAGCACGTTTTTAGGCTTCTAGAATCCCTAATTTTAGGAGATAAGATCAGATATGAACCCCCTTATTTGGCTAAAAATATGGAAAGATAAGATAAGGTAAGGATAAGATAAGATAAGGTGATAAGGTTAGAGATAATGTTCCTTTTTTCTTGCTTTTATCTTATCTTTCTGAACTTGAATTTAATTCTCCACCTTTCTTGGCTGATTCCAAGCCTTCCTTTCTTCAAATTCGTCCATCCTCAAGCCTCCATGTTTGCACCATCCAATCTTGGCCCAAAAATGCTCTAGAATGCTCCAAATTGCCTCTTTTTGCCACTTTGACACTTAGGACCTGAAATTGGACGAAAATGACTTTAAACACTATAATTAACATAGTTTAGCTAATTAAATGCAAGAAAACAAGCTAACTAAGTCGCATAAATATGCCCCTATCAAATTCCCCCACACTTAGCTTTTGCTAGTCCTCGAGCAAAACGAAACAAACAAAACACAAACTAAACTTTCCAACGTTTGTCTCAGGGATTTCCAACGCACATGACATATTAAAGATCATCACAACCACAAATTTTAGTCATCCCCACCCTCGAGCACATACTTAATCACAGTCACCATTCATTAGCTCACATTTAACCAATTAAAACAATGCTTTGAATGTAGTAACATGCCTTAGAGAATTCCCTCAATTCCTTACGGTTTCACTCTTATTTTCACTCAGATTTTCTGACTACACACCCTACACTAGGTATATGTGAGAAGATTGATGTAAATATGAAAACGAACACTCACATATGCTTATAGCAAAGAAAGCAATTTCTGGAGTTATTAAGCATGTATAGATATGATCTCATGAATGGAATGCTACTACTTAGATGCGAGAACTGATAGAAGCATATTTATGCGACTTAGTTAGCTTGTTCTCGTGCATTTATGTTGTTTATTCGTATTTAATTTAGTATTTTAAGCTATTTTCGTATGTTTGTAGGTCCCAAGGGGTAAAGTATCAAGAAAGTGCATTTTGGAGCCTTTTGGAGCATTTTTGGGCATGTTTTGGATAGCATATGCTTGGAGCAATGTTGATGGACGAAATTGAAGACCAAAGCATGCTAGGAATCAGCCAAAGAAAGGAAGAAAAATTAATTCAAGTCAAGAAAGGAAAAGGAGTCCAAGAAGAAGAAGGATTGACCAAGTCAAAGTTTCCTAATCCTATTGTGCAAGGAAAATCAGCCACAAAGGGGGTTCCTAAACACTTTAGGACACTTAAATGCATAACTTTAGAAGGCCTAATATATTCCCAAATCCTGCAGCACCAAATCTTTAAAGAAAGCATCCTTCCTTGCCTTGCAAGGCATTGCCTTGTTTCCTAATCTCTGCCGCATATTCCCTTTCCTTTTCCTTTTAGAATCTGATTTGTTAACTTTTCTTGGAGGATTTGGAGATTAAACTTGCCCTTAATTAGTCTCTGGTCGTGCCCTTCCCTCACATATATTTAAACTTCCTTGCCGTGCAAGGAGTCCATTCACATACCCTTTCTCCCCAAAATCAGCACCAAATCTCCTTTCCCTTTCTCTCTAGTCAATGCCGCACCTTACATTCTTTATTCCCTTTGGATTTTATCATTTAATTCTCCTTTTCCTTTAGGATTTAGAATAAAATCTGATTCCCAAATTAATTGGGGCGTGCCTTTACCCAAGCCTATAAATAAAGACCCTTTGCCGCACCATTCTACACCAATTCCATCATCCATCCTTCACCATAACCTACCTACATCCATCCACCACCACAATTCACCACAAATCACCACCAAACACCCTTGTGCCGCAGCAAAGAAGAAGGAAGGAGACTCTTGGACGTGCTTGCCATTCAAGACGTTGGATTGTTAGAGCGTTTCTAGGTGTACTCTATTCTTTGTTTATGTTTAAGTTCAATTATCTTTGCTTTGCTGTGAACATGAGTGGCTAAAACCCTACTTAGCTAGGGGGAAGTTCGAAGCCATGAACATGCTTGAGATATGAATTGATTTCTTCCAATTGTGATTTGATAAATCATGAATGCAATTCGATTAACTGTTTTATTCATAACTTGTTCTTGTATGTCGATTAAGAGGGCCCGCTTAGTTTGCATGCTTGAATTTGATGCTAGAATATAAGGGAGTTTCACCTAATCGTTATGAACTTATATTCATGAGTAGTGAAGGTTGCTTGTCACAATCGCGTTAATTGGATTCCTGGCAAACGTATCATGCATTCATAGTTACGAATGCCTTGTCAACACTTATGATTTTCATGGAACTTAATGATCTCTAATTGTATCTCTTCTATGCATCATGTAGGGAACCGTTGGAGAATAATTTGGGTTGTCGTATGCATCATCCAATTCAATGACATAAGGAAAATCTGAGGGTTAATTAGTGCATCACGGTTAATCTGGGGTGTTAAGGTTCATGGTTCATTGAAAAGCAATTGGAAATCGATTCATGTACAAGTGTGTCATGTGTGGAGAAGGACCCTCTAGCTAGCCCATCACCCATCCAAGTTTTCAAATTCGTTTTCAAATCTGTTTTACTTTACAAAGTCTTTGTTTTACTTTCAAATTCGTCCAAACCAAAACCCCCCTTTTACTTTCTTGTTTTAAAGTGTTTAAAATCTGTTTTGTTTGTGTTTCCAAAAGTTTTGAGTCAAACTAAAACCAATTTTCGTCCAAAACCATCTTTAGTGTTAGAATCTGTCCAAAAAGTGTTTTTAAGCCTTTTTAAGTGTTTTTAACTTGTTTTGAGTCTTGTGAACCTTTTCAAACGTTTTTTATTTTGTTTTTGTGTTTTTAGAGTCGATTAGCAATCCCTCCTAATCCCCGGTCCAGAACGATCCCTACTTATCCATACTACAATTGACAACAAGAGGGTTTAATTTGCGTGTTAAGTAATTTTCACATCAAATTTTGGCGCCGTTGCCGGGGATTAGCAACTTTGCTAATCCCCCGTTGTTTTCTTTTTGTTTCTTTTCGTGTCTTTTGTTTTTATTTTCTGTTTTGTTTTGTTTATTTTACTTTTGATTTAGTTTTCTTTCTTTGATTTCAGGTGCTAGAGAAGCAAGACATGGCAATTGCTAATATTCAAGCGCAAATAGCGAACCTTACTTCTTTGTTGTCGCAGCACATCGAAAGGACTTCAATGCAAAGTGTCCCTACATTTGATTGGCATGATCATTCAAACTCTATGTGGTGGGAACCTCAACAAGTTCAACACGAAGCATATTGGCAGCCATATGACGAGTTCTATTCTAGCCCTATGGAGCCTCCCCCGCAACAAATCCAACCAAACTCAGGTTCGTCAATAGATTGTAATCAAATTCTTGACGAACTAATTTCTTTGATGCAGGGCTCACAAACTCAAGCCAAGGAGGCTCAACACGAAGGATATTGGCAGCCATACGAGGAGTTTTATGCAACACCTATGCAGCCACCACGGCCTCCCCCGCAAGTGGCCTAAACAAATTCAGGTTCGTCGATGGATTATAATCAAATTCTTGATGTACTAACCTCTTTGGCACAGGTACAGGAAAATCAAACCAAAGAATTACAAAATCAAGCCAAGGAGTTGGGCGAATTGAAAATTCAACTTGGAGAAATCGTAGAATTCATGGGCCAAATCCAAGAACAAAGTGGCATGGAGGTTGGAGATGAACCCAAGACATCTGAATCGAGCCAAATAATGGATGAACAGCTGCTGTTTGAGGAAGAAGAGGAAGACACAGCCACGGCAAGGGAAAAACCACCCTTGCCGCAGCCCCCTAAGCCCTCTATGCCGTCCACTACAACCAAGGTGAGTCCAAATTCAATCCTTTCTGACCCCATTCCACTAAATGTGCAATTCCCTTGCAGATTTATGCAATCCAATGAAGAAGAGGGTGAGAAAGGCATCTTCGAAACCTTTCAAACGATTCAAGAGAAAGAAGTGGCTGGGGAATGTCTAGAATTTGTCAAAGAAGGAATTGGAGTGGATCACAAAGCCACTGCCCTAAAAATATTCAATCTGGCCGAATGTACAATTCCTAGAACTTTTGAAATGGTGTTTGTCCTTGAGTTTTCGTCGGACCATACAGGTAAGCCACCTCCCCAAAGTTCAATTTCATTTTATACTAACAAGTTGTTAATGATTCAGGCACCTACTCTTGAGTTTAAACCGTTACCGGATCATTTCAACTACCATCCTCCATTCAAGGATAAAGGAGGAATCGTCCGGCTGGAAGACGTTAAAGCAAGCGCTTCATGGGAGGCAACCCATGCAAAGGAAGACTTAGGGAGCACTCCATTTCTAGATTTGCGTTCCTAAACCTTCCTCCTTGCTGCCTTTATCTTGCCATGTTTAATTGTTGTTTGTTTGCTTATGTTTATGTTAGTTTATGTTTGAAACATTGAGGACAATGTTTGATTTAAGTGTGGGGGGGTAAACAAGCTGTTTATGCATGATTTTCGTGGGTTTTATTCACCTATCACTTGCAATGTTGTTTCTCACTGTTTTTGTGTTTTTAGTGTGTTTTGAGCTGTTTTTATGCATGTTGAAATAAAAATCCGAAAATTTCATAAAAACTTAAAAAATTGTTTTGAGAAAGCCAAAAAGATTTGTTTTTGTGTGTTTATTTGTGTCTTACGGTACCTTCCAACACAATGATGAGATTTGATTTCTAATTGCATTACGGTTAAAGAGAGTTGTAAACATGGGTTGAAGTTTGATATGCTCTTTCGTTCATGCTTGTTTGTGGTTATAGCTTATGAATTCACATGTAATCATAAAGAAAAAATCAGTTTTTGTAACATGCTTGAAGGAAGGAACCTAAATTAATGCTACAACCCTGTGAGACTTGAGCCTAAATGTTCTTTGGAGAGTTAAAAATCTGTGCATTCATTGTTTTCTAAAGTCGTTGCATGATCTCATTATTCTTTGCTTGGTTACTACTTAGAAGGCGTTTCATCATTTTGTTCCAAATACTAGAACTCATATCCGTTTCATTCAAAACATGGTATTGAGTGCATAACACATAAACAAGATGAAGTTGTGTAGTAAACCAAGAGCCAAACAGCCATCCCCGTTTATTGTGTTTAGGTTTTAAACCCGTTGAGCCTTGTTTAGCCAATTTCTTTGTTAACCCACATCACCCTCACCTAGCCTAGATTAGGACCATCCATACCCGCGTTCTTGAAGCGTAGTAAAGCATGATTTAAAGGGAATTCGTTTTGAGTAATTGTTTGCAGAAAACAAGTGTGGGGGAAGAGATTTTTGGTGTTTTTGAGTACAAGAAGAAGAAAAAAAAAATTCGTATGAAAAGCAAAGAGAAAAAGAAAAGTTGTGAAAAGAATGAAAAAGAGTTGAAAAATATGTGAAAAAGAGTCCTAAAGTGTTGATTATTGAAGAAAGGGTCCGAAAAGATGAATTAGGCCCTAAGAGTTGCATAAATCTTCCCTTGTGTTTAAAAGATGATTTCTGCATTCTAAATTGAATTCCAAGTGTCAATTTCATCACTTTGCTTGCTATTGCCTAAAGAACGTTTGTTTATCCTTACCTTTCTTTGTTAACCATTACCCTAGCCCCGTTACAACCCTTAACTTCGATCTTGGGTGTTGTGTGTTTCAATCTGTGGAGTTTGGGATTGATATGAGCATATGGTGTCTCTGGTTCTCGTGTCTAAGTAGTAGCATTCCATTCATGAGATCATATCTAAACATGCTTAATAACTCCAGAAAATGCTTTCTTTCTTTGAAACATATGTGAGTGTTCGTTTACATTTTTACATCAATCTTCTCACATATAACTAGTGTAGGGTGTGTAGTCAGAAAATCTGTGTGAAAAAGAGTGTATCTTGTAAGGAATTGGGTGAATTCTCTAAGGCATGTTACTACATTCAAATCATTGTTTTAATTGATTAAATGTGAGCTAATAAGTGATGACTGTGATTAAGTATGTGCTCGAGCGTAAGGATGACTAAAATCTATGTGAATGATGATCTTTGATATGTCATGTGCGTTGGAAATCTCTGAGACAAATGTTGGAAGGTTTAGAGTGTGTTTTGTTTACTTTGTTTTGTTTTGTTCTTTCGTTTTGCTCGAGGACTAGCAAAAGCTAAGTGTGGGGGAATTTGATAGAAGCATATTTATACGACTTAGTTAGCTTGTTCTCGTGCATTTATGTTGTTTATTCGTATTTAATTTAGTATTTTAAGCTATTTTCGTATGTTTGTAGGTCCCAAGGGGTAAAGTATCAAGAAAGTGCATTTTGGAGCCTTTTGGAGCATTTTTGGGCATGTTTTGGATAGCATATGCTTGGAGCAATGTTGATGGACGAAATTGAAGACCAAAGCATGCTAGGAATCAGCCAAAGAAAGGAAGAAAAATTAATTCAAGTCAAGAAAGGAAAAGGAGTCCAAGAAGAAGAAGGATTGACCAAGTCAAAGTTTCCTAATCCTATTGTGCAAGGAAAATCAGCCACAAAGGGGGTTCCTAAACACTTTAGGACACTTAAATGCATAACTTTAGAAGGCCTAATATATTCCCAAATCCTGCAGCACCAAATCTTTAAAGAAAGCATCCTTCCTTGCCTTGCAAGGCATTGCCTTGTTTCCTAATCTCTGCCGCATATTCCCTTTCCTTTTCCTTTTAGAATCTGATTTGTTAACTTTTCTTGGAGGATTTGGAGATTAAACTTGCCCTTAATTAGTCTCTGGTCGTGCCCTTCCCTCACATATATTTAAACTTCCTTGCCGTGCAAGGAGTCCATTCACATACCCTTTCTCCCCAAAATCAGCACCAAATCTCCTTTCCCTTTCTCTCTAGTCAATGCCGCACCTTACATTCTTTATTCCCTTTGGATTTTATCATTTAATTCTCCTTTTCCTTTAGGATTTAGAATAAAATCTGATTCCCAAATTAATTGGGGCGTGCCTTTACCCAAGCCTATAAATAAAGACCCTTTGCCGCACCATTCTACACCAATTCCATCATCCATCCTTCACCATAACCTACCTACATCCATCCACCACCACAATTCACCACAAATCACCACCAAACACCCTTGTGCCGCAGCAAAGAAGAAGGAAGGAGACTCTTGGACGTGCTTGCCATTCAAGACGTTGGATTGTTAGAGCGTTTCTAGGTGTACTCTATTCTTTGTTTATGTTTAAGTTCAATTATCTTTGCTTTGCTGTGAACATGAGTGGCTAAAACCCTACTTAGCTAGGGGGAAGTTCGAAGCCATGAACATGCTTGAGATATGAATTGATTTCTTCCAATTGTGATTTGATAAATCATGAATGCAATTCGATTAATTGTTTTATTCATAACTTGTTCTTGTATGTCGATTAAGAGGGCCCGCTTAGTTTGCATGCTTGAATTTGATGCTAGAATATAAGGGAGTTTCACCTAATCGTTATGAACTTATATTCATGAGTAGTGAAGGTTGCTTGTCACAATCGCGTTAATTGGATTCCTGGCAAACGTATCATGCATTCATAGTTACGAATGCCTTGTCAACACTTATGATTTTCATGGAACTTAATGATCTCTAATTGTATCTCTTCTATGCATCATGTAGGGAACCGTTGGAGAATAATTTGGGTTGTCGTATGCATCATCCAATTCAATGACATAAGGAAAATCTGAGGGTTAATTAGTGCATCACGGTTAATCTGGGGTGTTGAGGTTCATGGTTCATTGAAAAGCAATTGGAAATCGATTCATGTACAAGTGTGTCATGTGTGGAGAAGGACCCTCTAGCTAGCCCATCACCCATCCAAGTTTTCAAATTCGTTTTCAAATCTGTTTTACTTTACAAAGTCTTTGTTTTACTTTCAAATTCGTCCAAACCAAAACCCCCCTTTTACTTTCTTGTTTTAAACTGTTTAAAATCTGTTTTGTTTGTGTTTCCAAAAGTTTTGAGTCAAACTAAAACCAATTTTCGTCCAAAACCATCTTTAGTGTTAGAATCTGTCCAAAAAGTGTTTTTAAGCCTTTTTAAGTGTTTTTAACTTGTTTTGAGTCTTGTGAACCTTTTCAAACGTTTTTTATTTTGTTTTTGTGTTTTTAGAGTCAATTAGCAATCCCTCCTAATCCCCGGTCCAGAACGATCCCTACTTATCCATACTACAATTGACAACAAGAGGGTTTAATTTGCGTGTTAAGTAATTTTCACATCAAGAACCAGGGATACCATATGCTCATACCAATCCCAAACTCTACATTATTGATGCGAAAAATATAAGCACACTCAAATTTAAACCCTCTTTTGACAATTGTAGTAAAGTATGTAAGTAGGGATCGTTCTAGACCGGGGATTAGGAGGGATTGCTAAACACTTGAAAACTGACTTAAAAACATAAAAACAAAGTTTAAAACACTAAATTAGACTCAAAGAATGCAAGACTAAACTTTAAAACACTAAAACAAAGCAAAAGACTCAAAACAGCAACCAAAAGACTCAAAACTGCCTTAAAAACACTTTCTGGGCAGTTTTGGACACAAGCACCAAATTGGACGAATTTGGGTTTTAACTTGAATCAAAACACTTAAAAACACAAATCAAAACAGATTCTAACTAATTTAACACTTCAAAATAAAGGGGGATTTGGTTTTGACGAAATTAAAAACAAGACAAACTTTGTAATTAAAACAGATTGTAAAAACGATTTTGGATGAAACTTATGGATGGAAGGCTAGCTAGGGGGTTCTTCTCCACACATGACACACTTGCATACAAACCAATTTTCAGTTGTTCTTTCGATAAGTTATGAAACTCAACACCCCAAGTTAATTAGGTTCGCTTAAATTAACCTTCAAGTTCTCCTTAAGTTAATGAATTGGATGGGACTGCGCATACAACAATTCAAAGCATTCTTCAAAAGTTCCTTACGTGAAAAGCACAATAAAGATACAATCAAAGATCATTAAGCAACATGAGAACTATAAGTGTTGACGAGGCCTTCGTTACTATGATGAGCATGAAACTAATGCCAAGAATTCATTTAACGCGATCGTTTATAAGCGACCTTCACTACTTGTGAAATATAAGGTTGTAACTATTAGGTGAAACTCCCTTATACTCTAGCATCATATTCATGCATGAAAACTAAGCGTGCACTCTCAATCAACATACACAAATAAGTTATCCATCAAGCAGTTAAACGAATTGAACTCATAACTTATGAAATCACAACCAAAGGTAATCAATTCATATTGCAAGTATGTACATGGTTTCGAATCACCCCCTAACTAAGGGGGGTTTAGTTCCTCATACTCACAACACAAAGAATATAAAGTTTAGACATTGAAAACAAAAGAAAGAAAACACCTAAACGCTCCAGCGATTCAAAGTGAACAGCAAGCACGTCCAAGAACTCTCCTTCCCTTCCTTGGTTGCGGCACAAAGGTTGATGATGGAATTTGGGGGTTATGGATGGTGTAGGATGCTGGAATTGTGTTTAGGATGGATGTAGGGTGCGGCAAGGATGGTTTTTGGTCAGAAACTATGGTGTTTTGTGAAGGATGGTGGCTGCAGAGAATGGGTGAAGTTTTCTGGCGTGAATGGTAGTGAATGGGTGCTTTGTGGCTGCAACAAGGGGGTTTATTTAAAGGAAATCAGGAATTAAAACCCTAGGTTGACTTAGGTAATCAGAAATTAAGTCAAAAGCTTCTAGAAATAGGAAACAAAATCAGAAAACTAAAGGAAATTGGCTAAGATTTGCGGCAAGGACTTAAAACACATTAGGAATGTGTTTTAATTCAGAAAATAGGAAAGAATCACTCTCCCTTGCACGGCAAGGAAGAGGAAAGGGTAAGGAGGGTGCGGCACATGTGTTTAGGTGGTCTAGGGCCTTTGTTTTGTGTCCTAAAATGCATATAAGGCTTTCAAAGTTGCTGAAATTTAGAGACATTTAGGTTTAGGAAAGGTCAACCAAAATAGGAAACTTAGGCTTAACTTTCCTATTCCAAGTAGGAATCCTTGTTGGAGTAGGAATCCTCATTCTTCTAGGAATCCTCATTTGATTAGGAATCCTCATTTGATTAGGAATCCTTGCATCTTTAGGTCTTCAATTTCGTCCATTCCTTTGGCTCCAAGCATATGACATCCATTCCAAGTTCCATTTTGCTCCAAAAGGCTCCAAAATGCATCTTTTTGTATTCTTTGCCCTTAAAACCTGAAAACACATAAAACTAGCTTAAAAGATTACTTTAACTAAGGAAAAACAATGTAAATGCACAAGAACAAGCTAACTAAGGCGCATAAATATGCTCCTATCAAATTCCCCCACACTTAGCTTTTGCTAGTCCTCGAGCAAAACAACATAAACAAAACAATCAAAACGAAACAAAACACACTCTAAACCTTCCAACATTTGCCTCAGGGATTTCCAACGCACATGACATGTCAAAGATCATCATTCCCACAGATTTTAGTCATCTTTACATTTAAGCGCATACTTAATCATAGTCACCACTTACTAGTTCACATTTAACCAATTAAAACAATGTTTTGAATGTAGTAACATGCCTTAGAGAATTCACTCAATTCCTTACAAGATACTCTCTATTTTCACTCAGAATTTCTGACTACACACCCTACACTAAGTATATGTGAGAAGATTGATGTAAATATGAAAACGAATACTCACATATGTTTATAGCAAAGAAAGCATTTTCTGGAGTTATGAATGAATATGATCTCATGAATGGAATGCTACTACTTAGATGCGAGAACCAGTGACACCATATGCTCATACCAATTCCAAACTCCACAAATTGAAACACACAACACCCAAGATCGAAGTCAAAGGTTGTAACGGGGCTAGGGTATTGGCTAACAAAGAAGGGTAAGGATAAACAAACGTTCTTTAAGCAATAGTAAGCAAAGTAATGAAATTTGACACTTGGAATTCAATTTAGAGTGCATAAATCAACTTTTAAACACAAGGGAAGATTCATTCAATATTTAGGGCCTAATTCAACTTTTTGGACCCTTTCTTCAACAATCAACACTTTGGAACTCTTTTTCTCATATTTTTCAACTCTTTTTCATTCTTTTCACAACTTTTCTTTTCTCTTTTCTTTTTCATACGAAATTTCTTCTTTTCTTTTCTCTCTACCCGTGCACTTTGGCACACACACACAAATTCTTTCCCCCACACTTGTTTTCTGCACACAACTACTCAAAAGGAATTCCTCTAAGTCATGCTTTACTATGCTTCAAGAACAAGGGTATGGATGGTCCTAATCTAGGCTAGGTGAGAATGATGTGGGTTAACAAAGAACATAGGCTAAACAAGGCTCAACGGGGTTAAACCTAAACACATTTTGCACGGGGGATGGCTGTTTGGCTCTTGGTTTTCTACAAAACTTCATCTTGTTCGTGTGTTATGCAAATCAATATCATGCTTTGAATGAAACGGATATGAGTTCTAGCATTTGGAACTAAATGATGAAACGCCTTCTAAGTAGTAACCAAGCAAAGAATAATGAGATCATGCAACGACTTTATAAAGCAATGATGCACAGATTATAAACACTCCAAAGAACGTTATAAGCTCAAGTCTCTCAGGGTTGTAGCGTTAGTTTGAGTTCCTTCCTTCAAGCATGTTACAAAAACTGATTTTTCCTTTGTGATTGCATGTGAATTCATAAGCCATAACCACAACCAAGCATAAACCAAAGAGTAAATCAAACTTCCATCCATGTTTACAACTCTCATTAACAGTCATGCAATTAAAAACCAAATCCTCATCATTGTGTTGGAAGGTACCCTAAGACACAAACAAACACACAAAAACAACTCTTTTTGGCTTTTTCAAGACAATTTTTCAAATTTTTATGAAATTTTCGGATTTTTACTTCAACATGCATAAAAACAGCTCAAAACACACTAAAAACACTAAAAACAGTGAGAAACAACATTGCAAGTGATAGGTGAATAAAACCCACGAAAATCATGCAAAAACAACTGGTTTACCCCCCCACACTTAAATCAAACATTGTCCTCAATGTTTCAAGCATAGAATCACACAAAACAAAAGTAAACAACCAAACAGCAACTGAAACAACTAAACATGGCAGATTAGAAACAAGCAACAAAGAGAAGGGTTGTAGGAACGCAAATCTGTAATTGGAGTGATTCCTAAGGCTTCCTTTGTTGAAATGCATGGGTTGCCTCCCAAGTAGCGCTTTCTTTAACGTCTTGCAGCCGGACGAAGAACACGTTCAGTCCCCATTGGTGCCCACGGCAGTGAGTGGGATCTCGTCCACAACATGCTCAACAAAGTGCTCATAGTAGGGCTTCAATCTATGTCCATTCACCTTGAACTCTTGTCCGGTTTTCAAACTTTGTATTTGGACTGCACCATGCACAAAAACATTAGTGATAACAAATGGACCAACCCACTTAGAACGTAACTTACCGGGGAATAACCGAAGACGAGAGTTAAATAGCAACACTTTCTGCCCAATGGTGAATGTTTTGCCTCTAATCATCTTGTCATGAACCGCCTTGGTCTTCTCTTTGTAAATCCGGGCATTCTCATAAGCATCATGCCGAATCTCCTCAAGCTCGTTCAATTGGAGCTTTCTATGATTTCCAGCCGTGTCCACATCCATATTGAAGGTTTTGACCGCCCAATGTGCCTTGTGTTCAAGCTCCACGGGCAGATGGCACGCTTTGCCATAGACTAGCCGAAATGGGGACATGCCAATGGGCGTTTTATAAGCCGTTCGATATGCCCACAATGCATCCTCCAAACGCAAGCTCCAATCTTTTCTATTTGGCCCAACGGTCTTCTCCAAGATTTGTTTGATCTCTCGATTAGAAACCTCGGCTTGGCCACTTGTTTGGGGGTGATAAGGTGTGGAAACCTTATGCATCACATTATACTTCCTCAACAATGCCTCAATGGTGCGATTGCAAAAGTGAGATCCACCATCACTTATAAGCACTCTAGGCATCCCAAATCTAGAGAAAATGTTAGATTTAACGAAATCTGCAACAACTCTAGAATCGTTAGTTCGGGTGGCTTTAGCTTCCACCCACTTCGACACATAATCAACCGCAAGTAAAATGTAAGTAAAACCAAAAGATGTAGGGAAAGGACCCATAAAATCAATACCCCAAACATCAAAGATTTCAACAACAAGAATGGGGGTTTGCGGCATTTGGTCTCTTTGGCCTAAATTTCCTGTCCTTTGGCATCTATCACATGTCAAACAAAAAGTCCTAGCATCTCTAAACAACGTAGGCCAATAAAAACCACATTCAAGAACCTTATGCGCTGTGCGTTGTGTGCCAAAGTGTCCACCACATGCATATGAATGGCAAAAACTCAAAATTGAATTAAACTCAGATTCAAGAACACAACGACGCACAATCTGATCAGGGCAGATTTTCCACAAATATGGGTCATCCCATACATAAAAACGTGCATCCTTTCTAAGTTTATCACGTTGGGCCTTGCTTAGGGTGTTAGGAACTTGCTTAGACACCAAGAAATTGACCAAATCGGCATACCAAGGGGTACTTACCTTAATGGACAGAAGTTGTTCATCTGGAAACGTTTCCAAAATGGGAATAGGGTCCTCTTCACGCACCATTCGACTTAGGTGGTCAGCCACCACGTTTTCACATCCTTTCTTGTCCCTAATTTCAATATCGAATTCTTGCAGTAGTAGCATCCAACGAATGAGCCTTGGTTTGGCCTCCTTTTTGGTGAAAAGATACTTCAAGGCTGCATGGTCAGTGAAAACAATTACTTTAGTTCCAATAAGATATGATCTGAATTTATCTAAAGCAAATACAACCGCCAAAAGTTCTTTTTCGGTTGTAGAATAATTCAATTGAGCATCATTTAAGGTGCGTGAAGCATAATAAATAACATGTGGCTGTTTGTTTTTCCTTTGACCCAAAACAGCACCAAGTGCATAATCCGAGGCATCACACATCAATTCAAAGGGAATGGACCAATCTGGTGGTGTGATGATTGGTGCCGTGGTGAGGAGGTCCTTGAGATGGTTGAATGCCTTCTCACATGCCTCGTTGAACTCAAAAGACACTTCCTTTTGTAAGAGACGGCATAGGGGTTGTGCAACCTTGGAAAAGTCCTTGATAAATCGTCTATAGAATCCTGCATGACCAAGAAAAGAACGAACCTCTCTAACCGAAGTAGGAGAGGGTAAGTGACGAACAAGATCTATCTTTGACTTATCAACTTCAATGCCCTTTTCAGAGATAATATGACCTAAGACTATGCCTTGTTTAACCATGAAATGACATTTTTCCCAATTAAGAACAAGGTTAGTTTCAACACAACGTTTTAAGATCAAACTAAGATTATGCAAACAATCATCGAATGATGCACCAAAAACGCTGAAATCATCCATAAAAACCTCAATACTTTTCTCAACATAATCAGAAAATATGCTCATCATGCATCTTTGAAATGTGGCAGGTGCATTACATAAACCAAAAGGCATGCGACGATATGCAAATGTACCAAAGGGACATGTGAAAGTGGTTTTTTCTTGATCCTCGGGTGCTATGACAATTTGATTATAACCAGAATAACCATCAAGAAAACAATAAAAAGCATAACCCGCTAACCTCTCAAGCATTTGGTCAATGAATGGTAATGGGAAGTGATCCTTCCTTGTGGTGGCATTTAGCTTCCTATAGTCGATACACACCCTCCAACCTGTTTGAACTCGTGTAGGCACAAGCTCATTTTCGGCATTTGTCACCACAGTCACCCCTGATTTCTTTGGAACACATTGAATGGGTGAAACCCACCTACTATCCGAAATTGGATAGATTACTCCACAATCGAGTAACTTAATTATCTCTTTCTTCACTACTTCCATCATTGGAGGGTTGAGACGGCGTTGAGCCTCTCTAGTTGGTTTGGCCCCCTCCTCAAGAAATATGTGATGCATACAAGTCGTAGGGCTTATACCTTTAATATCGGCCAAAGTCCAACCTAGGGCAGATTTGAACTCCTTCAAAACACGCATGAGTTTCTCCTCTTCTTGTGCCGTGAGGGATGAGGAGATGATGGCAGGTAGTGTCTCGTTTTCCCCCAAGAAAATGTACTTCAAATGGCTTGGTAAAGGTTTGAGTTCAAGGATAGGTGCCTGAATGATTGATGGAAGCAACTTGTTAGTCGAAATAGGAATTGACTCAATGTTAGGAGACTTACCATCATGCTTAGGTAACGACTCAAGGGCAGCAACTATCTCAATGAATTCCTCACTAGGAGGCACGGCATAGGGTAGGTTATGCATGCCGTGGGTTAGCCTACTTTCTGCCCCCTTGGTTTTGACTTCTACGCCTCTTGTAATGACCTTTTCAAGCACATCGTCACTCAAATCTTCAAGATATCCCTGCGCCAAAGAGTCAACAATATCAATAGAGAAACATGAATGATCTTCACTAGGATACTTAATAGAATCAGAAAGATTGAAGTTAACAACTTCCCCATCAAATTCCATGGACAAGGTTCCATGAAACACATCAATTTTAGTCCGGGCCGTCTTCATGAATGGCCTTCCAAGTAGAATGGGCAGCGAAGGTGCATGGTCCGATTCATCCATCTCAAGAACATAGAAATCCGCCGGAAAGATCAAATGATCAACCTGCACCAAAACGTCTTCCAAAACTCCCTTTGGATAGGCATTAGATCTATCGGCCAATTGTATGATAACACCATCATTTTTCAATGCTCCTAGGTTCATAGATACATAAATGGAATATGGCATAACATTTATAGAAGCACCTAAATCAAGCATGGCAGATTCAAATCTAGTGTTACCAATGACACAAGGAATGGTAAAACTACCCGGATCTTTGCATTTGGGAGGTAGTTTGCGTTGCAAGATGGCGGATACATTCTCACTTACCTTCACCACCTCCTTGGTCAAAATCCTTTTCCTAGTGGTGGACAATTCCTTCAAAAACTTGGCATATCTCGGGACTTGCTTGATTGCATCCAACAAAGGTATGTTAACTTGAACTTTTCTAAAGGTATCAAGGATGTCCTTTTCAGCCTCTTCTTTCTTCGTTTGCATGAACCTACTAGGAAAAGGCACATTTGAAGGAAAAACATTAGTATCAACTGGATTTGACACATTCTTACCCTTATTGGCCGAATTGGGCTGAATGGGTGCTTGCGGCAAGGGTTGCTTCACCCTTGCCGTGGGTGTGCCTTGTGCATCCTCAGATTGCAGCTCCTCTTCATCCATTTTCTGAGCAGATTTGGGAGTTTGGGACTCATTCCCAACTTCTTTTCCACTTCTCAAGAGTATGGCCTTTGCACTTTCAAAGCCCCCCTTCGGATTTGGAATGGTAGAACTAGGAAGTTGTCCTTGGTCTCGAAACTTACCTACGAAATCTGCAATCTGCCCAATTTGTTTCTCCAAGTGATCCACCCTTTTGTTTTGGGTTTGCATGGCTTGGGTGTGATCTTCTTGCCCCTGAGATAACTTGGTTAGTATTTTAAGAAGTGCATCATTGTCTAGGGACGTACCTGAAGCATTTGGGGCGGATTGGGGTTGGACTTGAGGATAGGGCCGTGTGAACCCAGGGGGGTTTTGCCGAAATCCCCCTTGTTGTTGGGATTGTTGGGGCTCCCTCCACTTGAAGTTTGGATGGTCTCTCCAACCTGGATTATACGTATTAGAGTATGGATCGTTCCTTGGTTGGTTTTGGCCTTGAAATCCAATTGCATTGGCGCTCTCCCATCCACCATTCTCAATCAATTGTGGGCACTTTTCAGAAGCATGTCCTTGGATAGAACACACACCACACACACTTGGTCCTTGCACCCTCATTCCTTCGGCCATCTGAGACACAATGGAAGTAAGATTAGCTAATTGTGAGTGAATGTCGGATGTGGAACTTACCTCATGCACTTGCTGCCGTGGGGTGCCTCTTTGCCCAACACCTTCATATTGTTGAGCGTTCAACGCTCGGTTAGCAATCAAGATCTTGGCAGCCGTGGGTGTCTTGTCCACCAAAGCTCCACCCGCTGAGGCATCTAGCATTTGGCGTTCCATTGGTAGAAGCCCCTCGTAGAAATATTGAAGAAGAAGCTCCTCCTTCATTTGGTGCTGTGGACATGAAGCAACAAGTGATTTAAAACGTTCATAATAAGTAGGAAAAGATTCACCTTCATCTTGCTGAATTCCACTAATCCTTTTTCGTAAAAGAATGACTCGAGAAGTTGGGAAGAACTTCTCCAAAAACGCCCTTTTCATGCTCTCCCAAGATGTAACAGTTCCGGGAGCTAATTCAAACAACCAATCTTTGGCTTTGTCCATTAAAGAGAATGGAAAAGCCTTCATCTTCAATATGCTTCCGTCGACGTTAACAGGAGTCATGCTTGAACACACCACTTCGAACTCCTTCAAGTGCTTGTTTGGGTCCTCCATGGACAACCCATGGTATTTTGGAATGTGGTGTAGCAAACTTGACTTCAACTCGAACTCCTCGGTCTTCCCTTCTGCAGCCGTGGGGTATTGAATGCATAAAGGCATGGCATTGCCCACTCCCGAGGCAGAAAGCTCTTTGATGGTTCGATTGTCCGCTGCCATGGCTGGGACTTCCTCCAAAATCTGTGCCGTGGGTACTAACTCCTCCTCTTCTCCTTGCTCTTCGAGCTCAGGTTCAGGGCTAGGAGGATTTGATGCTTGCTGATTCCTCCTCCTTCTCAAAGTCCTCTCAAAATCGTCGTCAAAGTCAAGGATATGCTCACGAATCTGTTGAGAACTCCGAGTCATACACTAGTACCTAAAAAAACAAGAAAACAAAACAAGGTCAGAATCTGGAATAAACTAAAACAAACTGAAATAAAAGATCCAAGGGATTAGCAAAGTTGCTAATCCCCGGCAACGGCGCCAAAAATTTGATGCGAAAAATATAAGCACACTCAAATTTAAACCCTATTTTGACAATTGTAGTAAAGTATGTAAGTAGGGATCGTTCTAGACCGGGGATTAGGAAGGATTGCTAAACACTTGAAAACTGACTTAAAAACATAAAAACAAAGTTTAAAACACTAAATTAGACTCAAAGAATGCAAGACTAAACTTTAAAACACTAAAACAAAGCAAAAGACTCAAAACAGCAACCAAAAGACTCAAAACTGCCTTAAAAACACTTTCTGGGCAGTTTTGGACACAAGCACCAAATTGGACGAATTTGGGTTTTAACTTGAATCAAAACACTTAAAAACACAAATCAAAACAGATTCTAACTAATTTAACACTTCAAAATAAAGGGGGATTTGGTTTTGACGAAATTAAAAACAAGACAAACTTTGTAATTAAAACAGATTGTAAAAACGATTTTGGATGAAACTTATGGATGGAAGGCTAGCTAGGGGGTTCTTCTCCACACATGACACACTTGCATACAAACCAATTTTCAGTTGTTCTTTCGATAAGTTATGAAACTCAACACCCCAAGTTAATTAGGTTCGCTTAAATTAACCTTCAAGTTCTCCTTAAGTTAATGAATTGGATGGGACTGCGCATACAACAATTCAAAGCATTCTTCAAAAGTTCCTTACGTGAAAAGCACAATAAAGATACAATCAAAGATCATTAAGCAACATGAGAACTATAAGTGTTGACGAGGCCTTCGTTACTATGATGAGCATGAAACTAATGCCAAGAATTCATTTAACGCGATCGTTTATAAGCGACCTTCACTACTTGTGAAATATAAGGTTGTAACTATTAGGTGAAACTCCCTTATACTCTAGCATCATATTCATGCATGAAAACTAAGCGTGCACTCTCAATCAACATACACAAATAAGTTATCCATCAAGCAGTTAAACGAATTGAACTCATAACTTATGAAATCACAACCAAAGGTAATCAATTCATATTGCAAGTATGTACATGGTTTCGAATCACCCCCTAACTAAGGGGGGTTTAGTTCCTCATACTCACAACACAAAGAATATAAAGTTTAGACATTGAAAACAAAAGAAAGAAAACACCTAAACGCTCCAGCGATTCAAAGTGAACAGCAAGCACGTCCAAGAACTCTCCTTCCCTTCCTTGGTTGCGGCACAAAGGTTGATGATGGAATTTGGGGGTTATGGATGGTGTAGGATGCTGGAATTGTGTTTAGGATGGATGTAGGGTGCGGCAAGGATGGTTTTTGGTCAGAAACTATGGTGTTTTGTGAAGGATGGTGGCTGCAGAGAATGGGTGAAGTTTTCTGGCATGAATGGTAGTGAATGGGTGCTTTGTGGCTGCAACAAGGGGGTTTATTTAAAGGAAATCAGGAATTAAAACCCTAGGTTGACTTAGGTAATCAGAAATTAAGTCAAAAGCTTCTAGAAATAGGAAACAAAATCAGAAAACTAAAGGAAATTGGCTAAGATTTGCGGCAAGGACTTAAAACACATTAGGAATGTGTTTTAATTCAGAAAATAGGAAAGAATCACTCTCCCTTGCACGGCAAGGAAGAGGAAAGGGTAAGGAGGGTGCGGCACATGTGTTTAGGTGGTCTAGGGCCTTTGTTTTGTGTCCTAAAATGCATATAAGGCTTTCAAAGTTGCTGAAATTTAGAGACATTTAGGTTTAGGAAAGGTCAACCAAAATAGGAAACTTAGGCTTAACTTTCCTATTCCAAGTAGGAATCCTTGTTGGAGTAGGAATCCTCATTCTTCTAGGAATCCTCATTTGATTAGGAATCCTCATTTGATTAGGAATCCTTGCATCTTTAGGTCTTCAATTTCGTCCATTCCTTTGGCTCCAAGCATATGACATCCATTCCAAGTTCCATTTTGCTCCAAAAGGCTCCAAAATGCATCTTTTTGTATTCTTTGCCCTTAAAACCTGAAAACACATAAAACTAGCTTAAAAGATTACTTTAACTAAGGAAAAACAATGTAAATGCACAAGAACAAGCTAACTAAGGCGCATAAATATGCTCCTATCAATTATTGATCACACAACACCCAAGATAGAAGTTAAGGGTTGTAACGGGGCTAGGATGATTGGCTAACAAAGAAAGGTAAGGAAAACAAACGTTCTTAAAGCAATAGCAAGCAAAGTAATGTATATGACACTTAGAACTCCCTTTTGAATGCAGCCATAAACTTTGACACACTAGGGGAAGAATCATACATAATTAGGTCCGATTTCAACTTTCTGGACCCTTTCTTCAACAATCAACACTTGTGAGCTCATTCTCACTTATTTTGAACACATTTCACACTTTTTCACATACTTTTCTTTTCTTTTTCTTTTTCTCACGAATTTTCTTCTTTTTCTCATTTTTCTTTTTTTTTTTTTTTTTTTTTTCTAACCCGTGCCCTCTTTGTTTGGTAGGCACACATAAACATACGTTGAGACCCTTCGCCCACACTTATTTGCTGCCCAATAATGAACCTCGGGAATTCACTCTAAGTCATGCTTCACTACGCCTGAAGAACAAGGGTAAGGATGGTCCTATTCTAGGCTAGGTAAGGATGATGTGGGTTAACAAAGAACATAGGCTAAACGAGGCTCAACGAGGTTAATCCTACAAAACATATTGCACAGGGGTAAGGCTTTTTGGCTCTAGTTCACTACACAACTTCATCTTGTTTATGTGTTATGCAATTCAATTTCATGCTTTGAATGAAACGGATATGAGTTCTAGTATTTGGAACTATATGATGAAACGCCTTCTAAGTAGCAACCAAGCAAAGAATAATGAGATCATGCAACGACTTTAGAAAACAATAAATGCACAGATTATAAACTCTCCAAATAACGTTTTAGGCTCAAGTCTCACAGGGTTGTAGCGTTAGTTTGAGTTTCTTCCTTCAAGCATGTTACAAAAACTGATTTTTTTTTTCTTTTTGATTAGACATGAATTCATGAATTATAACCACAATCAAGCATAAACCAAAGAGTAAATCAGACTTCCATCCATGTTTACAACTCTCTTCAACAGTCATGCAATTAAAAACCGAATCCTCATCATTGTGTTGGAAGGTACCCTAAGACACAAACAAACACACAAAAACAACTCTTTTTGGGTTTTTCAAAACAATTTTTCAAATTTTTATGAGATTTTCGGATTTTTATGTCAAGACACACTAAAATGCTTCAAAACACAATAAAAACACTTAAAAACAGTGAAAAACAACATTGGAAGTGATAGGTGATAAAATCCCACGAAATTTATGCAAAAACAGCTTGTTTACCCCCCCACACTTAAATCAAACATTGTCCTCAATGTTTCAAGCATAGCACACACAAAACACACAGCAAATAACACACTAACTAACATGACACTAATATGGCAAAGTAAATGCAATAAGGAGTAGAGTTAGGAACGCAAATCTGGGTTTGAGCCGGTTGTTCCTAGGTCTTCTTTATTCAAATGCATGGGTTGCCTCCCAAGAAGCGCTTGCTTTTACGTCTTCCAGCTGGACGATACTTCCATTTAAACTCCCCTAGGTCCCACGGCATGGAATTGATCTTTGAATGGACGGTGATACTTGAAATGATCCGGTAATCGTCTAAACTCAAGAATGGGTGCCTGAATCATTAACAACATGTTAGCATAAAACGAATTTGAAATTCGGGGAGGTGGCTTACCTTTGTGCTCTAACACGAATTCAAGAACAAACACTCCTTCAAAAGATTTAGGATTAGAGAGCTCGGCCAGATTGGGTGGTTTTAGTGTTGTGACTTGTCCCGTGTCATAAAATCTAACTTCTTCGGGAATTGTTGTCTCAAGTATGATGTGAAAATTACTTGACACACAAATTAAACCCTATTTTTGACAATTGTAGTATATGATGCAAGTAGGGATCGTTCTAGACCGGGGATTAACTAGGGATGCTAATCAACACAAATTAGATTTAAAAACACAAAAACAAACTTAAAAACGTTTAAATAGACTCAAGGGACTCAAAACAGGTTTAAAAGACTCAAAACAGCTTAAAACAACCAAAAAGACTCAATTTAAGACCCAAGAAGTGATTTTGACGAAAATAAGGTAAAACTTGACTCAAAAGACTAAAGAAAACAGGTTTTGACTCAAATAACAAGATTAGATGAAAAGGGGATTGTTTTGGACGAATTTAAACTTTAAAACAGAAACTTTGTTTAAAACACTTAAGAAAAACGATTTTGATGAATTGAATGGATGATGAGTTTAGTTAGAGGATCCTTTTCCACACATGACATATGCATATGAACCAATTTCCAATTATTATTCCTTTAGACTATGAATGACAACACCCCAAGTTAACCATGTAAGCATAAATTAACCATCAGATTTTCCTTTTCTCATTGAATTGAATGAAACATGCATTACAACCAAATTATCCTTATCAAGTCCCTAACTATGATTGCATGATAGAAAACATATCAAAGGTCATTACGTTCTTTGAAAATCATAAGTGTTGACAAAGCAATTATAACTATGAATGCATGAAACTCTTGCCGAGGACTTACTTAACATGATTGTGACTAGCAACCTTTACTACTTGTGAATATAAGTTCATAACGATTAGGTGAAACTCCCTTATACTCTAGCTTCAAGTTAATGCATGCAAATTAAGTGTCGACTCCCAATTAACACACATAAACAAGTTTTAATAACTTAGATAAGCAAATCACATTCAAGTCTTAAGAAACAATAATTGGATGTAATCAATTCATATATAGCATATAATCATGGCTTCAAATTCACCCCCAACTAATAAGAAATTTAGCCTCTCATGTTTGCAATTACACAAAAATAACTTGAATTAAACATTGAGATAAAAGAAAGACAACACCTAGAACAATGGGCAGCCAAGGTGCACGGCAAGGTCCTTCTTCCTCCTAGCAATTGCGGCACAAGATGGCTTTTTGAGTGAATGAGGGTGGATGAGTGCTGAATGTAGAGAGAAATCTGAGATGGGTGGTGAGAGGTGGTTTTTTGAATGAGGGGTGCGGCACTCATATATATAGGTGCTGAATGAAAGCCACGGCTTGGTAGAAATAGGAGTTAGAATGAGTAGAAGTTTTGGAATTAGAATAGGTATAGAACTTGGACTCCAAAACTACAAAGGAAAAGGGACTTCCAAGCACAATCCAAAGAGGAAAAGAACATGTTTTCCAGCAGGTTTTAGGCATCTAGAAGGTGGGATATGCGGCTGGGATTTAGGAGAAGAGATAAGGCTTCTAGATAAGGTTAGGCGCCACCTTTGTAGGAGAAAGGTGTGGCAGATTTGTAGGAGAGGTTTAAGGGATTTGTTGCATGTTTTTAGGCTTCTAGAACCCCTAAATTTAGGTGATATTTTCTGTTTAGAATCCCCCTCTTTTTGGCTAAAAATAAGGTGGATAAGATAAGGTAAGGATAAGGCAAGATAAGATAAGGTTATGGATAATGCTTCTAGATAATGTTCCTTATTTCTTGCTCTTTTCTTATCTTCTAGAACTTGAACTTGTTTCTTCCTTCTTCCTAGCTGATTCCTTGTCTTTAAATCTCCAAATTCGTCCATCCTTCTTGCTTGACTCATAAGCTATCCATCCTTGACCCAAAATAGCTCCAAATCACTCCAAATTGGCTCTTTTTGCACACTTTGTTATTAAGCCCTGAAATTGCACGAAAATGACTTAAAACACAATAATTAACATAATTAAGCTAAGTAAATGCAAGAAAACAAGCTAACTAAGTCGCATAAATATGCTCCTATCAAAGTACATCCTCTTCGGCAAATTCTAGACATTCCCCAGCCATTTCTTTTTCTTGAATGTTTGGAAAGGTTTCAAAGATGCCTTTCTCACCCTCTTCTACCTTGGATTGCATGAACCTGCAAGGAATAGGGATATTTGGCGGAAGGGGGTCAGAAAGAATTGAATCTGGAACTACATTACCTGAATTGGATGGTGGAGGAGCCTTAAAGGGCTGCGGCAAGACTTCTTCCAAGCTTGTCGTGGCATTGTCTTCCTCCTCTTCTTCAAGTAGCAACTGCTCGTCCTCCTCTTGGCTTGGTTTGGACGTTGAGCTGGAGAGTTCACTTTGCGCTTGAATTTGCCCTATGAATTCTACGATCTCTCCCATTTGATTCTTCAATTCGCCCAACTCCTTGGCTCTATTTTCTAATCTTTGGTTTTGATTTTGTACTTTCTGCGCCAAAGAAGTTAGTAATTGAATAGTTTGATCATTATCCATGGACGAACCTGAATTTGATTGGATTTGTGGTGGCTGCATCGGTCTTGAATAGAACTCCTCATATGGCTGCCAATAACCTTGTTGTGGAGTCTCCTTGGCTTGAGTTTGTGAGCCCTGCATCAACGAAATTAGTTCGTCAAGAATTTGAGTACAATTTATTGACGAACCTGAGTTTGGTTGAAATTGTTGCGGGGGAGACATAGGCGCTGAATAGAACTCCTCATAGGGCTGCCAATATGCTTCATGTTGACCTTGTTGAGGTTCCCACCACATAGAATTTGAATGATCAACCCAATCTGAATTGTACGTGTTGAAAAACAAGTCGTTTCTCTATTGATTAGGGCTTTGATAACCCCAGGTATCGACATTCTCCCAACCTCTTTGTGGACGTTCATGGGCTCGATCTCCTTGCACACCATATCCAGGGGCACTTTGCATTGTGGTCCTTTCGATGTGCTGTGACAATAGAGAAGTAAGATTCGCTATTTGAGCTTGAATATTAGCAATTGTCATGTCTTGCTTCTCTAGTACCTAAAATCAAAGAAAGAAAACTAAATCAAATATCAAAAGTAAAATAAACAAAACAAAACAAAAACTAAAAAGAAAAGACACGAAAAGAAACAAAGGGGAAACAATGGGGGATTAGCAAAGTTGCTAATCCCCGGCAACGGCGCCAAAATTTGATGTGGATTATAGTTAAGCACACAAATTAACCCTCTTTTTATCAATTGTAGTATATGTATAAGTAGGGATCGTTCTAGGCCGGGGATTAGGAGGGCTTGCTAATCTAACACAAACTGACTCAAATAGACAAAAACAATTTAAAAACGTTCAAATAGACTTAAGGGACTCTAAATAGGTTCACAAGACTCCAAACAAGCTAGAAATACTCAAAACTGCCTAAAAACACTAATTGGACAGTTTCTGGGCACTAGACACAAGTTTGACGAAAATTGAATTAAACTTGACTCAAAACACACAAAAACATAAACTAAGACAGATTATAACTAATTAGACTCAGACAAGTGAAGGGGGATTGGTTTTAGATTGATTTTAAGCTAAAACAAACGGAAATACTAAACTAGACAGATTTGGACGAATTAGGGTTTTTAGGATGGATGGTGACTTAGCTAGAGGTTTCCTTATCCACACATGAATTATATGCATATGAATCAACTTCCAGTTATGTTTTCATTAAATTAAGAATGACAATGCCCCAAATTAACCGTGTCAATCACTAATTAACCCCCAGATTCTCCTAATTTCATTGAATTGGACGGACAACTCATCTACAACCAAATTATTCTCATCAATTTCCCTACATGACATCATAATAGAGACACAATCAGAGATCATTAAGTTCATTGAGAATCATAAGCATTGACGAGGCATTCATAACAATGACATCATGTTACTCACACCAAGAATTGAACTTAACACGATTGATCCAGCAACCTTTACTACTTTTGAACATAAGTTTGTAACGATTATGTGAAACTCACTTATATCCTAGCATCGAATTCATGCATGCAAATTAAGTGTCGACCCTTAACCAACAAACACAAATAAGTTCTAATTCAAACAGTTAAGCCAATTGCATTCATACTTCAAGAATCTGTAACTGAAACTTATTAACTCATAACGCATATAAAATCATGGTTTCAAAGTAGCCTCTAGCTAAAAACGAGTTTAGCCGCTCATAATTACAGCAAGAACAAGAGAAATTAAATTAAACATTGAAAACATAAGGTAGAAAACACCTAGAACGCCCAGAACTCAGATTGGGTGCAAGCACGCTCCAAGGCTTCTTCTCCTCTCCTTCCTCCTTGCTCTGGTGCGGCACAAGTGGCTGGTGATTATGGAGGTGTGAAGGTGGTGTGGATGGATGGTGGGTGCGGCAAAGGGTGGTAGAAGGGTATGGAATGGCAGAAATTGAAGGGAATTGCGGCAGGATGTGAATGGGATGATTTGTGATGTGTGGTGGTGCTGAATGAGTGCGGCTGCTGTATGTATATATAGGGGAGAGGTAGGCACGGCTGGGAGGAGAATTAGCATAGGTTTTGGAGTAGGAAACCCAAGGAAAAAGGGGATAAGGGTGTGGCACAATCAGATTGGCCTTCTAGAATGAGGTCTAGGTGCCAGAAATATAGGGAATGTGCAGCACATGCTCTAATTCAGATTAGCACGTTTTTAGGCTTCTAGAATCCCTAATTTTAGGAGATAAGATCAGATATGAACCCCCTTATTTGGCTAAAAATATGGAAAGATAAGATAAGGTAAGGATAAGATAAGATAAGGTGATAAGGTTAGAGATAATGTTCCTTTTTTCTTGCTTTTATCTTATCTTTCTGAACTTGAATTTAATTCTCCACCTTTCTTGGCTGATTCCAAGCCTTCCTTTCTTCAAATTCGTCCATCCTCAAGCCTCCATGTTTGCACCATCCAATCTTGGCCCAAAAATGCTCTAGAATGCTCCAAATTGCCTCTTTTTGCCACTTTGACACTTAGGACCTGAAATTGGACGAAAATGACTTTAAACACTATAATTAACATAGTTTAGCTAATTAAATGCAAGAAAACAAGCTAACTAAGTCGCATAAATATGCCCCTATCACCATACTCGAATACTTACAACCCCGGATGGAGAGATCACCCTAATATGAAGTGGAGAGAGCCTCAACAACCTATGCTACAAGGGGGATTTCGGCAAAACCCCCCCTGGATTTCCACGGCCATATCAACAAAATCAGCCACTCCCGGCCTCATCTAACTCAGGTACGTCCATGGGAAGTGATCAAGCTATTCAGTTACTAACCTCTATTTCGCAGGGGTTAGAAAAGCAAGACAATCGGATAGCAAACAATGAGAAGGAGATGATGGACATGAAGAAACAAATTGGGCAGATTTCAGAATTCCTAGGGCAGTTTAGAGAACAAGGCAAACTTCCTAGTTCAACCACTGTGAATCCGAAGGGAGGATTTGAATCTTCCAAGGCCATTACTCTAAGAAGTGGCAAAGAAGTTGGGAACCACCCCAAGACATCCAAATCTGCCCAAAAAGAGGACGAGAAATTGTTGCAAGAAGAGGCAGAGAATGAGGAGACCACGGCAAGGAGGGATGCACCCTTGCCGCAGCCTTTGAATGGACCTACACATTCCAAAACGTCCAACACAAGTAAGTTGGGGTCCAAATTTGATTAATTCTAACCCTATTCCACCCAATGCACCCTTTCCTAGCAGATTTATGCAATCAAAGAACGAAGAGGAGGAAAAAGATGTTCTAGAGACGTTTAGGAAAGTGCATGTCAATATTCCGCTTCTTGATGCAATTAAGCAAATTCCCAAGTATGCCAAGTTTTTGAAGAAGCTTTGTACAACAAGGAAACGGATTCGGGAGAAAGAAGTGGTCCAGGTAAGTGAGAATGTTTCTGCGATCTTACAAAGAAAACTACCACCTAAATGCAAAGATCCGGGTAGTTTCACGATTCCTTGTGTTATTGGAAATACTAAGTTTGAACATGCTATGCTAGATTTAGGTGCATCAATTAATGTCATGCCATATTCTGTTTATGCATCTATGAATCTAGGAGAGCTCAAAAAGGATGGTGTTGTTATTCAATTGGCCGATAGATCTAACGCATATCCAAAAGGAGTTTTGGAGGATGTTTTTGTGCAGGTAGACCATTTGATTTTTCCTGCAAATTTTTATGTGCTTGACATGGAGGAAACCGCCCACTCTCCATCACCGCCACTCTTACTTGGACGACCTTTCATGAAAATAGCCAACACCAAGATTGATGTGGCTAAATGAGCAGTAACGATGCAATTTGGTGGTGATATGATTAATTTTAAAATTTCTGAATCAGTTGAGCATACTAATGATGTTCATTCTTGTTGTGCTATTAATGTAATTAAAGATATAAGGTAGGAATGTTCATCACTAATTAAGCAGAATGGATTTCAACCCACCAAAGAAGAAGGAATTGGAGTAGGAAATTCGGTCACAACCCTCAAAAAGCCCAATCTAGCCGAGAGCAACCATTGTGCAATTCTCGACAAATCTGCCACTTCAATGCAATACATGGGTAAGTCTCCAATTCCAAAATCAATTCCCATTTCGACTAATAGGTTGTTACCTTCTTTGGTGCAGGGACTTAATCGAACAAAAGGTGGTGAGAAAGTTCACCTTGACGTAAGGAAGCAAAACACCAAAAACAGAAAGGATCACTATCCGCTTCCATTCAAGGATTCAATGCCTAGACATTTTAAGAAGTATGTCGTGAAGGCCATTCCCTTCCATGCCGTGGGCACCAATGAAGCTTGAACCGAGGAACCGTCCGGCTGCAAGACGTTAAAGCAAGCGCTTCTTGGGAGGCAACCCATGCATTCGAATAAAGAAGACCTAGGAACAACCGGCTCAAACCCAGATTTGCGTTCCTAACTCTACTCCTTATTGCATTTACTTTGCCATATTAGTTTCATGTTAGTTAGTATGTTATTTGCTGTGTGTTTTGTGTGTGCTATGTTTGAAACATTGAGGACAATGTTTGATTTAAGTGTGGGGGGGTAAACAAAGTGTTTTTATGCAAAATTCGTGGGATTTTATCACCTATCACTTCTAATGTTGTTGTCACTGTTTTTTTAAGTGTTTTTAGTGTGTTTTGAAGCATTTTAGTGTGTCTTGACATAAAAATCCGAAAATCTCATAAAAATTTGAAAAATTGTTTTGAAAAACCCAAAAAAGAGTTGTTTTTGTGTGTTTGTTTGTGTCTTAGGGTACCTTCCAACACAATGATGAGGATTCGGTTTTTAATTGCATGACTGTTGAAGAGAGTTGTAAACCTGGATGGAAGTTTGATGTACTCTTTGGTTTATGCTTGATTGTGGTTATAATTCATGAATTCATGTCTAATCAAAAAGGAAAAAAATCAGTTTTTGTAACATGCTTGAAGGAAGAAACTCAAACTAACGCTACAACCCTGTGAGACTTGAGCCTAAAACGTTATTTGGAGAGTTAATAATCTGTGCATTTATTGTTTTCTAAAGTCGTTGCTTGATCTCATTATTCCTTGCTTGGTTGCTACTTAGAAGGCGTTTCATCATATAGTTCCAAATACTAGAACTCATATCCATTTCATTCAAAGCATAAAATTGAATTGCATAACACATAAACAAAATGAAGTTGTGTAGTGAACTAGAGCCAAAAAGCCTTACCCCTGTGCATTATGTTTTGTAGGATTAACCCCGTTGAGCCTCGTTTAGCCTATGTTCTTTGTTAACCCACATATTCCCTACCTAGCCTAGAATAGGACCATCCTTACCCTTGTTCTTAAGGCGTAGTGAAGCATGACCTAGAGTGAATTCCCTTGGTTCATTATTGGGAAGCAAATAAGTGTGGGGGAAGGGTTACAAAGTATATGTTAAAAAAAAAAAAAAAAAAAAAAAAGAAGAAGAAGAAGAAAATTCGTGAGAAAAAGGAAAGAAAAAGAGAAGTATGTGAAAAAGTGTGAAAAGTGTTCAAAATAAGTGAGAATAAGCTCACAAGTGTTGATTGTTGAAGAAAGGGTCCAGAAAGTTGAATTCGGCCCTAAATATGTATGATTCTTCCCCTAGTACGTCAAAGTTTGTGGCTGCGTTCAAAAGGGAGTTCTAAATTTCATATTCATTGCTTTGCGTGCTATTGCTTTAAGAACGTTTGTTTTCCTTACCTTTCTTTGTTAGCCAATTACCCTAGCCCCGTTACAACCCTTAACTTCTATCTTGGGTGTTGTGTGATCAATAATGTAGAGTTTGGGATTGGTATGAGCATATGGTGTCCCTGGTTCTCGCGTCTAAGTAGTGACATTCCATTCATGAGATCATATCTATACATGCTTAATAACTCCAGAAATTGCTTTCTTTGCTATAAACATATGTGAGTGTTCGTTTTCATGTTTACATCAATCTTCTCACATATACCTAGTGTAGGGTGTGTAGTTAGAGAATCTGAGTGAAAATAAGAGTGAAACCGTAAGGAATTGAGTGAATTCTCTAAGGTAGGTTACTACATTCAAAGCATTGTTTTAATTGGTTAAATGTGAGATAATGAATGGTGACTGTGATTAAGTATGTGCTCGAGGGTGGGGATGAATAAAATCTATGGTTGTGATGATCTTTAATATGTCATGTGCGTTGGAAATCCCTGAGACAAACGTTGGAAGGTTTAGATTGTGTTTTGTTTGTTTCGTTTTGCTCGAGGACTAGCAAAAGCTAAGTGTGGGGGAATTTGATAGGAGCATATTTATGCGACTTAGTTAGCTAAACTATGTTAATTATAGTGTTTAAAGTTATTTTCGTCCAATTTCAGGTCCTAAGTGTCAAAGTGACAAAAAGAAGCAATTTGGAGCATTCTAGAGCATTTTTTGGCCAAGATTGGATAGTGCAAACATGGAGGCTTGAGGATGGACGAATTTGAAGAAAGGAAGGCTTGGAATCAGCCAAGAAAGGTGGAGAATTAAATTCAAGTTCAGAAAGATAAGATAAAAGCAAGAAAAAAGGAACATTATCTCTAACCTTATCACCTTATCTTATCTTATCCTTACCTTATCTTATCTTTCCATATTTTTAGCCAAATAAGGGGGGCCATATCTGATTCTTATCACCTAAAATTGGGGGTTCTAGAAGCCTAAAAACGTGCTAAAACCTGAATTAAAACATGTGCTTCACATTCCCTATATTTCTGGCGCCTAGACCTTGTTCTAGAAGTCCTCAGCCTTGCTGCATCCTTATCCTCTGATTCCTTGAGATTTCCTACTCCTAAACTAACCTAAAAACCTCCTCCCAGCCGTGCCTACCTCTCCCCTATAAATACATATGTGTGCCGCACTCATTCACCACCATTCACAGCCCCAAATTCACTCCTACACATCCTGCCGCAAGTCCCTTCATATTTTAGCCTTCCATCCATCTTCCACACCCCTTGCCGCACCCACCACCCATCCACACCACCTTCATACATCCATACACACCACCAGCCACTTGTGCCGCAGCCTAGCAAGGAGGAAGGAGAGGAGAAACAGCCTTGGAGCGTGCCTGCACCCAATCTGATTTCTGGGCGTTCTAGGTGTTTTCTACCTTATGTTTATGATGTTTAATTTAATTTCTCTTGTTCTTGCTGTAATTATGAGAGGCTAAACTCGTTTTTAGCTAGAGGCTACTTTGAAACCATGATTTTATTTGTGTTATGAGTTAATAAGTTTCAGTTACAGATTCTTGAGTTATGAATGCAATTGGCTTAACTGTTTGAATTAGAACTTATTTGTGTTTGTTGATTGAGGGTGCACACTTAATTTGCATGCATGAATCTGATGCTAGGATATAAGTGAGTTTCACATAATCATTACAAACTTATGTTCAAAAGTAGTAAAGGTTGCTGGATCAATCGTGTTAAGTTCAATTCTTGGTGTGAGTAACATGATATCATAGTTATGAATGCCTCGTCAATGCTTATGATTCTCAATGCACTTAATGATCTTTGATTGTGTCTCTATTATGATTTCATGTAGGGAAATTGATGAGAATAATTTGGTTGTAGATGCGTTGTCCGTCCAATTCAATGAAATTAGGAGAATCTGAGGGTTAATTAGTGATTGACACGGTTAATCTGGGGCATTGTCATTCTTAATTCAATGAAAACGTAACTGGAAGTTGATTCATATGCATATAATTCATGTGTGGATAAGGAAACCTCTAGCTAAGTCACCATCCATCCTAAATACCCTAATTCGTGCAAATCTGTCTAGTTTAGTGTTTCTGCTTGTTTTAGTCTAAATTCACCTTAAAATCAATCCCCCTTCACTTGTTTGAGTCTAATTAGTTAAAATCTGTCTTAGTTTATGTTTTTGTGTGTTTTGAGTCAAGTTTACATCAAATTTCGTCCAAGGTTGTGTCTAGAGTCTAGAATCTGTCCAATTGGTGTTTTTAAGCAGTTTTGAGTGTTTTTAACTTGTTTTGAGTCTTGTGAACCTGTTTAGAGTCCCTTAAGTTTACTTGAACGTTTTTAAGTTGTTTTTGTCTATTTGAGTCAGTTTGTGTTAGATTAGCAAGCCCTCCTAATCCCCGGCCTAGAACGATACCTACTTGCATTAAATACTACAATCGATAAAAAGAGGGTTAATTTGTGTGCTTAACTAATATTCACATCAATGGAGAGTGGGCTGTTTCCTCCATGTCAAGCACATAAAAATCTGCAGGAAAAATCAAATGGTCTACCTGCACCAAAACATCCTCCAAAACTCCTTCTGGATATGCATTAGACCTATCGGCTAATTGAATAACAACACCATCCTTTTTGAGCTCTCCTAGATTCATAGATGCATAAACAGAATATGGCATGACATTAATTGATGCACCTAAATCTAGCATAGCATGTTCAAATTTAGCATTTCCAATAACACAAGGAATCGTAAAACTACCCGGATCTTTGCATTTAGGTGGTAGTTTTCTTTGTATGATCGCAGAAACATTCTCACTTACCTGGACCACTTCTTTTTCTCGAATCCGTTTCCTTGTTGTACAAAGCTTCTTCAAAAACTTGGCATACTTTGGAATTTGCTTAATTGCATCAAGGAGCGGGATATTGACATGCACCTTTCTAAATGTCTCTAGAACGTCTTGTTCCTCCTCTTCGTTCTTTGATTGCATAAATCTGCTAGATAATGGCGCATTTAGTGGAATAGAACTAGAAAAATTCGAATTTAGGCTTACCTTGGTGGTTTGGGACGGCCTAGGTGGTGTAGGTGGCTGCGGCAAGGGTTGTGCATCCCTTGCCGTGGCTTTGTTTCCTTCCTCTTCCTCGAGCAACAACTTTTCGTCTTCCTTTCGGGCAGATTGGGATGGTTGTGGATTGGTTCCAACTTCTTTGCCACTTCTCAACCTAATGGCCTTGACGGTTTCAAAGCCTCATTTTGGATTCACAACAGTTGAACTTGGAAGTTTGCCTTGTTCTCTAAACTGCCGTAGGAACTCTGAAATCTGCCCCATTTGTTTCTCCAATTCATTGACCTTTCGGGCATGATTCTGCACTTCTTTGGCGTAATTATGCATGTCTTTGGCTTGATTTTCCTGTCCTTGCGCCAAAGTAGTTAGTAATTGAATGACTTGAGCATTATCAAAAGCCGAACCTGAGTTATTTTGGGCAGATTGTTGTTGGGATTGCATTGGTGCATATGGCGTTTGAAACATTCCAGGGGGTGGTGGCCGAAATCCCCCTTGTTGTGCAGGTTGTTGGGGCTCTCTCCACTTCATGTTAGGGTGCTCTCTCCATCCGGGGTTGTATGTGTTCGAGTATGGATCGTTCCTTTGCTGATTTTGGCCTTGAAAACCTATGGCATTGGCACTTTCCCATCCTCCATTCTCAATCAATTGTGGACATTGATCATTGGGATGCCCTTGCATAGAGCACACGCCACACACACTTGGGTTGTTTCCTTGTATTTTGCATCCTTCCATAAATTGCGACAACATAGTAGTAAGGTTAGTTATTTGAGATTGTAAATCGGAATTGGAAGTTACCTCATGTACTTGCTGCCGTGGGGTGTCTCTTTCGCCAACTCCCTCATATTGTTGTGCGTTCAAGGCTCGGTTCGAAATTAGAATCTTGGCAGCCAACGGTGTTTTGTCAACCAAAGCACCTCCTGCCGAGGCATCTAGCATTTGTCTTTCAATAGGAAGGAGTCCCTCGTAAAAGTATTGAATTAGAAGCTCTTCCTTCATTTGGTGTTGTGGACAAGTTGCAACTAGGGCCTTGAAACGCTCATAATATGCTGGAAAGGATTCTCCTTGGTTTTGTTGTATGCCACTGATTTTCTTCCTTAAAAGAATGACACGTGATGTAGGGATCGTTCTAGGCCGGGGATTAACTAGGGATGCTAATCAACACTAAATTGATTTAAAAACACAAAAACAAAGTTAAAAACGTTTGTATAGACTCAAGGGACTCAAAACAAGTTAAAAACACTTTGTGGACAGATTCTAGACACTAGGGATGGTTTTGGACGAAAATTGGTTTTAGTTTGACTCAAAACACTTGAAAACACACAGAAAACAGATTTTAGACACTTTAAAACAAGAAAGTAAAGGGGGGTTTTGGTTTGGACGAATTTGAAAATAAAACAAAGACTTTGTAAAGTAAACAAGTTTGAAAACTTTGATGGTTGATGGGCTAGCTAGAGGGTCCTTCTCCACACATGACACATATGCAACACAAATCAACTTCCAGTTATTATCTTTTTAAATTATGAATGACAACGCCCCAGATTAACCGTGAATTGCACTAATTAACCTTCAGATTTTCCTAAGTTCATTGAATTAGATAGAATACGTATCCAACCAAATTATCCTTATTGATGATAGCATACTCAAAGGTCATTAAGTTCGTTGAAAACCATAAGCATTGACGAGGAAAATATGACAACATATATGTTTTCCCAGAATTTAACTTAACACGATTGTGACTAGCAACCTTTACTACTTATGAATACAAGTTCATTATATGCAATTCCCTTATATTCTAGCATCAAATTCATGCATGCAAACTAAGTTGGCCACCTTAACCCACATACAAGAATAAGTTTTGAATCAAACAGTTAAGCAAATTACATTCATAACTTATGAAATAATAACTGGATAATCAATTCATGTCACATATATAATCATGGCTTTGAAATCGCCCCTAGCTAAAACGAGTTTAGCCTCTCATGTTCACAATTACACACAAGCAAATTGAATTAAACATTGAAGTATAAGGATAGAAAACACCTAGAATAGAGCTCCACTAGGTACGGCAAGGTCCTTCTTCTCCTTAGTATTTGCGGCACAAGAGGCTTTGTGAGTGAATGAGTGTGTTGTGATGAGAGAGGTGTATGTCGAATGGGGGGTTGTTTTGTGATGTGAGGGTGGTGAATGAATGAGCTGCGGCACCTATGTATTTATAGGGCTGAAAAGGCACGGTTTCAAGGTATTTTGGAGAAGGATTTGGCATCCCAAACCACCAAGGAAAGGGTGAAATTCGAGCAGATTTCAGGTAGGAAAAGGAGTGAAAATAAGTGTAGAATTTGGACTCCAAATCCCTCAGAAATTAGGCCAACTTCAATCACAATCCAAAGGGGAAAAGGATATGTTCTCCCAGCAGGTTTTAGGGTTTCTAGAAGTGAGACACAAGGCTGGGATTTAGGGATAAGGTTTGGGACCATCTAGAAGAGGTTAGGCGCCACCTTTGTAGGAGAAGGGTGTGGCAGATTTGTAGGAGAGTTTTAAGGGTTTGTTGCATGTTTTTAGGCTTCTAGAACCCCTAAATTTTGGTGATAAAATCTGATAAGAACCCCCCCTTTTTTGGCTAAACATAAGGTGGATAAGATAAGGTAAGGATAAGGCAAGATAAGATAAGGTTATGGATAATGCTTCTAGATAATGTTCCTTATTTCTTGCTCTTCTCTTATCTTCTAGAACTTGAACTTCTTTCTTCTTAGCTGATTCCTAGCCTTTAAATCTTCAAATTCGTCCATCCTTCTTGCTTGACTCATAAGCTATCCATCCTTGGCCCAAAATAGCTCCAAAACACTCCAAATTGGCTCTTTTTGCACACTTTGTCATTAGGCTCTGAAATTGCACGAAAATGGCTTAAAACTCTATAATTAACATAATTAAGCTAAGTAAATGCAAGAAAACAAGCTAACTAAGTCGCATAAATATACTCCTATCATTAAGCCAATTGCATTCATAATTCAAGAATCTGTAACTGAAATTTATCAACTCATAACGCACATAAAATCATGGTTTCAAAGTAGCCTCTAGCTAAAACGAGTTTAGCCTCTCATAATTGATAAGAGCATATTTATGTGACTTAGTTAGATTGTTTTCTTGCATTTACTTAGCTTAATTATGTTAATTATTGTGTTTTAAGCCATTTTCGTGCAATTTCAGGGCTTAATGACAAAGTGTGCAAAAAGAGCCAATTTGGAGTGATTTGGAGCTATTTTGGGTCAAGAATGGATAGCTTATGATTCAAGCAAGTGGGATGGACGAATTTGAAGATTAGAAGGCTAGGAATCGGCTAAAGAGATGGAGAAAATAAAGTCAAGATAAGAAGATAAGAAGTTAGCAAGAAATATGGAACATTATCTCAAACATTATCCAAAACCTTATCTTATCTTATCCAAACTACCTTACCTTGTCCTAACCTTATCCTACCTTGTTTTCAGCTACAAAGAGGACTCCTAATTACATTTAAACACCTAGAAATCAGATTTCTACAATCCTCATCCTATTCCTACAAAGGTGCCACACATATCATCTTCTAGAAGCCCAAATACCTGCTGCAAGGAACCATCCTTTTCCCCCTTGGATTATGCTCGAATTTAACCTTGTTCTTTGTGGATTTGGAGTCCTAAATCCCTCTCCAAAACTACCTTGGAGCCGTGCCTCTTCTTAGCCCTATATATACAGCCATATGCACCACAATTAGACCACCACCCACCATCATTCACCACAATTCGTCCATCCTCCATCCACCACCACAATAACACACCACCCATCTCAGATTTCTCTCTACATTCAGCACTCATCCACCCTCATTCACTCAAAAAGCCATCTTGTACCGCAATTGCTAGGAGGAAGACCTTGCCGTGCACTTTGCTGCCATTGTTCTAGGTGTTGTCTTTCTTTTATCTCAATGTTTTATTCAAGTTATTATTGTGTAATTGCAAACATGAGAGGCTAAATTTCTTATTAGTTGGGGGTGAATTTGAAGCCATGATTATATGCTATATATGAATTGATTACATCCAATTATTGTTTCTTAAGACTTGAATGTGATTTGCTTATCTAAGTTATTAAAACTTGTTTGTGTGTGTTAATTGGGAGTCGACACTTAATTTGCATGCATTAACTTGAAGCTAGAATATAAGGGACTTTCACCTAATCGTTATGAACTTATATTCACAAGTAGTAAAGGTTGCTAGTCACAATCATGTTAAGTAAGTCCTAGGCAAGAGTTTCAAGCATTCATAGTTATAATTGCCTTGTCAACACTTATGATTTTCAAAGAACGTAATGACCTTCGATATGTTTTCTATCATGCAATCTGATAGGAGCATATTTATGCGACTTAGTTAGCTTGTTTTCATGCATTTATGTTGATTGTTCGTATTTAATTTAGTATTTTAAGCTATTTCGTATGTTTGTAGGTCCCAAGGGGTAAAGTATCAAGAAAGTGCATTTTTGAGCCTTTTTGAGCTGTTTTGGGCATGTTTTGGATAGCTTATGATTGGAGCAATGTAGATGGACGAAATTGAAGGCCAAAGCATGCTAGGAATCAGCCAAAGAGAGGAGGAAAATTAATTCAAGTCAAGGAAGGAAAAGGAATCCAAGAAGAAGAAGGGTTGACTAAGTCAAAGTTTCCTTACTTTGACCTTTGACTTTTCTAATCCAAATCCACAAAGGATTCAGCCACAAGAAGGGTTCCTAAATACTTTAGGACACTTAATATATGTTTCTAGAAGTCTTAGTCCATGTGCAACAAGGAGCCGCACCCTTTCCTCCAATTAAACTTCCTTGCCGCACAAGGAAGCATTTTTCCTTGCTTTAAATTCCTGCCGCAGCTACTCTTACCCTTGTTCCTCTTGGATTCTGATTTGTTACCCTTTTCTTGGAGGATTTGGAGTCCTAAACATTGCCTAAAATCATCCCAAACCGTGCTCCTTCCTTGCCCTATATATAACACCTCTTGCCACACCATTCATTAATCCATTCACTCACCTATCCATCATTCACTCATCCATACATTCCCACAAACACATTCAGCCACTCTAACCCCTTTGCCGCACCTACCTTACCATCCTTGACCCCAAAACACATCTCACACATCCCTCACCCACTTGTGCCGCAGCAAAGGAAAAGAAGGAAGGCCTTGGACGTGTTTGCTCTTCAAGCTTTGGATCGTTGGAGCGTTCTAGGTGTAATTCTTTCTTTGTTTTCAATGTTTAAGTTGAATTCCTTTTGTTTTGCTGTGAACATGAGTGGCTAGACCCCTTTTTGGCTAGGGGTGATTTCAAAGCCATGATTATGGGTGCAATATGAATTGATAAGTTTCAGTTACGAATTCTTGAGTCGTGAATGCAATTGGCTTAACTGTTTGATTGATAACTTATTTGTGTTTGTTGATTGAGGGTCGACACTTAATTGGCATGCATGAATTTGATGCTAGAGTATAAGGGAGTTTCACATAATCGTTACAAACTTATATTCATAAGTGGTGAAGGTCGCTAGTCACGATCGCGTTAAGTTAAATTCCTGGCATGAGTATCATGATGTCATAGTTACGAATGCCTTGTCAATACTTATGATTTTCATAGAACTTAATGATCTCTGATTGTATCTCTATTATGATGTCATGTAGGGAACTTTTGAAGAATGCTTTGGGTTGTCGAATGATGTCATCCAATCCAATAACACAAGGAAAATCTGAGGGTTAACTAGTGATGTCACGGTTAATTTGGGGCATTGTCGTTCATAATTCAATGAAGGAGCAACTGGAAATCGATTTGTTTGCATACATGTGATGTGTGGAGAAAGAGCCTCTAGCTAGCCCATCATCCATCCAACTTCCCCAAAATCGTTTTCAAAATTGTTTTTAAGTTTACAATCTGTTTTGTTATTTAAATTCGTCCAAAACAAAACCCCCCTTTACTTTCTTGTTTCAACTTGTTTTGTTTGTGTTTTTAAGTGTTTTGAGTCAAGCCCAAACCATATTTTCGTCCAAAATTGTGTTTAGAGTCAGAAACTGCCTAGTTTGTGTTTTTAGGCAGTTTTGAGTGTTTTTAGCCTATTTTGAGTCTTGTGAACTTGTTTTAAGTCTTTTGAACCTATCCAAACGTTTTTAACTTTGTTTTTGTGTTTTTGAATCAATTTTAGAGTCGATTAGCAATCCCTCCTAATTCCTGGTCCAGAACGATCCCTACTTGCGTACTTACTACAATTGACAACAAGAGGGTTTAATTTGAGTGTTTAACTTTAATCACATCAAATTTTTGGCGCCGTTGCCGGGGATTAGCAACTTTGCTAATCCCCCGTTGTTTCTTTTTGTTTATTTTAGTTTCTTTTTGTTTCTGATTTTGTTTTGTTTCTTGTTTTCAGGTACTAATCATGGCGGCAGATAACCGAACAATCAAAGAACTCTCAGCTTCGGGATTGGTTAATGCCGTGCCCCTATGCATCCAATACCCTATGGCTGCCCAAGACAAGACCACCGAGTTCGAATTAAAGTCTAGCCTATTGCACCATATTCCAAAGTTCCATGGGTTATCAATGGAGGATCCTAACAAACATTTGAAGGAGTTTGAGGTTGTTTGTTCAAGCATGACCCCTGTAAATGTCAATGGAAACATTCTAAAAATGAAGGCTTTTCCCTTTTCTCTCGTGGAAAAGGCCAAGGATTGGTTGTATGAATTAGCTCCAGGAACTGTCACATCTTGGGAGAGCATGAAACGGGCGTTCTTGGAGAAGTTTTTCCCAACTTCTCGAGTCATTCTTCTGATAGGAGCATATTTAGGCGACTTAGTTGGCTTGTTCTTGTGCATTTACGTTGTTATTTCTTAGTTATTTTAGACTTTGAAGCCATTTTCGTGTGTTTTCAGGTTCTAAGGACAAAATATGCAAGAAGATGCATTTTGGAGCCTTTTGGAGCAAAATTGAGCTTGGATTGAATATCACATGTTTGGAGCAAAAGGAATGGATGAAATTGAAGATTTGAAGGAAGGTTTCCTAGTTGAAGTAGGAAAGCTCCTAGTTGAAGAAGGATTCCTGATGTGAAAATTAGCTTGACACTCAAATTAAACCCTCTTGTTGTAGATTGTAGTACAGATGCAAGTAGGGATCGTTCTGGACCGGGGATTAGGAGGGCTTGCTAAAACCTCTAAACTGACTCTAAAACATAAAAACAAAGTTAAAAACGTAAGGAAAGACTCACAAGACTCAAAACAAGTCCAAAAGACTCAAAACGGGCTGAAAACACTCAAAACTGCCTAAAAACACTAGTTAGGCAGTTTCTGACCTTGAATGAACTTTGCACGAAAATATGATTTTGGTTTGACTCAAAACCACTCAAGACATCAACAAAACATATTTAAGACACTTTAGAACAAGAAAATAAATGGGGGGTTTTGATTTGGACGAATTTAAAGCTAAAACAAACAGAATGTAAACTAGGCAGATTCTAGAGCAAAACAATGTCTAAAACGTTTTGGGACTCAAATGGGTAATGGATTGGCTAGAGGTCCGTTTTTCACACATGACATACTTGCACATAAATCGATTTCCAATTGCTTTCCAATGAATTATGAAGCCCAACACCCCAGATTAACCGTGATGCACAAATTAACCCTCAGATTTTCCTTGAATCATTGAATTGGATGAATGCATGCGACAATCCAAATTATTCTCCAAAAGTCCTCTACATGAATGCATAATAGAGATACAATTAGAAATCATTAAGTTCCATGAAAATCATAAGTGTTGGCGAGACATTCGTAACTATGAATGCATGATACGTTTGTCAAGAATTCAATTAACGCGATTGTTTATAAGCAACCTCCACTACATGTGAATATAAACTTGTAACGATTAGGTGAAACTCATTCATATTCTAGCATCAAATCTGTGCATGAAAACTAAGTATGCATCCTTAATCAACAAACACAAATAAGTTATCAATCAAATAGTTAATTGAATTGCATTCACGATTCATCAAAGCACAACTGAAAGCAATCGATTTAATTCACAAGCATGTTCATGGCTACAAACTTCCCCCTAGCCAAATAGGGGTTTAGCCACTCATGGCTGCAACAAAACGAAAAGAGAAGAAATTAAACAGAAACATAAAACAAACTACACCTAGAATGCTCCAACGATTAAGCCTTTGCATCCAAGAGTAGTCTTCTCCTTCTCCTTGCTGCGACACCAAGTGATTTGGGGCTTTTCTGGGCTGTTTGGGATGAACTCGAATGGGAGAGATGGTCAGGGATTGGGAAGGCTGCGGCAAAGGGTTTTTTGGGTGAATATGGATGTGGGTTGATGGAAGGAATGGATGGTTAAGGTGGTGAATGGCTGCGGCAAGGAGGGGGATGTGTTTTGGGAGTGTGTGGCTGAATGTGGGTGGAATGAATGATGAGTGAATGGGATGAATGCTCAAGGGAAGGGTGCGGCTAAATGGAGATGATGGATCATAACAATTTCTGAGTGAATCCCCCCTTAAAGAGTGCGGCTAGGGTGAGAATTAGGGCAAGGGAATCAGAAATTAAATGACTTAACTAATTTGGTTCACAAGAATTAAAGGTCAGAAATCAAAGAGAATAGGAAAGAAGAATCAGAAATTAAAGGGAAAGAAGGAATTCAAATCAGAAATCCCCAAGAAAAGGGAATGTAGGGTGCGGCATTGAATAGAGAAAAGGGAGAGGAAATTTGGTGCAGATTTTGGAGAGAAAAGGGTGTATGAATGCGGCAAGGATTTTGGGAATGTGTAAGGAGTTATTTTGTGACACAAAACAGGGAAGAAACCTTCCCCTTTACACGGCAAGGATGTAGAATGGATTAGGAATGTGTTTTAAGGCTGAAAATAGGCAAGGAAACTCCTCCATGTGCGGCATAGATGAATCAAAACAGGGATGTGGCTTTAAAAACAGAAAGTAGGAAAGGAGAAGATGTTTTGTGTAGCAAGGAAAACCCAAATCAGATAGAGGTGCGGCATGGACTTCTAGGGCATGTCTAAGGCTTCTAGAACATGTAATTAGGCAACCAAACATAATTTGGAAACTCCAAAAATGGAAACCTTCACAAATGGAAACTTGCACAATTGGGAACCTTCAAGAATAGAAACTTGGTTTCCAATTCTCGACTCTTCCTTCTTCCTTCAATCCTTGGCTCATTTGATCTTCAATTTCGTCCATTCCCTTTGCACCAAGCACATGATATCCAAACTTGGCCCAAAAGTGCTCCAAAAGGCCCCAAAATGCACCTTATTGCTTCATAGGCCATTTAAACCTACAAACACACGAAACTAGCTTAAAACACTAAAGTAACTAAGAATTAGCAACGTAAATGCACGAAAACAAGCATACTAAGTCGCATAAATATGCTCCTATCAATTCCTAGTTGAAATAGGAGTCCTAGTTGAAATAGGAGTCCTAGTTGAAATGGGATTCCTAGAAGATTGAAGATTCCTACTCAAACAAGGTTTCCTACTTGAAGTAGGAAAGTTAAACCCCAAATAGTTCCATGTTTCAGCAACAAAGATGAAATCCAAGTCCAAGAAGGAAAAGGAATCCAAGAAGAAGAAGGATTGATCAAGTCAAGCTTTCCTAGTCCTAATGCACAAAGGTTCCAGCTGCAAAGAGGAGCCCTAAACACTTTAGGACACCTTAGCCTTATTCTAGAAGGATGCCGCACCAAATTCAGCAAGGAAGCCTTGTTCCTTGCCTTGCAAGGCATTCTACAAGCCCTATCTTCTTTAAACCCTAATCTGCCGCACCCTTGGGCCTTTTTCCCATTCTAATTCTGATTATTTTTAGCCTTTTCCTAATGGGTTTGGATTCTAAAAGGCCTAATCTGATTTGCTAGGGTTTTGGGGGCCTATATATATTTGTTTTAAACCCTTGCCGCAGGATCAGACCCCCGATATTCTGAAATCTCGCCAGAAATCATTCCCCCTCTCTCAGCCGCGCCCATCCTTCACCATTCTCCATATTTTCTGACCCTAAACACCACCACACCATCTTCCACCATTCTACACCATTCATAACCCCCTAAACCTGTCCACAAGTCTTGTACCGCAGCAAAGAGGAAGGAGGATGTCCATAGGCGTGCTTGCTGTTCAAGATTGGATCGCCTGAGCGTCTAGGTGTCTTCTTTCTTTTGTTCTCAATGTCTAAAGTTGTTTATCTTTGTTCTGTGAGTATGAGAACTTAAACCCCCCTTGGCTAGGGGGGATTCGAAACCATGTTTATGCTTGCTATATGATCTGATTACATTTAATTGTGTTTCATAAGTTGTGAATTCAATTTACTTATCTTCATGAATTGAAACTGATTTGTGTATGTTGGTTGAGAGTGCATGCTTAATTGTCATGCATAAATTGAATGCTATGATATAAGGGAGTTTCACCTAATCGTTACGAACTTATATTCACAGGTAGTAAAGGTTGTTGATCACAATCGCGTTAAGTAAATTCTTGGCATAAGTTTCATGCAATTCATAGTAACAAGTGCCTCGTCAATGCTTATGGTTTCCATAGAACTTAATGATTTATGCTTGTATCTCTATTATGCAATTCATGTAGGGAACTTGTGGGGAATGCTTTGGGTTGTCGTATGCAATCATCCAATTCAATAACTTAAGGGAAATCTGAGGATTAATTAGTGCAATTCACAGTTAATTTGGGGCATTGAGAATTCATGGCAGTTGAGACGCAATTGGAAATCATTTTGTATGCAAGTGTGACATGTGTGGAGAAGAACCCCTTAGCTAGCTTTCAATCCGTTCACTTTAATCAAATTCGTTTTACAAACTGCTTTAGTTTACAAAGTTCTTGTTTTGTTTTCAAAATCGTCAGAACCAAACCCCCCTTTATGTTAAAGTGTCATTTTAGTTAGAAATCCATTTAGTTTGTGTTTTTAAGTGTCTTGAGTCAAGTTAAAACCAATTTTCGTCCAAATTATCCCTTAGTGTTCAAAACTGCCCAGATTGTGTTTTTAAGGCAGTTTTGAGTGTTTGTGTGCTGTTTTGAGTCTTTTGGTTTGTTTTAGTGTTTTAACTTTAATTGTGCATTCTTGAGTCTAGTTTAGTGTCTTTAACTTTGTTTTTACGTTTTTGAGTCAGTTTCCAAGTGATTTCGCAATCCCTCCTAATCCCCGGCCTAGAACGATCCCTACTTATATTCCTTACTACAATTGATCAAAAGAGGGTTTAATTTGTGTGTTAGTAAATATCATACCATCTTCTACGCAAAAGGATTAGTGGCATTGAGCAAAACCAAGGTGAATCATTCCCAGCGTACTACGAGCGATTCAAGAAGCTTGTTGCCTCATGTCCTCAACACCAAATGAAAGAAGAGTTGCTCATTCAATACTTCTATGAAGGACTTCTTCCCCTCAAACGACAGATGTTAGATGCTTCAGCGGGTGGTGCGTTGGTTGACAAAACACCCGTGGCTGCCAAGACCTTGATTGCCAACCGAGCTTTGAACGCTCAACAATATGAGGGAGTTGGGCAGAGAGATCTCCCACGGCAGCAAGTGAATGAGGTAAGTTCTGTTTCTGATTTGCAATCTCAAATAACTAACCTTACTTTTATGTTTTCACAGTTTATGGAAGGATGCAAAACGCAAGGAATTTCCCCAAGTGTGTGTGGCGTGTGCCCCATTCAAGGCCACCAATCTAAGAAGTGTCCTCAATTGATTGAGAATGGTGGATGGGAAAGTGCGAACGCCATTGGGTATCAAGGCCAAAATCAGCCCAAATATGATCCATATGCCAATACGTACAATCCGGGATGGCGTGATCACCCAAACTTCAATTGGAGAGAGCTTCAACAACAAGGAGGATTTCGGCCACCCCCTGGGATATTCCAACAGCCCTACGCCCCAACACAACCTCAACCACCTCCGGCTCAAACCAATTCAGGTACGTCTTTGGACAATGATCAAATTGTTAAATTACTAACCACTGTGGCGCAGGGAGTACAAAATCAAGCCAAAGAGTTTGGCGAATTGAGGAATCAAGTTTATGGAGAGGTGCGCGAAATGAAAAATCAAATAGCGGAATTCATGGGACAGTTTAGAGAACAAGGGAAACTGCTCAGTACAACCATTGTGAATCCAAAGGAACGCTTTGAATCTGCCAAAGCCATCACCCAAAGAAGTGGAAAAGAAGTTGGATCTGACCCTCAACCATCCAAATCCAATCAAAAGGAGGACAAAAAGATGCAAGCTGAGGAGGAAGAACAAGGACAAGCCACGGCAAGGATTGAGCCATCCTTGCCGCAGCCACCCACACACTCTAATTCGGCCACCAAAGGTAAGTTGGTTTCAAATTCCGTTACTTCTAACCCCATTCTACCAAATGCACCATTTCCTCGCAGATTCATGCAATCAAAGAACGAAGAGGAAGAACAAGATGATAGGAGCATATTTATGCGACTTAGTTAGCTTGTTCTTGTGCATTTACGTTGTGTTTCCTTAGTTATTTTAGTGTTCAAAGATCATTATGTGTTTGCTCTTCAAGCTTTGGATCGTTGGAGCGTTCTAGGTGTAATTCTTTCTTTGTTTTAAATGTTTAAATTAAATTCTTGTTGTTTTGCTGTGAACATGAGTGGCTAGACCCCTTTTTGGCTAGGGGTGATTTCAAAGCCATGATTATGGGTGCAATATGAATTGATAAGTTTCAGTTACGAATTCTTGAGTTGTGAATGCAATTGGCTTAACTATTTGATTGATAACTTATTTGTGTTTGTTGATTGAGGGTCGACACTTAATTGGCATGCATGAATTTGATGCTAGAGTATAAGGGAGTTTCACATAATCGTTACAAACTTATATTCATAAGTGGTGAAGGTCGTTGATCACGATCGCGTTAAGTTCAATTCCTAGCATGAGTGACATGATGTCATAGTTACAAGTGCTTTGTCAATGCTTATGATTTTCATTGAACGTAATGATCTTTGATTGTATCTTTATTATGATGTCATGTAGGGGACTTTCGAAGAATGCTTTGGGTTGTCGAATGATGTCATCCAATCCAATAACACAAGAAAAATCTGATGGTTAATTAGTGATGTCACGGTTAACTTGGGGCATTGTCATTCGTGATTCTGTCATTCGTGATTCAATGAAGGAGTAACTGGGAATCGATTCGATTGCATACATAACATGTGTGAAGAAAGAGCCTCTAGCTAGCCCATAATCCATCCAAACTTCTCAAAAACGTTTTCAAACTTTGTTTTACTTTAAAATCTGTTTTCAACTTGTTTTCCTTTTAAATTCGTTCAAACAAAACCCCCCTTTACTTTCTTGTTTCAAATTGTTTTAAACTTGTTTTGTTTGTGTTTTTAAGTGTTTTGAGTCAAGCCAAAACCTTATTTTCGTCCAAAGTTGTGTTTAGAGTCAGAAAACTGCCTAGTTTGTGTTTTTAGGCAGTTTTGAGTGTTTTCAACCTATTTTGAGTCTTGTGAACTTGTTTTAAGTCTTTTAAACCTATCCAAACGTTTTTAAGTCTGTTTTTGAGTCTTTGAATCAGTTTAACGTCGATTGGCAATCCCTCCTAATCCCCGGCCTAGAACGATCCCTACTTGCATCTATACTACAATTCACAACAAGATCAGCCCAAATATGATCCATACAATCCGGGATGGCGTGATCACCCAAACTTCAATTGGAGAGAGCCTCAACAACAAGGAGGATTTCGGCCACCCCCTGGGATATTCCAACAGCCCTACGCCCCAACACAACTCAACCACCTCCGGCTCAAACCAATTCAGGTACGTCTTTGGACAATGATCAAATTGTTAAATTACTAACCACTGTGGCGCAGGGAGTGCAAAATCAAGCCAAAGAGTTTGGCGAATTGAGGAATCAAGTTTATGGAGAGGTGCGCGAAATGAAAAATCAAATAGCGGAATTCATGGGACAGTTTAGAGAACAAGGGAAACTGCTCAGTACAACCATTGTGAATCCAAAGGAACGCTTTGAATCTGCCAAAGCCATCACCCTAAGAAGTGGAAAAGAAGTTGGATCTGACCCTCAACCATCCAAATCCAATCAAAAGGAGGACAAAAAGATGCAAGCTGAGGAGGAAGAACAAGGACAAGCCACGACAAGGATTGAGCCATCCTTACCGCAGCCACCCACACACTCTAATTCGGCCACCAAAGGTAAGTTGGTTTCAAATTCCGTTACTTCTAACCCCATTCCACCAAATGCACCATTTCCTCGCAGATTCATGCAATCAAAGAACGAAGAGGAAGAACAAGACATTCTAGAGACATTTCGAAAAGTGCATGTCAATATCCCACTCCTTGATGCAATTAAGCAAATTCCAAAGTATGCCAAGTTTTTGAAAAAGCTTTGTACAACAAGGAAACGGATTCGGGAAAAAGAAGTGGTCCAGGTAAGTGAGAATGTTTCTGCGGTCTTACAAAGAAAACTACCACCTAAATGCAAAGATCCGGGTAGTTTCACGATTCCTTGTGTTATTGGAAATACTAAGTTTGAACATGCTATGCTAGATTTAGGTGCATCAATTAATGTCATGCCATATTCTGTTTATGCATCTATGAATCTAGGAGAGCTCAAAAAGGATGGTGTTGTTATTCAATTGGCCGATAGATCTAACGCATATCCAAAAGGAGTTTTGGAGGATGTTTTTGTGCATGTAGACCATTTGATTTTTCCTGCAGATTTTTATGTGCTTGACATGGAGGAAAGCGCCCACTCTTCATCTCCGCCACTCTTACTTGGACGACCTTTCATGAAAATAGCCAACACCAAGATTGATGTGGCGAAGGGAGCAGTAACGATGCAGTTTGGTGGTGATATGATTAATTTTAAAGTTTCTGAATCAGTTGAGCATACTAATGATGTTCGTTCTTGTTGTGCTATTAATGTCATTAAAGATATAAGGCAGGAATGTTCATCACAAATCAAGAAGAATGGGTTTCGAACCACCAAAGAAGAAGGAATTGGAGTAGGAAATTCGGCCACACCCCTCAAAAAACCCAATCTGGCCGAGAACAACCATTGCGCAATTCTTGACAAATCTGCCACTTCAATGCAGTACATGGGTAAGTCTCCAATCCCAATTTCAATTCCCATTTCAACTAATAGGTTGTTACCTTCTTTGGTACAGGGACTTAATCGAACCAAAGGTGGTGGGAGAGTTCACATTGACTTAAGGAAGCAAAACACCAAAAACAGGAAGGATCACTATCCCCTTCCATTCAAGGATTCACGTTTCAAGAAGCATGACGTGGAGGCCATTCCCCTCCATGCCGTGGGCACCAATGGAGCTTAAACCAAGAAGTATCGTCCGGCTGCACGACGTTAAAGCAAGCGCTTCTTGGGAGGCAACCCCAAAATTTGATGTGATAAAAGTTAAGCACACAAATTAAACCCTCTTGGTGTGAATTGTAGTATAGATGCAAGTAGGGATCGTTCTAGGCCGGGGATTAGGAGGGATTGCCAATCAACGTTAAACTGACTCAAAGACTCAAAAACAGACTTAAAAACGTTTGGATAGGTTTAAAAGACTTAAAACAAGTTCACAAGACTCAAAATAGGTTGAAAACACTCAAAACTGCCTAAAAACACAAACTAGGCAGTTTCTGACTCTAAACACAACTTTGGACGAAAATAAGGTTTTGGCTTGACTCAAAACACTTAAAAACACAAACAAAACAAGTTTAAAACAATTTGAAACAAGAAAGTAAAGGGGGGTTTTGTTTGAACGAATTTAAAAGGAAAACAAGTTGAAAACAGATTTTAAAGTAAAACAAAGTTTGAAAACGTTTTTGAGAAGTTTGGATGGATTATGGGCTAGCTAGAGGCTCTTTCTCCACACATGTTATGTATGCAAACGAATCGATTCCCAGTTACTCCTTCATTGAATCACGAATGACAATGCCCCAAGTTAACCGTGACATCACTAATTAACCATCAGATTTTCCTTGAGTTATTGGATTGGATGACATCATTCGACAACCCAAAGCATTCTTCGAAAGTCCCCTACATGACATCATAATAAAGATACAATCAAAGATCATTACGTTCAATGAAAATCATAATCATTGACAAAGCACTTGTAACTATGACATCATGTCACTCATGCTAGGAATTGAACTTAACGCGATCGTGATCAACGACCTTCACCACTTATGAATATAAGTTTGTAACGATTATGTGAAACTCCCTTATACTCTAGCATCAAATTCATGCATGCCAATTAAGTGTCGACCCTCAATCAACAAACACAAATAAGTTATCAATCAAATAGTTAAGCCAATTGCATTCACAACTTAAGAATTCGTAACTGAAACTTATCAATTCATATTGCACCCATAATCATGGCTTTGAAATCACCCCTAGCCAAAAAGGGGTCTAGCCACTCATGTTCACAGCAAAACAACAAGAATTTAATTTAAACATTTAAAACAAAGAAAGAATTACACCTAGAACGCTCCAACGATCCAAAGCTTGAAGAGCAAACACGTCCAAGGTTTTCCTTCTTCTCCTTTGCTGCGGCACAAGTGGGTAAGGGATGTATGGGATGTATTTTGGGGTCAAAGATGTAAGGGAGGTGCGGCAAGAGTGAAAGTTTGGCTGAATGTGTGTATAGTTGTGTGAAGTGGTGAATGGATGGTGGAATGGTTATAGGTCAGTTATGGTGAAGGGTGGGTGGTGGAATTGGTCAGAAAGGGGTTTTATTTATAGGGGAAGGAAGGGCTATGAATTTATTAAGTTTGGAATCAGAATTGAAGTCCAAATCCTCCAAGAAAAGGTAAACAAATTAGAATCCTAAGAAGAAAAAGGGAATGTGGTGCGGCAAAGATTTAAATAAAAAGGGAATGTGTTTTAAATGCAAGGAATGGGAAATAGGGACTCTCCCTTGCACGGCAAGGAAGAGGAAAGGTCAGGGAATTGCGTGGCAAGGAAAGGTAAGTGGTGTGGGATGTGTGGCTGGATCCTAAAGGGATAAGGGAAGTGTTTTACTTGGTTTAAGAATAGGGAAACATGGCAAGGGGAATTGTTGCACCACAGGAGACAAGGAGGGAACACAAAAGGGACAAAACGCCACTTTTGTAGGAGATGCTGATTTTGTGTCTTTTATGCTTCCAAACTGACTTCTAACATCCTTCTAGGCTCTTTTGATCTTCAATTTCGTCCATCCACCTTGCTCCATTCATAAGCTATCCATTCCATGCCCAAAAATGCTCCAAAATGCACTTTCTTGCATACTTTGCCCTTAGAACCTGAAATTGCACGAAAATGACTTTAAACACTAAAATAACTAAGGAAACACAACGTAAATGCACAAGAACATGCTAACTAAGTCGCATAAATATGCTCCTATCAAATACCCCCACACTTAGCTTTTGCTAGTCCTCGAACAAAACAAAACAAAGTAAACAAAACAAACTCTAAACCTTCCAACATTGCCTCAGGGATTTCCAACGCACATGACATGCCAAAGATCATCATTCACATAGATTTTAGTCATCTCATAGAAGCATATTTATGCGACTTAGTTAGCTTGTTTTCGTGCATTTATGTTAATTGTTATTAGTTATTTTAGTAGTTTAAGCTATTTTCGTGTGTTTGTAGGTCCAAAGGGTTAAAGTAGCAAGAAAGTGCATTTTGGAGCCTTTTGGAGCAGTTTTGGGCATGTTTTGGATAGCTTATGCTTGGAGCAATGTAGATGGACGAAATTGAAGACCAAAGCATGCTAGGAATCAGCCAAAGAGAGAAGGAAAAATTAATTCAAGTCAAGGAAGGAAAAGGAATCCAAGAAGAAGAAGGATTGACCAAGTCAAAGTTTCCTAATCCTAATCTACAAGGGTTTCAGCCACAAGAAGGGTTCCTAAACACTTTAGGACACCTAAATCCTAGTTCTAGAAGGTTGCTGCACTCTCTCCTTTAATTCCCCTTCCTTGCCGCACATGGGATCCTCCTTCCCACTTCATTTAGGACATGTAGCACCGAAATCTGCAAGGAATCCTTCCTTGCTGTGCAAGGAGGTTGATTTCCTTTACTCCCTAGGTCAGCCGCATATTACTTACCCTTTTTCTTTGGATTCTTACTTTTATTTACCTTTCCCCTTAGGTTTTGGAATAAAAACCTTGCCTAAAATCATTCCAAACCGTGCTCTACCTTCCCCTATAAATACAAGGTCCTTGCTGCACCCTAAACACACCATTCCACCACCCATCCATTCACTTACCTATCCATCATTCACTCATCCATACATTCCCACAAACACATTCAGCCACTCTAACCCCTTTGCCGCACCAATCCTCCCATCCTTTCATCCAAACACATCCATACCCATCCTTAGACATTTGTGCCGCAACAAAGTGGAGAAGAAGGAAGCCTTGGACGTTTCAAGTTTGAAGATTGGATCATTCTAGGTGTACTTCGTTCTTACTTTCAATGTTTACTTTATTATTCTCTAATTTTGTTGTGACTATGAGTGGCTAAACCCCTACTTAGCTAGGGGGAAATTCGAAGCCATGAACATGCTTGAGATATGAATTGATTTCTTCCAATTGTGATTTGATGAATCGTGAATGCAATTCAATTAACTGTTTTATTCATAACTTGTTCTTGTATGTTGATTAAGGAGGCCTACTTAGTTTTCATGCAGGAATTTGATGCTAGAATATAAGGGAGTTTCACCTAATCGTTATGAACTTATATTCACAAGTAGTGAAGGTTGCTTGTCACAATCGCGTTAATTGGATTCCTGGCAAACGTATCATGCACTCATAGTTACGAATGCCTTGTCAACACTTATGATTTTCATGGAACTTAATGATCTCTAACTGTATCTCTTCTATGCACTCATGTAGGGGACCGTTGGAGAATAATTTGGGTTGTTGTATGCTCTTCTTCCAATTCAATGACATAAGGAAAATCTGAGGGTTAATTTGTGCACGTACGGTTAATCTGGGGTGTTGAGGTATATGGTTCATTGAAAAGCAATTGGAGATCGATTTATGTACAAGTGTGTCATGTGTGGAGAAGGACCCTCTAGCTAGCCCATCAACCATCAAAGTTTTCAAATTCGTTTTCAAACTTGTTTATTTTACAAAGTCTTTGTTTTACTTTCAAATTCGTCCAAATCAAAACCCCCCTTTTACTTGCTTGTTTTAAAGTGCCTAAAATCTGTTTTCTTTGTGTTTTCAAGTGTTTCAAGTCAAACTAAAACCAATTTTCGTCCAAAACCATCTCTAGTGTTTTAAATCTGTCCACAAAGTGTTTTTAAGCCTTTTTAAGTGTTTTTAACTTGTTTTGAGTCTTGTGAACCTTTTCAAACGTTTTTAACTTTGTTTTTGTGTTTTTAAATCAATTTAGAGTCGATTAGCAATCCCTCATAATCCCCGGTCCAGAACGATCCCTACTTGTATACTTACTACAATTGACAACAAGAGGGTTTAATTTGTGTGCTTAACTTTTATCACATCAAATTTTGGCGCCGTTGCCGGGGATTAGCAACTTTGCTAATCCCCCGGTTTTTCCCTTTTGTTTCTTTTCGTGTCTTTTGCTTTTAGTTGTTTTTTTTTTTTTGTTTATTTTACTTTTGATATTTGATTTAGTTTTCTTTCTTTGATTTCAGGTACTAGAGAAGTAAGACATGGCAATTGCTAATATTCAAGCTCAAATAGCGAATCTTACTTCTCTATTGTCACAGCACATCGAAAGGACCACAATGCAAAGTGCCACTGCATATGGTGTGCAAGGATATCAAGCCCATGGACGTCCACAAAGAGGTTGGGAGAATGTCGATACCTGGGGTTATCAAAGCCCTAATCAATCGAGAAACGACTTGTTTTCCAACACGTACAATTCAGATTGGGTTGATCATTCAAATTCTATGTGGTGGGAACCTCAACAAGGTCAACACGAAGCATATTGGTGATAGGAGCATATTTATGCGATTTAGCTTGCTTGTTTCTTGGCATTTTAGTAGTTAGTTTCCATGTAATTTAGTATTTTAAGTCATTTTCGTGTGTTTGTAGGTTTCAAGGGTCATAAGGCAAAAAGGTGCATTTTGGGGTCTTTTGGAGCATTTTTGGCCAAGTTTGGATAGCTTATGCATGAAGCCAAAGGGATGGACGAAATTGAAGACTTGATGAGGCTAGGATTGTGTTTGAAGACTGAAGAATTAATTCAAGAAAGTCAAGGAGCTTTGAAAGAAGGAAAGAAATCAGCCATAATTAAGGTTCCTAGTCAATTTGGGACAATTAATATTTGACCCTAAATGACTTTAGACTTGCTCTAAATCCTTGCCGCACCCCTTTACCCTTTTCTCTCCAAAATCTGAAACATATCTTACATTCCCTTTCCTATTCTTCCAAAAATCAGTAACCCAATCTTCTTTCCCTTTCTTTTTCCTCCAAATCAGCACTTAAATTCAGATTTCCTTTTCTTCAAAATCGTTGCCGCACAAGGTTACCTTTTCTCATTTAATTTAAGACACAATCACATCAAAATCTGCATCAAATCTCCTTTCCCTTTTTCTCTAGTCAATGCCGCACCCTACATTCCCTTTTCTTTGGGATTTCTGATTTTAATTCCCCTTTCCCTTAAAATTTTGGAGTAAATGTGTTACCTAAATAAGTCTAATTCGTGCTCCCTCTTAACCCTATAAATAACACCCCTTGCCGCTGATATGAGCATATTTATGCGACTTAGTTAGCTTGTTCTTGTGCATTTACGTTGTGTTTCCTTAGTTATTTTAGTGTTTAAAGTCATTTTCGTGCAATTTCAGGTTCTAAGGGCAAAGTATCAAGAAAGTGCATTTTGGAGCCTTTTGGAGCATTTTTGGGCATGGAATGGATAGCTTATGAATGGAGCAAGGTGGATGGACGAAATTGAAGATCAAAAGAGCCTAGAAGGATGTGAGAAGTCAGTTTGGAAGCATAAAAGACACAAAAACAGCATCTCCTACAAAAGTGGCGTTTTGTCCCCTTTGTGTTCCCTCCTTGTCTCCTTTGGTGCAACAATTCCCCTTGCCATGTTTCCCTATCCTTAAACCAAGTAAAACACTTCCCTTATTCCTTTAGGATCCAGCCACACATCCCACACCACTTACCCTTCCTTGCCGGGCAAGGAAGAGACTTCCCTTTCAATTTGGGACTTAGCTGCACTTCTCCTTCATCTTTCTCTCCTTGCTGCACAAGTAAGCCACATTCCCCTGCTATTTAGGATAGTGCTGCACCTTTCCTTCGCCCATTTACCCTTGCCGCATTTAATTGCACAATCCCTTTCAGTTTTGGACCTAAACTAGCAAGGAAAACATCTTTCCTTATCCTTGCCGAATTTAACTTTCACTTTACCTTAATTTCTGTCTTTGCAGCACCCTACTTCCCAATTCCCTTTAGGTTTTGGTTAGATTTATGTTACCTAAATAAATCCCAGCTATGCCTTAACCTTTTCTCTATAAATACAAGCCTTAGCCACACCACAAGGATTCATTCACACAACCATTCCACCATCCATTCACTGCCAAACACATCATTCATTCACCAATTCACTCCCATACACACATTCAGCCAATTTCCAAGCTTAGCCGCACCTCCTTCCCATCCTTCACCCCAAAACACATCCAAAACCTCCCTTAACCACTTGTGCTGCAACAAAGGAGAAGAAGGAAGGCCTTGGACGTTTTTTCAAGCTTTGGATCGTTGGAGCGTTCTAGGTGTAATTCTTTCTTTGTTCTAAATGTTTAAATTAAATTCTTGTTGCTTTGCTGTGAACATGAGTGGCTAGACCCCTTTTTGGCTAGGGGTGATTTCAAAGCCATGATTATGGGTGCAATATGAATTGATAAGTTTCAGTTACGAATTCTTGAGTTGTGAATGCAATTGGCTTAACTGTTTGATTGATAACTTATTTGTGTTTGTTGATTGAGGGTCGACACTTAATTGGCATGCATGAATTTGATGCTAGAGTATAAGGGAGTTTCACATAATCGTTACAACCTTATACTCATAAGTGGTGAAGGTCGCTTATAAACGATCGCGTTAAGTTCAATTCCTAGCATGAGTGACATGATGTCATAGTTACAAGTGCTTTGTCAATGCTTATGATTTTCATTGGACGTAATGATCTTTGATTGTATCTTTATTATGATGTCATGTAGGGGACTTTCGAAGAATGCTTTGGGTTGTCGAATGATGTCATCCAATCCAATAACTCAAGGAAAATCTGATGGTTAATTAGTGATGTCACGGTTAACTTGGGGCATTGTCATTCGTGATTCAATGAAGGAGTAACTGGGAATCGATTCGTTTGCATACATAACATGTGTGGAGAAAGAGCCTCTAGCTAGCCCATCATCCATCCAAACTTCTCAAAAACGTTTTCAAACTTTGTTTTACTTTAAAATCTGTTTTCAAATTGTTTTCCTTTTAAATTCGTTCAAACAAAATCCCCCCTTTACTTTCTTGTTTTAAATTGTTTTAAACTTGTTTTACTTGTGTTTTTAAGTGTTTTGAGTCAAGCCAAAACCTTATTTTCGTCCAAAGTTGTGTTTAGAGTCAGAAACTGCCCAGATTGTGTTTTTAGGCAGTTTTGAGTGTTTTCAAACTATTTTGAGTCTTGTGAACTTGTTTTAAGTATTTTCAACTTAACCAAAAGTTTTTAAGTTTGTTTTTGAGTCTTTGAGTCAGTTTAACGTCGATTGGCAATCCCTCCTAATCCCCGGCCTAGAACGATCCCTACTTGCATCTATACTACAATCTACACCAAGAGGGTTTAATTTGTGTGCTTAACTTATTTCGCATCAGCCGCACCCTTTAGAGACCATTCCATCATCCATCCTTCACCATAACCTACTTACATCCATCCACCACCACAATTCACCACAAATCACCACCAAACACCCTTGTGCCGCAGCAAAGAAGAAGGAACGAGACCCTTGGACGTGCTTGCCATTCAAGACGTTGGATTGTTAGAGCATTTCTAGGTGTACTCTATTCTTTGTTTATGTTTAAGTTTAATTATCTTTGCTTTGCTGTGAACATGAGTGGCTAAAACCTTATTTAGTTAGGGGGAAATTCGAAGCCATGAATATACTTGAGATATGAATTGATTTCTTCCAATTGTGATTTGATAAATCATGAATGCAATTCAATTAACTGTTTTATTCATAACTTATTCTTGTATGTCGATTAAGAGGGCCCGCTTAGTTTGCATGCTTGAATTTGATGCTAGAATATAAGGGAGTTTCACCTAATCGTTACGAACTTATATTCACAAGTAGTGAAGGTTGCTTGTCACAATCACGTTAATTGGATTCTTGGCAAACGTATCATGCACTCATAGTTACGAATGCCTTGTCAACACTTATGATTTTCATGGAACTTAATGATCTCTAACTGTATCTCTTCTATGCACTCATGTAGGGGACCTTTGGAGAATAATTTGGGTTGTTGTATGCACTTCTTCCAATTCAATAACATAAGGAAAATCTGAGGGTTAACTTGTGCACGTATGGTTAATCTGGGGTGTTGAGGTTCATGGTTCATTGAAAAGCAATTGGAGATCGATTTATGTACAAGTGTGTCATGTGTGGAGAAGGACCCTCTAGCTAATCCATCAACCATCCCATTCCTCAAATTCGTTTTAAAAGTTGTTGAGTTTTAGAATCTGTTTACTTTTGCAATCTGTTTTGTGTTAGCTTTAAATTCGTCCAAATCAAAACCCCCCATTTACTTTCATGTTCTAAAGTGTCTAAAATATGTTTTGTTGATGTTTCAAGTGTTTTTGAGTCAAACCAAACACCAAATTTCGTCCAAAGTTTGTGTTAGGTCAGAATCTGCCTATTTAGTGTTTTTAGGCAGTTTTGAGTTTTTTTGAACTTGTCTTGAGTCTTGTGAGTTGATGCGAAAATAGTTAAGCACTCAAATTAACCCTCTTGTTGTAGATTGTAGTATAGATGCAAGTAGGGATCGTTCTGGACCGGGGATTAGGAGGGCTTGCTAAAACCTCTAAACTGACTCTAAAACATAAAAACAAAGTTAAAAACGTAAGGAAAGACTCACAAGACTCAAAACAAGTCCAAAAGACTCAAAACGGGCTGAAAACACTCAAAACTGCCTAAAAACACTAGTTAGGCAGTTTCTGACCTTAAATGAACTTTGGACGAAAATATGGTTTTGGTTTGACTCAAAACCACTTAAAACATAAACAAAACATATTTAGAACACTTTAGAACAAGAAAGTAAAAGGGGGGTTTTGATTTGGACGAATTTAAAGCTAAAACAAACAGAATGTAAACTAGGCAGATTCTAGAGCAAAACAATGTCTAAAACGTTTTGGGACTCAATTGGGTAATGGATTGGCTAGAGGTTCGTTTTTCACACATGACACCCTTGCACATAAATCGATTTCCAATTGCTTTCCAATGAATTATGAAGCCCAACACCCCAGATTAACCGTGATGCACAAATTAACCCTCAGATTTTCCTTGAATCATTGAATTGGATGAATGCATGCGACAATCCAAATTATTCTCCAAAAGTCCTCTACATGAATGCATAATAGAGATACAATTAGAAATCATTAAGTTCCATGAAAATCATAAGTGTTGGCGAGACATTCGTAACTATGAATGCATGATACGTTTGTCAAGAATTCAATTAACGCGATTGTTTATAAGCAACCTCCACTACATGTGAATATAAACTTGTAACGATTAGGTGAAACTCATTCATATTCTAGCATCAAATCTGTGCATGAAAACTAAGTATGCATCCTTAATCAACAAACACAAATAAGTTATCAATCAAATAGTTAATTGAATTGCATTCACGATTCATCAAAGCACAACTGAAAGCAATCAATTTAATTCACAAGCATGTTCATGGCTACAAACTTCCCCCTAGCCAATTAGGGGTTTAGCCACTCATGGCTGCAACAAAACAAATAGAGAAGAAAGTAAACATTGAGAACAAGAATGAATTACACCTAGAAGGCTCCAATCTGCAACCTTGGAGCACCAAAGTCTCTCTTCTTCTCCCCCTTGCTGCGGCACAAAGAACTAAGGGTAAGGATGGTGGTTTTGGTGGTGTATGGTTGCGGCAGAGATGGTTTTTGGGTGGATGGAGTAGTGTAGGGCTGCGGCAAGGAATGTATATGGCTGAATGTGTAGGGTTTTGTGGCTGAATGGAGATAGGTGTGTGTATGGATTCTGGAATGGTAGATGGTGCGGCTGAATTGTATGTATGGGAGGATGGGTGAATGGTTGCGGCTGAGAGGTTTGGATGGTTTTTGGGATGGTAGAATGTGTTGGATGCTGAATGAATGGGATTGTGGCTGCGGCACTTAGAGAAAATATATATATGTTGACTTAAAAAACCTAAGTTACCCCAGACTTATGTTTCCTAACCCAATTCCTGATTTAAAAGACCAAACAAAACAGAAAAGGACATAAGGGTGCGGCACAAGGCTTTAAGGAAAGGGAAAGGTCTTCCAAAGAAAGGGAAACCTCCCTCCTTGCACAGCAAGGAAGGGAGAGGGCAGGGAGGTGTGCGGCAAGGGTTCTTTGATGTGGGAAAGGTCTTATTTTGTGCTGAAACTTAGAGACTTTTAAGCTTAGGAAAGGTCAAAACCAAAAGAGGAAACCCTGGCTTAACTTTCCTACTCCAAGTAGGAATCCTTGTCCAAGTAGGAATCCTCTCTCAACTAGGAATCCTATTTCACTTAGGAATCCTTTTTCAATTAGGAATCCTTCTTCAATTAGGAATCCTTCTTCAATTAGGAATCCTTTCATCTTCAAGTCTTCAACTTCGTTCATTCCTTTAGCTCCATTATGCTCCAAAAAGGCTCCAAAATGCACCTTATTGCTTCATAGGCCCTTTTAACCTACAAACACACGAACTCAACTCAAAACACTAAAATAACTAAGAAATAACAACGTAGAATTCATGGGCCAAATCCCAGAACAAAGTGGCTTGGAGGTTGGAGATGAACCCAAGACATCTGAATCGAGCCAAATAATGGATGAACAGCTGCTGTTTGAGGAAGAAGAGGAAGACACAGCCACGGCAAGGGAAAAACCACCCGTGCCGCAGCCCCCTAAGCCCTCTATGCCGTCCACTACAACCAAGGTGAGTCCAAATTCAATCCTTTCTGACCCCATTCCACTAAATGTGCAATTCCCTTGCAGATTTATGCAATCCAATGAAGAAGAGGGTGAGAAAGGCATCTTCGAAACCTTTCAAACGATTCAAGAGAAAGAAGTGGCTGGGGAATGTCTAGAATTTGTCAAAGAAGGAATTCGAGTGGATCACAAAGGCACTGCCCTAAAAATATTCAATCTGGCCGAATGTACAATTCCTAGAACTTTTGAAGTGGTGTTTGTCCTTGAGTTTTCCTCGGACCATACAGGTAAGCCATGATGTGAATTATAGTTAAGCACTCAAATTAAACCCTCTTGTTGTAGATTGTAGTATAGATGCAAGTAGGGATCGTTCTGGACCGGGGATTAGGAGGGCTTGCTAAAACCTCTAAACTGACTCTAAAACATAAAAACAAGTTAAAGACACTAAACTAGACTCAAAGAATGCAAAACTAAAGTTTAAAACACTAAAACAAACCAAAAGACTCAAAACAGCACAGAAACACTCAAAACTGCCTTAAAAACACAATCTGGGCAGTTTTGACACTAAGGGATAATTTGGACGAAAATTGGTTTTAACTTGACTCAAGACACTTAAAAACACGAACTAAATGGATTTCTAACTAAAATGACACTTTAACATACAGGGGGTTTGGTTTTGACGAATTTAAAAACAAAACAAGAACTTTGTAAACTAAACAGATTTTAAAACGAATTTGATTAAAGTGAATGGATGGAAAGCTAGCTAAGGGGTTCTTCTCCACACATGTCACACTTGCATACAAAATGATTTCCAATTCCGTTTCAATTGCCATGCATTCTCAATGCCCCAAATTAACTGTGAATTGCACTAATTAACCCTCAGATTTCCCGTAAGTTATTGAATTGGATGATTGCATACAACAACCCAAAGCATTCCCCACAAGTTCCCTACATGAATTGCATAATAGAGATACATGCAGAAATCATTAAATTCTACGGAAACCATAAGCATTGACGAGGCACTTGTTACTACGAATTGCATGAAACTTATGCCAAGAATTTACTTAACGCGATTGTGATCAACAACCTTTACTACCTGTGAATATAAGTTCGTAACGATTAGGTGAAACTCCCTTATATCCTAGCATTCAATTTATGCATGAAAATTAAGCGTGCACTCTCAACCAACATACACAAATCTGTCTAAATTCATGAAGATAAGTAAATTGAATTCACAACTTATGAAACACAGTTAGAAGTAATTGAATCATATAGCAAGCATAAACATGGTTTCGAATCCCCCCCTAGCCAAGGGGGGTTTAAGTTCTCATACTCACAGAACAAAGATAAATAAATTTAGACATTGAGAACAAAAGAAAGAAGACACCTAGACGCTCAAACGATCCAATCTTGAACAGCAAGCACGCCTATGGACATCCTCCTTCCTCCTCCTTGCTGCGGCACAACACTTGCAGGTATGTTTAGGGGGTTTTGAATGGTGTAGAATGGTGGAAGATGGTGTGGTGGTGTTTAGGGATGATGGGTGGTGCGGCTGGATGTGTTTTGGAGGGGAAAATATGGAGAATGGTGAAGGATGGTGCTGCTGAGAGAGGGGGAATGATTTCTGGCGTGAATTGTTGATGTGAATATTAGTTAAGCACACAAATTAAACCCTCTTTTTATCAATTGTAGTAAGTATGTAAGTAGGGATCGTTCTGGACCGGGGATTAGGAGGGCTTGCTAATAACCTCTAAACTGACTCAAAAACATGAAAACAAAGTTAAAAACGTTTGTATAGACTCAAAGACCGCAAAATAAACTTAAAAGACTCAGAATGGGTTGAAAACACTCAAAACTGCCTTAAAAACACAATCTGGGCAGTTTTGAGCACTGAACACTGCTTTGGACGAAAATAGGGTTTTGGCTTGACTCAAAGTACTTAAAAACACACACAAAATAGATTTAAACACTTGGGAACAAGAAAGTAAAAGGGGGGTTTTGGTTTGGACGAATTTAAAACAAAACAAAACAAATTGTAAAACTGGGCAGATTTGTAAAACGAATTTGAAAACCTTGATGGTTGATGGATTAGCTAGAGGTCCATTCTCCACACATGACACACTTGTACATGAATCAATTTCCAATTGCTTTTCAATAGATCATGAAGCTCAACACCCCAGATTAACCGTGAATTGCACTAATTAACCCTCAGATTTTCCTTTACTCATTGAATTGGATGAAATGCATGCAACAACTCAAATCATTCTCCACAAGTTCCCTACATGACTGCATAATAGAGATACAATTAAAGATCATTACGTTCAATGAAAATCATAAGTGTTGACGAGACATTCGTAACTATGAATGCATGATACGTTTGTCAAGAATTCAATTAACGCGATTGTGACAGCAACCTTCACTACTCATGAATATAAACTTGTAACGATTAGGTGAAACTTATTTATATTCTAGCATCAAGTTCATGCATGAAAACTAAGTATGCATCCTTAATTAACAAACAAGAACAAGTTATGAATAAAACAGTTAATAGAATTGCATTCACAACTTATTAAATCGCAATTGGCAGGAATTAATTCATATCTCAAGCATGTTCATGGCTTCAAACTTCCCCCTAGCTAATTAGGGTTTTAGCCACTCATAACTATAACAAAATCAGAGAATAAGAAAGTAGACATTAAAAACAAGATTGAATTACACCTAGATGTCTCCAATCTGCAACCTTGGAACGCCAAGCTCTTCTTTTCCTCCACTTTGCTGCGGCACAGGTGGCTGGGGTTATGTATGGATATGTCAAGGTGGTAGGGATAGATGGTGGATGCGGCAAAGGGTGTAGAAGGTGTATGGAAGGCTGAAAGTTAAGGGATTTGCGGCAGGAATATGTATGAGTGAATTTGGGGCTGTGAATGTTTTTTTATGAGTGCTGCAAGCAAATGTATTTATAGGGGAACAATAAGGCACGGCTGGGACATAATTTGCATAGGTTTTGGACTCCAAACCCCTCCATAAATCAGAAATTCCAAAGAACAAGGGATAAGGGTGCGGCTGGAGTGAAAGGCTTCTAGAAACATGGCCTAGGCGCCATGTTTTTAGGGAATGTGAAGCACATGTTTAATTTTAGGTTTCAGCAGGTTTTTAGGCTTCTAGAATCCCTAATTTTAGGAGATAAGAATCAGATATTAACCCCCTTATTTGGCTAAAAGTATGGAAAGATAAGGTAAGGCAAGGATAAGATAAGATAAGGTGATAAGGTTGGAGATAATGTTCCCTTTTTTCTTGCTTTTATCTTATCTTTCTGAACTTGAATTTAATTCTCCATCTTTCTTGGCTGATTCCAAGCCTTCCTTTCTTCAAATTCGTCCATCCTCAAGCCTCCATGTTTGCACTATCCAATCTTGGCCCAAAAATGCTCTAGAATGCTCCAAATTGCTTCTTTTTGTCACTTTGACACTTAGGACCTGAAATTGGACGAAAATGAGTTTAAACACTATAATTAACAGAGTTTAGCTAATTAAATGCAAGAAAACAAGCTAACTAAGTCGCATAAATATGCTCCTATCAAATTCCCCCACACTTAGCTTTTGCTAGTCCTCGAGCAAAACGAAACAAACAAAACATAATCTAGACTTTCCAACGTTCGCCTCAGGGATTTCCAACGCACATGACATATTAAAGATCATCACAATCATAGATTTTAGTCATCTCCACCCTCGAGCACATACTTAATCACAGTCACCATTCATTAGCTCGCATTTAACCATTTAAAACAATGTTTTGAACATAGTAACATGCCTTAGAGAATTCACTCAATTCCTTACGGTTTACACTCTTGTTTTCACTCAGATTTTCTAACTACACACCCTACACTAGGCATATGTGAGAAGATTGATGTAAATATGAAAACGAACACTCACATATGCTTATAGCAAAGAAAGCAATTTCTGAAGTTATTAAGCATGTATAGATATGATCTCATGAATGGAATGCTACTACTTAGATGCGAGAACCAGGGACACCATATGCTCTTACCAATCCCAAACTCCACATTATTGATCACACAACATCCAAGATTGAAGTTAAGGGTTGTAACGGGGCTAGGGTGATTGGCTAACAAAGAAAGGTAAGGAAAACAAACGTTCTTAAAGCAATAGCAAGCAAAGCAATGAATATGACACTTAGAACTCCCATTTGACTGCAGCCACAAACTTTGACATACTAGGGGAAGAATCATACATATTTAGGGTCGAATACAACTTTTTGGACCCTTTCTTCAACCATCAACACTTGTGAGCTCATTCTCACTTATTTTGAACACTTTCCACACTTTTTCACATACTTTTCTTTTTCTTTTCTTTTTCTCACGAATTTTCTTCTTTTTCTCATTTTTCTAACCCGTGCACTCTTTGTTTGGTAGGCACACATAAACATACGTTGAGACCCTTCCCCCACACTTGTTTGCTGCCTAGTAACGAACCTCGGGAATTCACTCTAGGTCATGCTTTACTACGCCTTAAGAACAAGGGTAAGGATGGTCCTATTCTAGGCTAGGTAAGGATGATGTGGGTTAACAAAGAACATAGGCTACACGAGGCTCAACGGGGTTAATCCTACAAAACATAATGCTCAAGGGTAAGGCTTTTTGGCTCTAGTTCACTACACAACTTCGTCTTGTTTATGTGTTATGCAATTCAATTTTATGCTTTGAATGAAACGGATATGAGTTCTAGTATTTGGAACTATATGATGAAACGCCTTCTAAGTAATAACCAAGCAAAGAATAATGAGATCATGCAACGACTTTAGAAAACAATAAATGCACAGATTATTAACTCTCCAAATAACGTTTTAGGCTCAAGTCTCTCAGGGTTGTAGCGTTAGTTTGAGTTTCTTCCTTCAAGCATGTTACAAAAACTGATTTTTTCCTTTTTGATTAGACATGAATTCATGAATTATAACCACAATCAAGCATAAACCCAAGAGTAAATCAGACTTCCATCCATGTTTACAACTCTCTTTTATAGTCATGCAATTAAAAACCAAATCCTCATCATTGTGTTGGAAGGTACCCTAAGACACAAACAAACACACAAAAACAACTCTTTTTGGGTTTTTCAAAACAATTTTTCAAATTTTTATGAGATTTTCGGATTTTTATGTCAAAACACACTAAAATGCTTCAAAACACACTAAAAACACTTAAAAACAGTGAAAAACAACATTGGAAGTGATAGGTGATAAAAACCCACGAATTTTGCATAAAAACACTTGTTTACCCCCCCCCCCCCCCCCACACTTAAACCAAACATTGTCCTCAATGTTTCAAGCATAGACTCACACAAAACACACAGCAAGCTACAAAACAAAATAAGCATGGTAGAAGAAAAACAACAAAGAGAAGAGTTTAGGAACATAAACACCTGGTTATGGAGTGCTTTTTCTTGGTCTTCCTTTGTTGATTGCATGGGTTGCCTCCCAATAAGCGCTTGCTTTAACGTCTTGCAACCGGACGATTCCTCGGTTTTAGTCCTCCAAGGTGCCCACGGCATGGAGGGGTATGTCCTCCACCACATGCTCCTCAAACAGGTCGTAATAGGGCTTCAAACGATGCCCATTCACCTTGAATTCGTGGCCGGTTTTCAAGCTTTGGACTTGGACTGCACCATAAGGAAAGACATTAGTAACAACAAAAGGTCCAATCCACTTAGAACGTAACTTACCCGGAAATAAACGTAAACGGGAGTTGAATAGCAACACTTTCTGCCCAATTTCGAATGTTTTGCCCCGAATCATCTTGTCGTGAAACGCCTTTGTTTTCTCCTTGTAGATTCGGGAATTCTCATATGCTTCATTCCTTATCTCCTCAAGTTCATTCAATTGGAGTTTCCTATGTATTCCAGCGGCATCCATGTCCAAATTGAATGATTTCACGGCCCAATGCGCCTTGTGCTCGAGTTCCACAGGTAGGTGACACGGCTTACCATAAATGAGTCGAAATGGGGACATCCCTAGGGGTGTTTTGTAGGCCGTACGATATGCCCACAGTGCATCGTCTAAGCGCAAGCTCCAATCCTTCCGGGTTGGCCCAACTGTCTTCTCCAAAATCTGCTTGATTTCCCTATTCGAAACCTCGGCTTGACCACTAGTTTGAGGGTGATAAGGTGTTGCAACCTTATGCTTGACGTTATACTTCTTAAACAGCGCCTCAATGGTCCGGTTGCAAAAATGGGAGCCTCCATCACTTATAAACACTCTAGGCATCCCAAATCTCGAGAAAATGTTAGTTTTAATGAAATCTGCAACCACTCGAGAATCATTAGTACGGGTGGCTTTGGCTTCCACCCATTTCGAAACATAATCAACCGCAAGCAAAATATACATGAAACCATACGAAGAAGGGAAAGGACCCATGAAATCAATACCCCAAACATCAAAAATTTCAACATTGAATATGGGTGTTTGCGGCATTTGGTCCCTTGCACCGATACCACCTGTTCTTTGACATCTATCACACGTTATGCAAAAAGTTCGAGCATCTTTAAACAATGTAGGCCAATAAAAACCACATTCTAATACCTTGAGTGCTGTTCTTTGGGTGCCAAAATGACCCCCACATGCATAAGAATGGCAGAAAGCAAGAATGGAATGAAACTCAGAGTTATGCACACATCTTCGCACAATTTGATCCGGGCAATATTTCCATAAGTATGGATCGTCCCAAACATAAAATCTAGCATCCTTTTTAAGCTTATCACGTTTATATTTGTCTAAGGTGCTGGGAACATGTTTTGTGACCAAATAATTAACCAAATCAGCATACCAAGGCTCACTTACCTCTATGGACATCAATTGCTCATCGGGGAATGTTTCTGGAATGGGGAGAGGGTCTTCATTATGTACTAAATGGCTGAGATGGTCAGCCACCACGTTTTCACTCCCTTTCTTGTCCCTAATCTCAATGTCGAACTCTTGGAGTAGGAGCATCCAACGAATTAGCCTTGGTTTTGCCTTTTTCTTGGTGAGAAGATACTTCAAAGCTGCATGGTCAGAAAATACAATTACTTTAGTGCCAATTAAATAGGAACGAAATTTATCTAAAGCAAAGACAACGGCAAGAAGTTCTTTTTCCGTGGTAGAGTAGTTCAATTGAGCATCGTTTAAGGTTCGAGAGGCATAATAGATGACATGGGGCTGCTTGTTCTTCCTTTGGCCTAAAACAGCTCCAATTGCATAATCGGATGCATCACACATTAACTCAAAGGGAAGGCTCCAATCTGGTGGAGTGATGATGGGGGCCGAAGTGAGTGCTTCTTTGAGGGTTTTGAAGGCCTTCTCACACTCCTCGTTGAACTCAAAAGTCACCTCCTTTTGGAGCAAACGGCATAGGGGCTGTGCAATTTTGGAGAAGTCCTTGATAAATCGCCTATAGAATCCTGCGTGGCCAAGAAAAGAACGAACCTCTCTCACCGAAGTGGGAGAGGGTAAGTAGCGTACAAGATCTATTTTTGACTTATCTACCTCAATTCCTTTTTCAGATATGATATGCCCTAGAACTATGCCTTGTTTTACCATAAAATGACACTTTTCCCAATTTAACACAAGATTAGTTTCAATGCATCGTTTCAAGATCAATGTGAGATTATCCAAGCAATCATCAAACGAATCACCAAAAACACTAAAATCATCCATAAATACCTCAATGATCTTCTCTACGAAATCGGAAAAGATACTCATCATACACCTTTGAAATGTGGCAGGTGCATTGCATAAACTGAATGGCATGCGACGATAGGCGAAGGTACCAAAGGGGCACGTGAAAGTGGTCTTTTCTTGGTCATCTGGGGCTATCACAATCTGATTGTAACCTGAATATCCATCAAGAAAACAATAAAAAGCATGACCGGCTAACCTTTCAAGCATTTGATCAATGAAGGGCAGTGGGAAGTGATCCTTTCTTGTGGTGGCGTTGAGCTTCCTATAGTCAATGCAAACTCTCCATCCGGTTTGGATACGGGTGGGCACAAGCTCGTTCTCTTCATTCTTCACCACGGTTACTCCGGACTTCTTTGGAACTACTTGGACCGGTGAGACCCAACGGCTATCAGAAATAGGGTAAATCACTCCACAATCTAGCAACTTGATTATCTCCTTCTTGACTACTTCCATCATCGGAGGGTTGAGTCGGCGTTGAGCCTCTCTAGATGGTTTAGCCCCCTCCTCCAAAAGTATTCGATGCATGCACGTGGTGGGGCTGATTCCTTTGATGTCGGCCAAGGTCCATCCAATGGCTGTTTTGTACTCTCGCAAAACACGCACCAATCTGCCCTCTTCTTGTGCCGTGAGTGAGGATGAGATGATGACCGGCAATGTCTCATGTTCTCCCAAGAAAACATACTTCAAGTGACTTGGTAATGGTTTAAGTTCAAGGGAAGGTGGCTGTATCACTGAAGGAAGCAACTTATTAGTCGAAACCGAATCTGAAATCGGGAGTGGGGACTTACCATATTGTTTTGGCAATGACTCTAGGGCAGCCACCATTTCAGCTTCATCCTCACTAGGTGGCACGGCATGGTATTCTTCAATGGTGCCGTGGGTGTTGCTTAGTCTTGCCCCTTGGTTCTTGCATCCAATTCCGTTTGTAAGGACCATTTCAAGTGCATCGTCATGCAATTGCTCCAAATGCTCCTGCGCCATGGAATCAATAATATCAATTGCAAAACAAGAATGATCATCATTAGGATATTTCATAGCTTCAGAAATTTTAAAATCAATAACATCCCCATCAAATTCCATTGTCAAGGTTCCTGTGAACACATCAATCTTTGTACGGGCTGTTTTCATGAACGGTCTTCCGAGTAGAATCGGCAATGGGGTGGAATGGGCCGAATCTTCCATCTCTAGCACATAGAAATCAGCCGGGAAGATGAGATGATTAACCTGCACCAAAACATCCTCCAAAACTCCCTTTGGATAAGCGTTAGAACGATCGGCCAATTGAATAATAACCCCATCATTTTTAAGCTCACCTAGGTTCATTGATGCATAAATTGAATATGGCATGACGTTTATGGATGCACCTAAGTCTAACATGGCATGTTTGAACTTAGTATTTCCAATCACACAAGGGATAGTAAAACTACCTGGATCTTTGCATTTGGGAGGTAGTTTGCGTTGCAAAACCGCTGAAACATTTTCACTTACCCTTACCACCTCCTTGTTCGAAAATCTTCTCCTTGTTGTGCACAGTTCCTTCAAGAATTTGGCATATTTCGGAACTTGTTTGATTGCATCCAAGAGTGGAATATTGACTTGCACCTTCCTAAATGTTTCCAGAATGTCCTTTTCGGCTTCCTCCTTCTTTGATTGCATGAATCTGCGAGGAAAGGGTGCATTGGGTGGAATAACGTTAGAAGTAATCGAATTTGAACCTAACTTACCAATGTTGGACGTTTTGGAAGGTGTAGGTCCATTCAAAGGCTGCGGCAAGGGTGTATCCCTCCTTGCCGTGGTCTCCTCATTCTCTGCCTCTTCTTGCAACAATTTCTCGTCCTCTTTTTGGGCAGATTTGGATGTCTTGGGATGGTTCCCAACTTCTTTGCCACTTCTTAGAGTAATGGCTTTGGCAGATTCAAATCCTCCATTCGGATTCACAGTGGTTGAACTAGGAAGTTTGCCTTGTTCTCTAAACTGCCCTAGGAATTCTGAAATCTGCCCAATTTGTTTCTTCATGTCCATCATCTCCTTCTCATTGTTTGCTATCCAATTGTCTTGCTTTTCTAACCCCTGCGAAATAGAGGTTAGTAACTGAATAGCTTGATCACTTCCCATTGACGTACCTGAGTTAGATGAGGCCGGGAGTGGCTGATTTTGTTGATATGGCCGTGGAAACCCAGGGGGGTTTTTCCGAAATCCCCCTTGTTGCATAGGTTGTTGAGGCTCTCTCCACTTCATATTAGGGTGATCTCTCCATCCGGGGTTGTATGTGTTCGAATAAGGATCATATCGGGTCTGATTTTGGCCTTGGAAACCAACGGCATCGGCACTTTCCCATCCTCCATTCTCAATCAATTGAGGGCAAATTTCAGAGGTATGCCCTTGTAGGGTGCACACGCCACAGATTGTAGGTGGTGGTGTTTTTGGTCCTTCGACAACCTGAGACACAAGGAGGGTGAGATTAGCCAATTGTGATTGAATATCAGAAATTGCACTTACCTCATTGACATGTTGCTGCCGTGGGACTTCTCTCTGTCCATGGCCTTCATATTGTTGTGCGTTGAGGGCTCGGTTTGCAATTAAAGTCTTAGCAGCCACCGGAGTCTTGTCAACCAACGCACCACCCGCTGAGGCATCTAGCATTTGGCGCTCAATTGGAAGGAGTCCTTCGTAGAAATATTGAATGAGCAGCTCCTCCTTCATTTGATGCTGTGGACATGAAGCTACAAGAGTTTTAAAACGTTCATAATAAGAGGGAAACGACTCACCTTCCTTTTGTTCGATGCCACTAATCCGTTTCCTCAAGAGAATGACTCTTGAAGTTGGGAAAAATTTCTCCAAAAACGCTCGTTTCATGCTTTCCCAAGATGTGACAGTTCCGGGCGCCAATTCGTACAACCAATCTTTAGCCTTCTCCAACAATGAGAATGGAAAGGCTTTCATCATCAAAATATTCCCATCAACGTTAATGGGTGTCATGCTCGAGCAAACCACTTCAAACTCTTTCAAATGCTTGTTTGGATCCTCCATGGACAGCCCATGGTATTTGGGAATGTGATGCAACAAGCTTGACTTCAATTCGAACTCGGCAGTCTTATTTGGGGCTGCCCTAGGATATTGAATGCATAGAGGTACTGCATTATCCAATCCCGAGGCCGAAAGCTCCTTAATAGTTCGATTATCTTCAGCCATAACTTCCTCAAACTCGGCCTCCTCTATCTCCTCAGATTCGGCCTCTTCTTGTTCCTCAACTTCAACCTCAGAACTTGAACTAGATAGATCAGGTTCTGGGGTCTTTCTTTTCCTTCTCAAAGTTCGCTCAAAATCGTCGTCAAAGTCCAAGATGTTCTTACTAATAGTTTGGGAACTTCGAGTCATAAACTAGTACCTGAAAAACAAAGAAAATAACAAGAATCAGCAAATAGACTCAAAACAAACGAAAATAAACAAAAGGAATTAGCAATGTTGCTAATCCCTGGCAACGGCGCCAAAATTTGATGTGAATATTAGTTAAGCACACAAATTAAACCCTCTTTTTATCAATTGTAGTAAGTATGTAAGTAGGGATCGTTCTGGACCGGGGATTAGGAGGGCTTGCTAATAACCTCTAAACTGACTCAAAAACATGAAAACAAAGTTAAAAACGTTTGTATAGACTCAAAGACCTCAAAATAAACTTAAAAGACTCAGAATGGGTTGAAAACACTCAAAACTGCCTTAAAAACACAATCTGGGCAGTTTTGAGCACTGAACACTACTTTGGACGAAAATAGGGTTTTGGCTTGACTCAAAGTACTTAAAAACACACACAAAATAGATTTACACACTTGGGAACAAGAAAGTAAAAGGGGGGTTTTGGTTTGGACGAATTTAAAACAAAACAAAACAAATTGTAAAACTGGGCAGATTTGTAAAACGAATTTGAAAACCTTGATGGTTGATGGATTAGCTAGAGGTCCATTCTCCACACATGACACACTTGTACATGAATCAATTTCCAATTGCTTTTCAATAGATCATGAAGCTCAACACCCCAGATTAACCGTGAATTGCACTAATTAACCCTCAGATTTTCCTTTACTCATTGAATTGGATGAAATGCATGCAACAACTCAAATCATTCTCCACAAGTTCCCTACATGACTGCATAATAGAGATACAATTAAAGATCATTACGTTCAATGAAAATCATAAGTGTTGACGAGACATTCGTAACTATGAATGCATGATACGTTTGTCAAGAATTCAATTAACGCGATTGTGACAGCAACCTTCACTACTCATGAATATAAACTTGTAACGATTAGGTGAAACTTATTTATATTCTAGCATCAAGTTCATGCATGAAAACTAAGTATGCATCCTTAATTAACAAACAAGAACAAGTTATGAATAAAACAGTTAATAGAATTGCATTCACAACTTATTAAATCGCAATTGGCAGGAATTAATTCATATCTCAAGCATGTTCATGGCTTCAAACTTCCCCCTAGCTAATTAGGGTTTTAGCCACTCATAACTATAACAAAATCAGAGAATAAGAAAGTAGACATTAAAAACAAGATTGAATTACACCTAGATGTCTCCAATCTGCAACCTTGGAACGCCAAGCTCTTCTTTTCCTCCACTTTGCTGCGGCACAGGTGGCTGGGGTTATGTATGGATATGTCAAGGTGGTAGGGATGGATGGTGGATGCGGCAAAGGGTGTAGAAGGTGTATGGAAGGCTGAAAGTTAAGGGATTTGCGGCAGGAATATGTATGAGTGAATTTGGGGCTGTGAATGTTTTTTTATGAGTGCTGCAAGCATATGTATTTATAGGGGAACAATAAGGCACGGTTGGGACATAATTTGCATAGGTTTTGGACTCCAAACCCCTCCAGAAATCAGAAATTCCAAAGAACAAGGGATAATGGTGCGGCTGGAATGAAAGGCTTCTAGAAACATGGCCTAGGCGCCATGTTTTTAGGGAATGTGAAGCACATGTTTAATTTTAGGTTTCAGCAGGTTTTTAGGCTTCTAGAATCCCTAATTTTAGGAGATAAGAATCAGATATTAGCCCCCTTATTTGGCTAAAAGTATGGAAAGATAAGGTAAGGCAAGGATAAGATAAGATAAGGTGATAAGGTTAGAGATAATGTTCCCTTTTTTCTTGCTTTTATCTTATCTTTCTGAACTTGAATTTAATTCTCCATCTTTCTTGGCTGATTCCAAGCCTTCCTTTCTTCAAATTCGTCCATCCTCAAGCCTCCATGTTTGCACTATCCAATCTTGGCCCAAAAATGCTCTAGAATGCTCCAAATTGCTTCTTTTTGTCACTTTGACACTTAGGACCTGAAATTGGACGAAAATGAGTTTAAACACTATAATTAACATAGTTTAGCTAATTAAATGCAAGAAAACAAGCTAACTAAGTCGCATAAATAATGCTCCTATCAATTGTGAATATGGAGAGGAATCTCTGCGGCAAGGGTTTAAAACAAGTATATATAGGCCCCCCAAAACCCTAGCAAATCAGATTAGGCCTTTTAGAACCCAAACCCATCAGCAAAAGGCCAAAACTAATCAGAATTTGATGGGGAAAAGCCCAAGGGGTGCGGCAGATTAGGGTTTAGGGGAATTGGGCTTCTAGAATGCCTTGCAAGGCAAGGAACAAGGCCTCCTTGCTGAATTAGGTGCGGCTAGGGTGTATGAGAAGGTCCAAGGTGCGGCTAGGATGAGAGGGCTTGTCCAAGGCTTCTAGAACATGTAATTAGGCAACCAACATAATTTGGAAACCCCAAAAATGGAAACCTTCACAAATGGAAACTTGCACAATTGGTAACTTTCAAGAATAGAAACTTGGTTTCCAATTCTCGACTCTTCCTTCTTCCTTCAATCCTAGGCTCATTTGATCTTCAATTTCGTCCATTCCCTTTGCTCCAAGCACATGCTATCCAAACTTGGCCCAAAAGTGCTCCAAAAGGCCCCAAAATGCATCTTCTTGCATACTTTGTCCTTAGAACCTGAAAACACACGAAAATGGCTTAAAAGTCTACAATAACTAAGAAATAACAACGTAAATGCACAAGAACAAGCCAACTAAGTCGCCTAAATATGCTCTTATCAAGCCACCTCCCCGAATTTCAATTTCATTTTATACTAACAAGTTGTTAATGATTCAGGCACCTACTCTTGAGTTTAAACCGTTACCGGATCATTTCAACTACCATCCTCCATTCAAGGATAAAAGAGAAGTATAGTCCGGCTGCACGACGTTAAAGCAAGCGCTTCTTGGGAGGCAACCCATGCAATCAACAAAGGAAGACCGAGAAAGCACTCCATTTCCATATTCACCTATCACTTGCAACGTTGTTTCTCACTGTTTTTAGTGTTTTTAGTGTGTTTTGAGCTGTTTTTATGCATGTTGAAATAAAAATCCGAAAATTTCATAAAAACTTAAAAAATTGTTTTGAAAAAGCCAAAAAGATTTGTTTTTGTGTGTTTATTTGTGTTTTAGGGTACCTTCCAACCCAATGATGAGGATTTGGTTTTTAATTGCATGACGGTTAAGGAAAATTGTAAACATGGATGGAAGTTTGATATACCTTTGGTTTATGCTTGGTTGTGGTTATAGCTTATGAATTCACATGTAATCACAAAGAAAAAAATTAGTTTTTGTAACATGCTTGAAGGAAGGAACTCAAATTAACGTTACAACCCTGAGAGACTTGAGCTTATAACATTCTTTGGAGAGTTAAAAATCTGTGCATTCATTGTTTTCTAAAGTCGTTGCATGATCTCATTATTCTTTGCTTGGTTACTACTTAGAAGGCGTTTCATCATTTTGTTCCAAATACTAGAACTCATATCCGTTTCATTCAAAACATGGTATTGAGTGCATAACACATAAACAAGATGAAGTTGTATAGTAAACCAAGAGCCAAATAGCCATCCCCCGTGCAAATATGTTTAGGATTACCCCCGTTGAGCCATGTTTAGCCTATTTCTTTGTTAACCCACATCATCCTCACCAAGCCTAGAATAGGACCATCCATACCCTTGTTCTTGAAGCATAGTGGAGCATAACTTAGAAGGAATTCCTTTTGAGTGACATTGCAGAAAACAAGTGTGGGGGAAGGGATTTTTGTGTGTTTGTGTGCCAAAAGGAAAAAAGAAAAAATTCGTATGAAAAAAGGAAAAGAAAAAAAAGAAAAGTTGTGAAAAGAATGAAAAAGAGTGGAAAATATGTGAAAAAAAGAGTCCTAAAGTGTTGATTATTGAAGAAAGGGTCCAAAAAGATGAATTAGGCCCTAAGAGTTGCATAAATCTTCCCTTGTGTTTAAAAGATGATTTCTGCATTCTAAATAGAATTCCAAGTGTCAATTTCATCACTTTGCTTGCTATTGCCTAAAGAACGTTTGTTTATCCTTACCTTTCTTTGTTAACCATTACCCTAGCCCCGTTACAACCCTTAACTTCGATCTTGGGTGTTGTGTGTTTCAATTTGTGGAGTTTGGGATTGATATGAGCATATGGTGTCTCTGGTTCTCGCGTCTAAGTAGTAGCATTCCATTCATGAGATCATATCTAAACATGTTTAATAACTCCAGAAAATGCTTTCTTTGCTATAAACATATGTGAGTGTTCGTCTACATGTTTACATCAATCTTCTCACATATAACTAGTGTAGGGTGTGTAGTCAGAAATTCTGTGTGAAAAAAGAGAGTATCTTGTAAGGAATTGGGTGAATTCTCTAAGGCATGTTACTACATTCAAATCATTGTTTTAATTGATTAAATGCGAGCTAGTAAGTGACGACTGTGATTAAGTATGTGCTCGAGCGTAAGGATGACTAAAATCTATGTGAATGATGATCTTTGGCATGTCATGTGCGTTGGAAATCTCTGAGACAAATGTTGGAAGGTTTAGAGTGTGTTTTGTTTACTTTGTTTTGTTTTGTTCTTTCGTTTTGCTCGAGGACTAGCAAAAGCTAAGTGTGGGGGAATTTGATAGGAGCATATTTATGCGATTTAGCTTGCTTGTTTCTTGGCATTTTAGTAGTTAGTTTCCATGTAATTTAGTATTTTAAGTCATTTTCGTGTGTTTGTAGGTTTCAAGGGTCAATAAGGCAAAAAGGTGCATTTTGGGGCCTTTTGGAGCATTTTTGGCCAAGTTTGGATAGCTTATGCATGAAGCCAAAGGGATGGACGAAATTGAAGACTTGATGAGGCTAGGATTGTGTTTGAAGACTGAAGAATTAATTCAAGAAAGTCAAGGAGCTTTGAAAGAAGGAAAGAAATCAGCCATAATTAAGGTTCCTAGTCAATTTGGGACAATTAATATTTGACCCTAAATGACTTTAGACTTGCTCTAAATCCTTGCCGCACCCCTTTACCCTTTTCTCTCCAAAATCTGAAACATATCTTACATTCCCTTTCCTATTCTTCCAAAAATCAGTAACCCAATCTTCTTTCCCTTTCTTTTTCCTCCAAATCAGCACTTAAATTCAGATTTCCTTTTCTTCAAAATCGTTGCCGCACAAGGTTACCTTTTCTCATTTAATTTAAGACGCAATCACATCAAAATCTGCATCAAATCTCCTTTCCCTTTTTCTCTAGTCAATGCCGCACCCTACATTTCCTTTTCTTTGGGATTTCTGATTTTAATTCCCCTTTCCCTTAAAATTTTGGAGTAAATGTGTTACCTAAATAAGTCTAATTCGTGCTCCCTCTTAACCCTATAAATAACACCCCTTGCCGCACCCTTTAGAGACCATTCCATCATCCATCCTTCACCATAACCTACTTACATCCATCCACCACCACAATTCACCACAAATAACCACCAAACACCCTTGTGCCGCAGCAAAGAAGAAGGAACGAGACCCTTGGACGTGCTTGCCATTCAAGACGTTGGATTGTTAGAGCGTTTCTAGGTGTACTCTATTCTTTGTTTATGTTTAAGTTTAATTATCTTTGCTTTGCTGTGAACATGAGTGGCTAAAACCTTATTTAGTTAGGGGGAAATTCGAAGCCATGAATATACTTGAGATATGAATTGATTTCTTCCAATTGTGATTTGATAAATCGTGAATGCAATTCAATTAACTGTTTTATTCATAACTTATTCTTGTATGTCGATTAAGAGGGCCCGCTTAGTTTGCATGCTTGAATTTGATGCTAGAATATAAGGGAGTTTCACCTAATCGTTACGAACTTATATTCACAAGTAGTGAAGGTTGCTTGTCACAATCACGTTAATTGGATTCCTGGCAAACGTATCATGCACTCATAGTTACGAATGCCTTGTCAACACTTATGATTTTCATGGAACTTAATGATCTCTAACTGTATCTCTTCTATGCACTCATGTAGGGGACCTTTGGAGAATAATTTGGGTTGTTGTATGCACTTCTTCCAATTCAATAACATAAGGAAAATCTATGGGTTAACTTGTGCACGTACTGTTAATCTGGGGTGTTGAGGTTCATGGTTCATTGAAAAGCAATTGGAGATCGATTTATGTACAAGTGTGTCATGTGTGGAGAAGGACCCTCTAGCTAATCCATCAACCATCCCATTCCTCAAATTCGTTTTAAAAGTTGTTTAGTTTTAGAATCTGTTTACTTTTGCAATCTGTTTTGTTTTAGCTTTAAATTCATCCAAATCAAAACCCCCCATTTACTTTCATGTTCTAAAGTGTCTAAAATATGTTTTGTTGATGTTTCAAGTGTTTTTGAGTCAAACCAAACACCAAATTTCGTCCAAAGTTTGTGTTAGGTCAGAATCTGCCTATTTAGTGTTTTTAGGCAGTTTTGAGTTTTTTTGAACTTGTCTTATGAGTCTTTCCTTACGTTTTTAACTTTGTTTTTATGTTTTAGAGTCAGTTTAGAGGTTTTAGCAAGCCCTCCTAATCCCCGGTCCAGAACGATCCCTACTTGCATCTTTACTACAATCGTCACAAGAGGGTTTAATTTGAGTGTCAAGTTAATTGTCGCATCAATTGGCAGCCCTATGAGGAGTACTATTCAGAATCTATACCTCGCCCGCAACAATTCCAACCAAACTCAGGTTCATCAATAGATTGCAAGCAAATTCTTGATGAACTAATTTCTTTGGCGCAGGGCTCACAAACTCAAGCCAAGGAGGCTCAACACGAAGGATATTGGCAGCCATATGAGGAGTTTTATGCAACGCCTATGCAGCCACCATAGCCTCCCCCGCAACAATTCCAACCAAATTCAGGTTCGTCCATAGATAATGATCAAATTATTCAATTACTAACCACTTTGGTGCAGGGGCAGCAAAATCAAATCACAGAAATGCACAATTACGCCAAAGAGGTGCAAAATCAAGCCAAGAAATTGGGCGAACTAAAGAATCAAATGGGAGAGATCGCAGAATTCATGGGGCAAATTCAAGAACAAAGTGGCATGGAGGTTGGAGATGAGCCCATAATGTCCAAACAAAGTCAAAACATGGATGAACAATGGCTGCTTGAGGAAGAGGAAGATGACAAGACCACGGCAAGTTGGGAACCACCTTTGCCGCAGCTCCCCAAGGATCCCACACCACCCACTTTAGGTAAGGTAGTTCCATATTCAATACTTTCTGACCCCGTTACACCGAATGTGCCTATTCCTTGCAGATTCATGCAAACCAATGAAGAAAAGGGTGAGAAAGGCATCTTCGAAACCTTTTCAGAGATTCAAGAGAAAGAGGTGGCTGGGGATTGTCTTAAATTCGTCAAAGAGGATGTACTTGAGACAACAATTCCAGAAGAAGTTAGATTCTATGACACGGGACAAGTCACAACCCTCATAATAAATCTGGCCAAATGAAATAGCCCTTCAATTTCTCCATGGTGCAGCAAGGATGTGCTTCCTAAAACTTTCGAAGTTGTGTTTGTTCTTGAGTTCTTGTTGGATCACACAGGTAAGCCACCTCCCCGAATTTCAAATTCGTTTAATACTAACATGTTATTAATGCTTCAGGCACCTACTCTTGAATTTAAACCGTTACCGGATCATTTCAACTACCATCTTCCATTCAAAGATAAAAGAGAGGTATCGTCCGGCTGAACGACGTTAAAGAAAGCGCTTCTTGGGAGGCAACCCATGCAATCAACAAAGGAAGACCGAGAAAGCACTCCATTTCCAGATTTGCGTCCCTAAACCCTTCTCTTTGTTGTTTATATTCTGCCATGCTTATTGTGTTTTGTTTGTTGTTTGTTTGTTTGCTTTTGTGTGAGTTTATGTTTGAAACATTGAGGACAATGTTTGATTTAAGTGTGGGGGGGGGGGTAAACAAGGGTAAACAAGCTGTTTTTGCATGATTTTCGTGGGTTTTATTCACCTCTCACTTACAATGTTGTTTCTCACTGTTTTTATGTGTTTTTAGTGTGTTTTGACATAAAAATCCGAAAATTTGATAAAAAAATTGAAAACATTGTTTTGAAAAAGCCAAAAAGAGTTGTTTTTGTGTGTGTGTTTGTGTCTTAGGGTACCTTCCAACACAATGATGAGGATTTGGTTTTTAATTGCATGGCTGTTAAGGAAAGTTGTAAACATGGATGGAAGTTTGATATACCTTTGGTTTATGCTTGGTTGTCGTTGTTGTTTATGAATTCACATTTGATTACAAAAGAAAAAATCAGTTTTTGTAACATGCTTGAAGGAAGGAACCCAAATTAACGCTTCAACCCTGTGAGACTTAAGCCTAAACGTTCTTTGGAGAGTTATTAATCTGTGATTTCTTGTTTTCTAAAGTCGTTGCATGATCTCATTATTCTTTGCTTGGTTACTACTTAAAGGCGTTTCATCATTTAGTTCCAAATACTAGAACTCATATCCGTTTCATTTAGGTTTAACCCCGTTGAGCCTTGTCTAGCCTATTTTCTTTGTTAACCCACATCATCCACACCTAGCCTAGAATAGGACCATCCATACCCTTGTTCTTGAAGCATGGTGGAGCATAACTTAGAAGGAATTCCTTTTGAGTAATATTATGCAGAAAACAAGTGTGGGGGAAGGGATTTTTGTGTGTTTGTGTGCCAAAAGAAAAAAGAAAAATAAGTGGAAAAAGAAAAGAAAAAAGAAAAGTTGTGAAAAGAATGAAAAAGAGTGAAAAATTTGTGAAAAAAAGAGCTCTAAAGTGTTGTTTGTTGAAGAAAGGGTTCAAAAAGATGAATTAGGCCTTAAGTGTTGCATGAATCTTCCCTTGAGTTTAAAAGTTGATTTCTGCATTCTAAAAAGAATTCTAAGTGTCAATTTCATTACTTTGCTTGCTATTGCTTAAAGAACGTTTGTTTATCCTTACCTTTCTTTGTTAACCAATACCTTAGCCCCGTTACAACCCTTAACTTCGATCTTGGGTGTTGTGTGTTTCAATTTGTGGAGTTTGGAATTGGTATGAGCATATGGTGTCTCTGGTTCTCGCGTCTAAGTAGTAGCATTCCATTCATGAGATCATATCTAAACATGTTTAATAACTCCAGAAAATGCTTTCTTTGCTATAAACATATGTGAGTGTTCGTCTACATGTTTACATCAATCTTCTCACATATAACTAGTGTAGGGTGTGTAGTCAGAAATTCTGTGTGAAAAAAAAAGAGAGTATCTTGAAAGGAATTGGGTAAATTCTCTAAGGCATGTTACTACATTCAAATCATTGTTTTAATTGATTAAATGCGAGCTAGTAAATGGCAACTGTGATTAAGTATGTGCTCGAGCGTAAGGATGACTAAAATCTATGTGAGTGATGATCTTTGGCATGTTATGTGCGTTGGAAATCCCTGAGGCAAACGTTGGAAGGTTTAGATTGTGTTTTGTTTACGTTGTTTTATTTTGTTTGTTTCGTTTTGCTCGAGGACTAGCAAAAGCTAAGTGTGGGGGAATTTGATAGAAGCATATTTATGCGACTTAGTTAGCTTGTTTTCGTGCATTTATGTTAATTGTTATTAGTTATTTTAGTAGTTTAAGCTATTTTCGTGTGTTTGTAGGTCCAAAGGGTTAAAGTAGCAAGAAAGTGCATGATGGAGCCTTTTGGAGCAGTTTTGGGCATGTTTTGGATAGCTTATGCTTGGAGCAATGTAGATGGACGAAATTGAAGACCAAAGCATGCTAGGAATCAGCCAAAGAGAGAAGGAAAAATTAATTCAAGTCAAGGAAGGAAAAGGAATCCAAGAAGAAGAAGGATTGACCAAGTCAAAGTTTCCTAATCCTAATCTACAAGGGTTTCAGCCACAAGAAGGGTTCCTAAACACTTTAGGACACCTAAATCCTAGTTCTAGAAGGTTGCTGCACTCTCTCCTTTAATTCCCCTTCCTTGCCGCACATGGGATCCTCCTTCCCACTTCATTTAGGACATGTAGCACCCAAATCTGCAAGGAATCCTTCCTTGCTGTGTAAGGAGGTTGATTTCCTTTACTCCCTAGGTCAGCCGCATATTACTTACCCTTTTTCTTTGGATTCTGACTTTTATTTACCTTTCCCCTTAGGTTTTGGAATAAAGACCTTGCCTAAAATCATTCCAAACCGTGCTCTACCTTCCCCTATAAATACAAGGCCCTTGCTGCACCCTAAACACACCATTCCACCACCCATCCATTCACTTACCTATCCATCATTCACTCATCCATACATTCCCACAAACACATTTAGCCACTCTAACCCCTTTGCCGCACCAATCCTCCCATCCTTTCATCCAAACACATCCATACCCATCCTTAGACATTTGTGCCGCAGCAAAGTGGAGAAGAAGCCTTGGACGTTTCAAGTTTGAAGATTGGATCATTCTAGGTGTACTTCGTTCTTACTTTCAATGTTTACTTTATTATTCTCTAATTTTGTTGTGACTATGAGTGGCTAAACCCCTACTTAGCTAGGGGGAAATTCGAAGCCATGAACATGCTTGAGATATGAATTGATTTCTTCCAATTGTGATTTGATGAATTGTGAATGCAATTCAATTAACTGTTTTATTCATAACTTGTTCTTGTATGTTGATTAAGGAGGCCTACTTAGATTTCATGCAGGAATTTGATGCTAGAATATAAGGGAGTTTCACCTAATCGTTATGAACTTACTAATCCCTCCTAATCCCCGGTTCAGAACGATCCCTACTTGCATACTTACTACAATTGACAACAAGAGGGTTTAATTTGTGTGCTTAACTTTTATCACATCATCATCCTTACGCTCGAGCACATACTTAATCACAGTCGTCACTTACTAGCTCGCATTTAATCAATTAAAACAATGATTTGAATGTAGTAACATGCCTTAGAGAATTCACCTAATTCCTTACAAGATACTCTCTTTTTTCACACAGAATTTCTGACTACACACCCTACACTAGTTATATGTGAGAAGATTGATGTAAACATGTAGACGAACACTCACATATGTTTATAGCAAAGAAAGCATTTTCTGGAGTTATTAAGCATGTTTAGATATGATCTCATGAATGGAATGCTACTACTTATACGAGAGAACCAGAGACACCATATGCTCATACCTATTCCAAACTCCACAAATTGAAACACACAACACCCAAGATCGAAGTTAAGGGTTGTAACGGGGCTAAGGTATTGGTTAATAAAGAAAGGTAAGGATAAACAAACGTTCCTTAAGCAATAGCAAGCAAAGTAATGAAATTGACACTTAGAATTCTTTTTTAGAATGCAGAAATCAACTTTTAAACTCAAGGGAAGATTCATGCAACACTTTGGGCCTAATTCAACTTTTTGGACCCTTTCTTCAACAATCAACACTTTAGAACTCTTTTTTCACATATTTTTCACTCTTTTTCATTCTTTTCACAACTTTTCTTTTTCCACGAATTTTTCTTTTCTTTTTGTACTCAAATCACTAAAAATTCCTTCCCCCACACTTGTTTTCTGCAACATGTTACTCAAAAAGAATTCCCTCTAAAGTCATGCTTTACTATGCTTCAAGAACAAGGGTATGGATGGTCCTATTCTAGGCTTGGTGAGGATGATGTGGGTTAACAAAGAAATAGGCTAAAACGGCTCAACGGGGGTAATCCTAAACATATTTGCACGGGGGATGGCTATTTGGCTCTTGGTTTACTATACAACTTCATCTTGTTCGTGTGTTATGCACTCAATACCATGCTTTGAATGAAACGGATATGAGTTCTAGTATTTGGAACTAAATGATGAAACGCCTTCTAAGTAGTAACCAAGCAAAGAATAATGAGATCATGCAACGACTTTAGAAAACAACAAATGCACAGATTTTTAACTCTCCAAAGAACGTTTTAGGCTCAAGTCTCACAGGGTTGTTGATAGGAGCATATTTATGCGACTTAGTTAGCTTGTTTTCTTGCATTTAGTTAGCTAAACTATGTTAATTATAGTGTTTAAAGTTATTTTCGTCCAATTTCAGGTCCTAAGTGTGAAAGTGACAAAAAGAAGGAATTTGGAGCATTCTAGAGCATTTTTGGGCCAAGATTGGATAGTGCAAACATGGAGGCTTAAGGATGGACGAATTTGAAGAAAGGAATGCTTGGAATCAGCCAAGAAAGGTGGAGAATTAAAATCAAGTTCAGAAAGATAAGATAGAAGCAAGAAATAAGGAACATTATCTCTAACCTTATCACCTTATCCTATCTTATCCTTGCCTTATCTTATCGTTCCATACTTTTAGCCAAATAAGGGGGTTAATATCTGATTCTTATCTCCTAAAATTAGGGATTCTAGAAGCCTAAAAACGTGCTAAAACCTGAATTAAAACATGTGCTTCACATTCCCTATATTTCTGGCGCCTAGACCATGTTCTAGAAGTCCTCAGCCTTGCCGCACCCTTATCCTCTGATTCCTTGAGATTTCCTACTCCTAAACTACCTTGGAAACCCTCCCAGCCGTGCCTTAATGTTCTCCTATAAATACATATGCTTGCCACACTCATTCAACACCATTCACAGCCCCAAATTCACTCCTACATATTCCTGCCGCAAGTCCCTTAACTTTCAGCCTTCCATCCATCTTCCACACCCCTTGCCGCATCCACCACCTATCCACACCACCTTCATACATCCATACACACCACCAGCCACTTGTGCCGCAGCCTAGCAAGGAGGAAGGAGAGGAGAAACAGCCTTGGAGTGTGCTTGCACCCAATCTGATTTCTGGGCGTTCTAGGTGTATTCTACCTTATGCTTTCGATGTTTAATTTAATTTCTCTTGTTCTTGCTGTAATTATGAGAGGCTAAACTCGTTTTTAGCTAGAGGCTACTTTGAAACCATGATTTTATTTGTGTTACGAGTTAATAAGTTTCAGTTACAGATTCTTGAGTTATGAATGCAATTGGCTTAACTGTTTGAATTAGAACTTATTTGTGTTTGTTGATTGAGGGTGCACACTTAATTTGCATGCATAAATCTGATGCTAGGATATAAGTGAGTTTCACATAATCGTTACAAACTTATGTTCACAAGTAGTAAAGGTTGCTGGATCAATCGTGTTAAGTTCAATTCTTGGTGTGAGTAACATGATGTCATAGTTATGAATGCCTCGTCAATGCTTATGATTCTCAATGCACTTAATGATCTCTGATTGTGTCTCTATTATGATGTCATGTAGGGAAATTGATGAGAATAATTTGGTTGTAGATGCGTTGTGATAGGAGCATATTTATGCGACTTAGTTAGCTTGTTTTCTTGCATTTAGTTAGCTAAACTAAGTTAATTATAGTGTTTAAAGTTATTTTCGTTCAATTTCAGGTCCTAAGTGTCAAAGTGACAAAAAGAAGCAATTTGGAGCATTCTAGAGCATTTTTGGGCCAAGATTGGATAGTGCAAACATGGAAGGCTTGGAATCAGCCAAGAAAGATGAAGAATTAAATTCAAGTTCAGAAAGATAAGATAAAAGCAAGAAAAAAGGGAACATTATCTCTAACTTTATCACCTTATCTTATCTTATCCTTGCCTTATCTTATCTTTCCATACTTTTAGCCAAATAAGGGGGTTAATATCTGATCTTATCACCTAAAATTAGGGATTCTAGAAGCCTAAAAACCTGCTGAAACCTAAAATTAAACATGTGCTTCACATTCCCTAAAAACATGGCGCCTAGGCCATGTTTCTAGAAGCCTTTCATTCCAGCCGCACCCTTATCCCTTGTTCTTTGGAATTTCTGATTTTTGGAGGGGTTTGGAGTCCAAAACCTATGCAAATTATGTCCCAGCCGTGCCTTATTGTTCCCCTATAAATACATATGCTTGCAGCACTCATAAAACACCATTCACAGCCCCAAATTCACTCATACATATTCCTGCCGCAAATCCCTTAACTTTCAGCCTTCCATACACCTTCTACACCCTTTGCCGCATCCACCATCCATCCCTACCACCTTCACATATCCATACATAACCCCAGCCACCTGTGCCGCAGCAAAGTGGAGGAAAAGAAGAGCTTGGCGTTCCAAGGTTGCAGATTGAAGACATCTAGGTGTAATTCAATCTTGTTTTTAATGTCTACTTTCTTATTCTCTTATTTTGTTATAGTTATGAGTGGCTAAAACCCTAATTAGCTAGGGGGAAGTTTGAAGCCATGAACATGCTTGAGATATGAATTAATTCCTGCCAATTGCAATTTAATAAGTTGTGAATGCAATTCTATTAACTGTTTTATTCATAACTTGTTCTTGTTTGTTAATTAAGGATGCATACTTAGTTTTCATGCATGAACTTGATGCTAGAATATAAATAAGTTTCACCTAATCCTTACAAGTTTATATTCATGAGTAGTGAAGGTTGCTGTCACAATCGCGTTAATTGAATTCTTGACAAACGTATCATGCATTCATAGTTACGAATGTCTCGTCAACACTTATGATTTTCATTGAACGTAATGATCTTTAATTGTGTCTCTATTATGCAGTCATGTAGGGAACTTGTGGAGAATGATTTGAGTTGTTGCATGCATTTCATCCAATTCAATGAGTAAAGGAAAATCTGAGGGTTAATTAGTGCAATTCACGGTTAATCTAGGGTGTTGAGCTTCATGATCTATTGAAAAGCAATTGGAAATTGATTCATGTACAAGTGTGTCATGTGTGGAGAATGGACCTCTAGCTAATCCATCAACCATCAAGGTTTTCAAATTCGTTTTACAAATCTGCCCAGTTTTACAATTTGTTTTGTTTTGTTTTAAATTCGTCCAAACCAAAACCCCCCCTTTTACTTTCTTGTTCCCAAGTGTTTAAATCTGTTTTGTGTCTGTTTTTAAGTACTTTGAGTCAAGCCAAAACCCTATTTTCGTCCAAAGTAGTGTTTAGAGTCAGAAACTGCCCAATTTGTGTTTTTAAGGCAGTTTTGAGTGTTTTCAACCCATTCTGAGTCTTTTAAGTTTATTTTGAGGTCTTTGAGTCTATTCAAACGTTTTTAACTTTGTTTTTATGTTTTTGAGTCAGTTTAGAGGTTATTAGCAAGCCCTCCTAATCCCCGGTCCAGAACGATCCCTACTTACATACTTACTACAATTGATAAAAAGAGGGTTTAATTTGTGTGCTTAACTAATATTCACATCAAATTTTGGCACCGTTGCCGGGGATTAGCAACATTGCTAATTCCTTTTGTTTATTTTCGTTTGTTTTAAGTCTATTTGCTGATTCTTGTTATTTTCTTTGTTTTTCAGGTACTAGTTTATGACTCGAAGTTCCCAAACTATTAGTAAGAACATCTTGGACTTTGACGACGATTTTGAGCGAACTTTGAGAAGGAAAAGAAAGACCCCAGAACCTGATCTATCTAGTTCAAGTTCTGAGGTTGAAGTTGAGGAACAAGAAGAGGCCGAATCTGAGGAGATAGAGGAGGCCGAGTTTGAGGAAGTTATGGCTGCAGATAATCGAACTATTAAGGAACTTTCGGCCTCGGGATTGGATAATGCAGTACCTCTATGCATTCAATATCCTAGGGCAGCCCCAAATAAGACCGCCGAGTTCGAATTGAAGTCAAGCTTGTTGCATCACATTCCCAAATACCATGGGCTGTCCATGGAGGATCCAAACAAACATCTCAAGGAGTTTGAAGTGGTTTGCTCGAGCATGACACCCATTAACGTTGATGGGAATATTTTGATGATGAAAGCCTTTCCATTCTCATTGTTGGAGAAGGCTAAAGATTGGTTGTACGAATTGGCGCCCGGAACTGTCACACCTTGGGAGAGCATGAAACGAGCGTTTTTGGAGAAATTTTTCCCAACTTCAAGAGTCATTCTCTTGAGGAAACAGATTAGTGGCATCGAACAAAAGGAAGGTGAGTCGTTTCCCTCTTATTATGAACGTTTTAAAACTCTTGTAGCTTCATGTCCACAGCATCAAATGAAGGAGGAGCTGCTCATTCAATATTTCTACGAAGGACTCCTTCCAATTGAACGCCAAATGCTAGATGCCTCAGCGGGTGGTGCGTTGGTTGACAAGACTCCGGTGGCTGCCAAGACTTTAATTGCAAACCGAGCCCTCAACGCACAACAATATGAAGGCCATGGACAGAGAGAAGCCCCACGGCAGCAACATGTCAATGAGGTAAGTGCAATTTCTGATATTCAATCACAATTGGCTAATCTCACCCTCCTTGTGTCTCAGGTTGTCGAAGGACCAAAAACACCACCACCTACAATCTGTGGCGTGTGCACCCTACAAGGGCATACCTCTGAAATTTGCCCTCAATTGATTGAGAATGGAGGATGGGAAAGTGCCAATGCCGTTGGTTTCCAAGGCCAAAATCAGACCCGATATGATCCTTATTCGAACACATACAACCCCGGATGGAGAGATCACCCTAATATGAAGTGGAGAGAGCCCCAACAACCTGTGCAACAAGGGGGATTTCGGCAAAACCCCCCTGGGTTTCCACGGCCATATCAACAAAATCAGCCACTCCCGGCCTCATCTAACTCAGGTACGTCAATGGGAAGTGATCAAGCTATTCAGTTACTAACCTCTATTTCGCAGGGGTTAGAAAAGCAAGACAATCGGATAGCAAACAATGAGAAGGAGATGATGGACATGAAGAAACAAATTGGGCAGATTTCAGAATTCCTAGGGCAGTTTCGAGAACAAGGCAAACTTCCTAGTTCAACCACTGTGAATCCGAAGGGAGGATTTGAATCTGCCAAAGCCATTACTCTAAGAAGTGGCAAAGAAGTTGGGAACCATCCCAAGGCATCCAAATCTGCCCAAAAAGAGGACGAGAAATTGTTGCAAGAAGAGGCAGAGAATGAGGAAGCCACGGCAAGGAAAGATGCACCCTTGCCGCAGCCTTCAAAAGGACCTACACCTTCCCAAACGTCCAACATAGGTAAGTTGGGTTCAAATTCGATTAATTCTAACCCTATTCCACCCAATGCACCCTTTCCTCGCAGATTTATGCAATCAAAGAAGGAGGAAGCCGAAAAAGACATTCTAGAAACATTTAGGAAGGTGCAAGTCAATATTCCACTCTTGGATGCAATCAAACAAGTTCCAAAATATGCCAAATTCTTGAAGGAACTTTGCACAACAAGGAGAAGATTTTCGAACAAGGAGGTGGTCCGGGTAAGTGAAAATGTTTCAGCGGTTTTACAACGCAAACTACCTCCCAAATGCAAAGATCCAGGTAGTTTTACTATCCCTTGTGTGATTGGAAATACTAAGTTTGAACATGCCATGTTAGACTTAGGTGCATCCATAAACGTCATGCCATATTCAATTTATGCATCAATGAACCTAGGTGAGCTTAAAAATGATGGGGTTATTATTCAATTGGCCGATCGTTCTAACGCTTATCCAAAAGGAGTTTTGGAAGATGTTTTGGTGCAGGTTAATCATCTCATCTTCCCGGCTGATTTCTATGTGCTAGAGATGGAAGATTCGGCCCATTCCACCCCATTGCCGATTCTACTTAGAAGGCCGTTCATGAAAACAGCCCGTACAAAGATTGATGTGTTCACAAGGACCTTGACAATGGAATTTGATGGGGATGTTATTGATTTTAAAATTTCTGAAGCTATGAAATATCCTAATGATGATCATTCTTGTTTTGCAATTGATATTATTGATTCAATGGCGCAGGAGCATTTGGACCAATTGCATAACGATGCGCTTGAAACGGTCCTTACAAAAGGAATTGGATGCAAGAACCAAGGGGCAGGACCAAGCATAACTCACGGCAACCATGAAGAACACCATGCCGTGCCCCCTAGTGATGATGTAGTTGAAATGGTGGCTGCCCTCGAGTCATTGCCTAAACAATATGGTAAGTCTCCACTCCCACTTTCAGATTCGATTTCGACTAATAAGTTACTTCCTTCAGTGATACAGCCACCTTCCCTTGAACTCAAACCATTACCATGTCACTTGAAGTATGTTTTCTTGGGAGAACATGAGACATTGCCGGTCATTATCTCATCCTCACTCACGGCACAAGAAGAGGGCAGATTGGTGCGTGTTTTGAGAGAGTACAAAACGGCCATTGGATGGACCTTGGCCGACATCAAAGGAATCAGCCCCACCACTTGCATGCATCGAATACTTTTGGAGGAGGGGGCTAAACCATCTAGAGAGGCTCAACGCCGACTCAACCCTCCGATGATGGAAGTAGTCAAGAAGGAGATAATCAAGTTACTAGATTGTGGAGTGATTTACCCTATTTCTGATAGCCGTTGGGTCTCACCGGTCCAAGTAGTTCCAAAGAAGTCCGGAGTAACCGTGGTGAAGAATGAAGAGAATGAGCTTGTGCCCACCCGTATCCAAACCGGATGGAGAGTTTGCATTGACTATAGGAAGCTCAACGCCACCACAAGAAAGGATCACTTCCCACTGCCCTTCATTGATCAAATGCTTGAAAGGTTAGCCGGTCATGCTTTTTATTGTTTTCTTGATGGATATTCAGGTTACAATCAGATTGTGATAGCCCCAGATGACCAAGAAAAGACCACTTTCACGTGCCCCTTTGGTACCTTCGCCTATCGTCGCATGCCATTCGGTTTATGCAATGCACCTGCCACATTTCAAAGGTGTATGATGAGTATCTTTTCCGATTTTGTAGAGAAGATCATTGAGGTATTTATGGATGATTTTAGTGTTTTTGGTGATTCGTTTGATGATTGCTTGGATAATCTCACATTGATCTTGAAACGATGCATTGAAACTAATCTTGTGTTAAATTGGGAAAAGTGTCATTTTATGGTAAAACAAGGCATAGTTCTAGGGCATATCATATCTGAAAAAGGAATTGAGGTAGATAAGTCAAAAATAGATCTTGTACGCTACTTACCCTCTCCCACTTCGGTGAGAGAGGTTCGTTCTTTTCTTGGCCACGCAGGATTCTATAGGCGATTTATCAAGGACTTCTCCAAAATTGCACAGCCCCTATGCCGTTTGCTCCAAAAGGAGGTGACTTTTGAGTTCAACGAGGAGTGTGAGAAGGCCTTCAAAACCCTCAAAGAAGCACTCACTTCGGCCCCCATCATCACTCCACCAGATTGGAGCCTTCCCTTTGAGTTAATGTGTGATGCATCCGATTATGCAATTGGAGCTGTTTTAGGCCAAAGGAAGAACAAGCAGCCCCATGTCATCTATTATGCCTCTCGAACCTTAAACGATGCTCAATTGAACTACTCTACCACGGAAAAAGAACTTCTTGCCGTTGTCTTTGCTTTAGATAAATTTCGTTCCTATTTAATTGGCACTAAAGTAATTGTATTCTCTGACCATGCAGCTTTGAAGTATCTTCTCACCAAGAAAGAGGCAAAACCAAGGCTAATTCGTTGGATGCTCCTACTCCAAGAGTTCGACATTGAGATTAGGGACAAGAAAGGGAGTGAAAACGTGGTGGTTGACCATCTCAGCCGTTTAGTACACAATGAAGACCCTCTCCCCATTCCAGAAACATTCCCCGATGAGCAATTGATGTCCATAGAGGTAAGTGAACCTTGGTATGCTGATTTGGTTAATTATTTGGTCACAAAACATGTTCCCAGCACCCTAGACAAATATAAACGTGATAAGCTTAAAAAGGATGCTAGATTTTATGTTTGGGACGATCCATACTTATGGAAATATTGCTCGGATCAAATTGTGCGAAGATGTGTGCATAACTCTGAGTTTCATTCCATTCTTGCTTTCTGCCATTCTTATGCATGTGGGGGTCATTTTGGCACCCAAAGAACAGCACTCAAGGTATTAGAATGTGGTTTTTATTGGCCTACATTGTTTAAAGATGCTCGAATGTTTTGCATAACGTGTGATAGATGTCAAAGAACAAGTGGTATCGGTGCAAGGGACCAAATGCCGCAAACACCCATATTCAATGTTGAAATTTTTGATGTTTGGGGTATTGATTTCATGGGTCCTTTCCCTTCTTCGTATGGTTTCATGTATATTTTGCTTGCAGTTGATTATGTTTCGAAATGGGTGGAAGCAAAAGCCACCCGTACTAATGATTCTCGAGTGGTTGCAGATTTCATTAAAACTAACATTTTCTCGAGATTTGGGATGCCTAGAGTGTTTATAAGTGATGGAGGCTCCCATTTTTGCAACCGGACCATTGAGGCGCTGTTTAAGAAGTATAACGTCAAGCATAAGGTTGCAACACCTTATCACCCTCAAACAAGTGGTCAAGCCGAGATTTCGAATAGGGAAATCAAGCAGATTTTGGAGAAGACAGTTGGGCCAACCCGGAAGGATTGGAGCTTGCGCTTAGACGATGCACTGTGGGCATATCGTACGGCCTACAAAACACCCCTAGGGATGTCCCCATTTCGACTCATTTATGGTAAGCCGTGTCACCTACCTGTGGAACTCGAGCACAAGGCGCATTGGGCCGTGAAATCATTCAATTTGGACATGGATGCCGCTGGAATACATAGGAAACTCCAATTGAATGAACTTGAGGAGATACGGAATGAAGCATATGAGAATTCCCGAATCTACAAGGAGAAAACAAAGGCGTTTCACGACAAGATGATTCGGGGCAAAACATTCGAAATTGGGCAGAAAGTGTTGCTATTCAACTCCCGTTTACGTTTATTTCCGGGTAAGTTACGTTCTAAGTGGATTGGACCTTTTGTTGTTACTAATGTCTTTCCTTATGGTGCAGTCCAAGTCCAAAGCTTGAAAACCGGCCATGAATTCAAGGTGAATGGGCATCGTTTGAAGCCCTATTACGACCTGTTTGAGGAGCATGTGGTGGAGGACATACCCCTCCATGCCGTGGGCACCTTGGAGGACTAAAACCGAGGAATCGTCCGGCTGCAAGACGTTAAAGCAAGCGCTTCGTGGGAGGCAACCCATGCAATCAACAAAGGAAGACCAAGAAAAAGCACTCCATAACCAGGTGTTTATGTTCCTAAACTCTTCTCTTTGTTGTTTTTCTTCTACCATGCTTATTATGTTTTGTTGCTTGCTGTGTGTTTTGTGTGAGTCTATGCTTGAAACATTGAGGACAATGTTTGGTTTAAGTGTGGGGGGGTAAACAAGTGTTTTTATGCAAAATTCGTGGGTTTTTATCACCTATCACTTCCAATGTTGTTTTTCACTATTTTCAAGTGTTTTCAGTGTGTTTTGAAGCATTTTAGTGTGTTTTGACATAAAAATCCGAAAATCTCATAAAAATTTGAAAAATTGTTTTGAAAAACCCAAAAAGAGTTGTTTTTGTGTGTTTGTTTGTGTCTTAGGGTACCTTCCAACACAATGATGAGGATTTGGTTTTTAATTGCATGACTATAAAAGAGAGTTGTAAACATGGATGGAAGCCTGATTTACTCTTGGGTTTATGCTTGATTGTGGTTATAATTCATGAATTCATGTCTAATCAAAAAGGAAAAAATCAGTTTTTGTAACATGCTTGAAGGAAGAAACTCAAACTAACGCTACAACCCTGAGAGACTTGAGCTTAAAACGTTATTTGGAGAGTTAATAATCTGTGCATTTATTGTTTTCTAAAGTCGTTGCATGATCTCATTATTCTTTGCTTGGTTATTACTTAGAAGGCGTTTCATCATATAGTTCCAAATACTAGAACTCATATCCGTTTCATTCAAAGCATAAAATTGAATTGCATAACACATAAACAAGACGAAGTTGTGTAGTGAACTAGAGCCAAAAAGCCTTACCCTTGTGCATTATGTTTTGTAGGATTAACCCCGTTGAGCCTCGTGTAGCCTGTGTTCTTTGTTAACCCACATCATCCTTACCTAGCCTAGAATAGGACCATCCTTAACCTTGTTCTTAAGGCGTAGTAAAGCATGACCTAGAGTGAATTCCCGAGATTCGTTACTAGGCAGCAAACAAGTGTGGGGGAAGGGTCTCAACGTATGTTTATGTGTGCCTACCAAACAAAGAGGGCACGGGTTAGAAAAATGAGAAAAAGAAGAAAATTCGTGAGAAAAAGAAAAGAAAAAAAAAAGTATGTGAAAAAGTGTGAAAAGTGTTCAAAATAAGTGAGAATGAGCTCACAAGTGTTGATGGTTGAAGAAAGGGTCCAAAAAGTTGTAGTCGACCCTAAATATGTATGATTCTTCCCCTAGTATGTCAAAGTTTGTGGCTGCATTCAAAAGGGAGTTCTAAGTGTCATATTCATTACTTTGCTTGCTATTGCTTTAAGAACGTTTGTTTTCCTTACCTTTCTTTGTTAGCCAATCACCCTAGCCCCGTTACAACCCTTAACTTCAATCTTGGGTGTTGTGTGGTCAATAATGTGGAGTTTGGGATTGGTATGAGCATATGGTGTCCCTGGTTCTCGCATCTAAGTAGTAGCATTCCATTCATGAGATCATATCTATACATGCTTAATAACTTCAGAAATTGCTTTCTTTGCTATAAGCATATGTGAGTGTTCGTTTTCATATTTACATCAATCTTCTCACATATGCCTAGTGTAGGGTGTGTAGTTAGAAAATCTGAGTGAAAATAAGAGTGTAAACCGTAAGGAATTGAGTGAATTCTCTAAGGCATGTTACTATGTTCAAAACATTGTTTTAAATGGTTAAATGCGAGCTAATGAATGGTGACTGTGATTAAGTATGTGCTCGAGGGTGGAGATGACTAAAATCTATGATTGTGATGATCTTTAATATGTCATGTGCGTTGGAATTCCCTGAGACAAACGTTGGAAGGTTTAGTTTGTGTTTTGTTTGTTTCGTTTTGCTCAAGGACTAGCAAAAGCTAAGTGTGGGGGAATTTGATAGGAGCATATTTATGTGACTTAGTTAGCTTGTTTTCTTGCATTTAGTTAGCTAAACTAAGTTAATTATAGTGTTTAAAGTTATTTTCGTTCAATTTCAGGTCCTAAGTGTCAAAGTGACAAAAAGAAGCAATTTGGAGCATTCTAGAGCATTTTTGGGCCAAGATTGGATAGTGCAAACATGGAAGGCTTGGAATCAGCCAAGAAAGATGAAGAATTAAATTCAAGTTCAGAAAGATAAGATAAAAGCAAGAAAAAAGGGAACATTATCTCTAACTTTATCACCTTATCTTATCTTATCCTTGCCTTATCTTATCTTTCCATACTTTTAGCCAAATAAGGGGGTTAATATCTGATTCTTATCTCCTAAAATTAGGGATTCTAGAAGCCTAAAAACCTGCTGAAACCTAAAATTAAACATGTGCTTCACATTCCCTAAAAACATGGCGCCTAGGCCATGTTTCTAGAAGCCTTTCATTCCAGCCGCACCCTTATCCCTTGTTCTTTGGAATTTCTGATTTCTGGAGGGGTTTGGAGTCCAAAACCTATGCAAATTATGTCCCAGCCGTGCCTTATTGTTCCCCTATAAATACATATGCTTGCAGCACTCATAAAACACCATTCACAGCCCCAAATTCACTCATACATATTCCTGCCGCAAATCCCTTAACTTTCAGCCTTCCATACACCTGCTACACCCTTTGCCGCATCCACCATCCATCCCTACCACCTTCACATATCCATACATAACCCCAGCCACCTGTGCCGCAGCAAAGTGGAGGAAAAGAAGAGCTTGGCGTTCCAAGGTTGCAGATTGAAGACATCTAGGTGTAATTCAATCTTGTTTTTAATGTCTACTTTCTTATTCTCTGATTTTGTTATAGTTATGAGTGGCTAAAACCCTAATTAGCTAGGGGGAAGTTTGAAGCCATGAACATGCTTGAGATATGAATTAATTCCTGCCAATTGCAATTTAATAAGTTGTGAATGCAATTCTATTAACTGTTTTATTCATAACTTGTTCTTGTTTGTTAATTAAGGATGCATACTTAGTTTTCATGCATGAACTTGATGCTAGAATATAAATAAGTTTCACCTAATCGTTACAAGTTTATATTCATGAGTAGTGAAGGTTGCTGTCACAATCGCGTTAATTGAATTCTTGACAAACGTATCATGCATTCATAGTTACGAATGTCTCGTCAACACTTATGATTTTCATTGAACGTAATGATCTTTAATTGTGTCTCTATTATGCAGTCATGTAGGGAACTTGTGGAGAATGATTTGAGTTGTTGCATGCATTTCATCCAATTCAATGAGTAAAGGAAAATCTGAGGGTTAATTAGTGCAATTCACGGTTAATCTGGGGTGTTGAGCTTCATGATCTATTGAAAAGCAATTGGAAATTGATTCATGTACAAGTGTGTCATGTGTGGAGAATGGACCTCTAGCTAATCCATCAACCATCAAGGTTTTCAAATTCGTTTTACAAATCTGCCCAGTTTTACAATTTGTTTTGTTTTGTTTTAAATTCGTCCAAACCAAAACTCCCCCTTTTACTTTCTTGTTCCCAAGTGTTTAAATCTGTTTTGTGTCTGTTTTTAAGTACTTTGAGTCAAGCCAAAACCCTATTTTCGTCCAAAGTAGTGTTTAGAGTCAGAAACTGCCCAATTTGTGTTTTTAAGGCAGTTTTGAGTGTTTTCAACCCATTCTGAGTCTTTTAAGTTTATTTTGAGGTCTTTGAGTCTATTCAAACGTTTTTAACTTTGTTTTTATGTTTTTGAGTCAGTTTAGAGGTTATTAGCAAGCCCTCCTAATCCCCGGTCCAGAACGATCCCTACTTACATACTTACTACAATTGATAAAAAGAGGGTTTAATTTGTGTGCTTAACTAATATTCACATCACGTTGTCCGTCCAGTTCAATGAAATTAGGAGAATCTGAGGGTTAATTAGTGATTGACACGGTTAATTTGGGGCATTGTCATTCTTAATTCAATGAAAACGTAACTGGAAGTTGATTCATATGCATATAATTCATGTGTGGATAAGGAAACCTCTAGCTAAGTCACCATCCATCCTAAAAACCCTAATTCGTGCAAATCTGTCTAGTTTAGTATTTCTGTTTGTTTTAGCTTAAAATCAATCTAAAACCAATCCCCCTTCATTTGTTTGAGTCTAATTAGTTATAATCTGCCTTAGTTTATGTTTTTGTGTGTTTTGAGTCAAGTTTAATTAAATTTCGTCCAAGGTTGTGTCTAGAGTCTAGAATCTATCCAATTGGTGTTTTTAAGCAGTTTTGAGTGTTTTTAACTTGTTTTGAGTCTTATGAACCTATTTAGAGTCCCTTGAGTTTACTTGAACGTTTTTATGTTGTTTTTGTCTATTTGAGTCAGTTTGTGTTAGATTAGCAAGCCCTCCTAATCCCCGGCCTAGAACGATCCCTACTTGCATTAAATACTACAATCGATAAAAAGAGGGTTAATTTGTGTGCTAAGTAATATTCACATCAGTTGTAGCGTTAATTTGAGTTCCTTCCTTCAAGCATGTTACAAAAACTGATTTTTTTTTCTTTTTGTAATCAAATGTGAATTCATAAACAACAACGACAACCAAACATAAACCAAAGGTATATCAAACTTCCATCCATGTTTGCAACTTTCCTTAACAGTCATGCAATTAAAAACCAAATCCTCATCATTGGGTTGGAAGGTACCCTAAGACACAAACAAACACACAAAAACAAATCTTTTTGGCTTTTTCAAAACAATTTTTCAAATTTTTATGAAATTTTCGGATTTTTATGTCAAAACACACTAAAATGCTTCAAAACACACTAAAAACACATAAAAACAGTGCAAAACAACATTGCAAGTGATAGGTGAATAAAACCCACGAAATTCATGCAAAAACAGCTTGTTTACCCCCCCACACTTAAATCAAACATTGTCCTCAATGTTTCAAACATAAATACACACAAAAGAAAACAAACAAGCAGCAACAAAAACATGAATTGTAAAGTAAAATCAGCAAAGAGTAGAGTTTAGGAACATAAACACCTGGTTATAATGCGGGATCGTCCAAAAGCTCTTTATTGAATGCATGGGTTGCCTCCCAAGAAGCGCTTACTTTAACGTCTTCCAGCCGGACGATAGCTCTCCTTTATCTTTGAATGGGAGATGGTAGTTGAAATGATCCGGTAACGGTTTAAATTCAAGAGTAGGTGCCTGAATCATCAACAACATGTTAGTATAAAACGAAATTGAAATTCGGGGAGGTGGCTTACCTGTGTGATCCAACAAGAATTCAAGAACAAACACAACTTCGAAAGTTTTAGGAAGCACATCCTTGCTGCACCATGGAGAAATTGAGGGACTGTTGCATTTGGCCAGATTTATTGTGAGGGTTGTGACTTGTCCCGTGTCATAGAATCTAACTTCTTCGGGAATTGTTGCCTCAAGTACATCTTCTTTGACGAATTCTAGACATTCCTCATCCACTTCTTTCTCTTGAATGTTTGGAAAGGTTTCGAAGATGCCTTCCTCACCCTCTTCTTCTTTGGATTGTATGAACCTGCAAGGAATAGGGACATTTGGTGGAATAGGGTCAGAAAGTATTGAATATGGAACTACCTTACCTGAATTGGATGGTGTAGGGTCCTTGGGGTGGTGGAGCAAGGGTAGGCTGCGGTAAAGGTGGTTCCCAACTTGCCGTGGTCTTGTCATCTTCCTCTTCCTCAAGCAGCCACTGTTCATCCATATTTTGGCTTGATTCGGACATCTTGGGTTCATCTCCAACCTTCATGCCACTTTGTTCTTGAATTTGCCCCATGAATTCGGAGATCTCGCCCATTTGATTCCTTAGTTCGCCCAATTTCTTGGCTTGATTTTGCTGCCCCTGCACCATAGTGGTTAGTAATTGAATAATTTGATCATTATCCATCGACGAACCTGAATTTGTTTGGGCTTCTTGCGGGGGAGGCTGGGGTGGCTGCATAGGCATTGAATAAAACTCCTCATATGGCTGCCAATATCCTTCTTGTTAAGCCTCTTTGGCTTGATTTTGTGTTCCCTGCGCTAAAGAAGTTAATACATCAAAAATTTCATCATAATTGATTGACGAACCTGAGTTTGGTTGGAATTGTTGCGGGGGAGGCATAGGCTCTGAATATGACTCCTCATAAGGCTGCCAATATGCTTCGTGTTGACCTTGTTGAGGTTCCCACCACATAGAATTTGAATGATCAATCCAATCTGAATTGTACGTGTTGGAAAACAAGTCGTTTCTTGATTGATTAGGGCTTTGATAACCCCAGGTATCGACATTCTCCCAACCTCTTTGTGGACGTTCATGGGCTCGATATCCTTGCACACCATATGCAGGGGCACTTTGCATTGTGGTCCTTTCGATGTGCTGTGACAATAGAGAAGTAAGATTCGCTATTTGAGCTTGAATATTAGCAATTGCCATGTCTTACTTCTCTAGTACCTGAAATCAAAGAAAGAAAACTAAATCAAATATCAAAAGTAAAATAAACAAAAGAAAACAGAAACTAAAACCAAAAGACACGAAAAGAAACAAAGGGGAAAAATCGGGGGATTAGCAAAGTTGCTAATCCCCGGCAACGGCGCCAAAATTTTGGAGAGCATGAAACGGGCGTTCTTGGAGAAGTTTTTCCCAACTTCTCGAGTCATTCTTCTACGCAAAAGGATTAGTGGCATTGAGCAAAACCAAGGTGAATCATTCCCAGCGTACTACGAGCGATTCAAGACGCTTGTTGCCTCATGTCCTCAACACCAAATGAAAGAAGAGTTGCTCATTCAATACTTCTATGAAGGACTTCTTCCCCTCGAACGACAGATGTTAGATGCTTCAGCGGGTGGTGCGTTGGTTGACAAAACACCCGTGGCTGCCAAGACCTTGATTGCCAACCGAGCTTTGAACGCTCAACAATATGAGGGAGTTGGGCAGAGAGATCTCCCACGGCAGCAAGTGAATGAGGTAAGTTCCGTTTCTGATTTGCAATCTCAAATAACTAACCTTACTTTTATGTTTTCACAGTTTATGGAAAGATGCAAAACGCAAGGAATTTCCCCAAGTGTGTGTGGCGTGTGCCCCATTCAAGGCCACCAATCTGAGAAGTGTCCTCAATTGATTGAGAATGGTGGATGGGAAAGTGCGAACGCCATTGGGTATCAAGGCCAAAATCAGCCCAAATATGATCCATACGCCAATACGTACAATCCGGGATGGCGTGATCACCCAAACTTCAATTGGAGAGAGCTTCAACAACAAGGAGGATTTCGGCCACCCCCTGGGATATTCCAACAGCCCTACGCCCCAACACAACCTCAACCACCTCCGGCTCAAACCAATTCAGGTACGTCTTTGCACAATGATCAAATTGTTAAATTACTAACCACTGTGGCGCAGGGAGTACAAAATCAAGCCAAAGAGTTTGGCGAATTGAGGAATCAAGTTTATGGAGAGGTGCGCGAAATGAAAAATCAAATAGCGGAATTCATGGGACAGTTTAGAGAACAAGGGAAACTGCTCAGTACAACCATTGTGAATCCAAATGAACGCTTTGAATCTGCCAAAGCCATCACCCAAAGAAGTGGAAAAGAAGTTGGATCTGACCCTCAACCATCCAAATCCAATCAAAAGGAGGACAAAAAGATGAAAGCTGAGGAGGAAGAACAAGGACAAGCCACGGCAAGGATTGTGTCACATCCCGACCCGGGGTCCACCATATCCCAAGCCCGCTCCACCACCGTAGCACGATATTGTCCGCTTTGGGCCCCGACTACGCCCTCACGGTTTTGTTTCTGGGAACTCACACGAGAACTTCCCAGTGGGTCACCCATCATGGGAGTGCTCTCGCGCGCTACTCGCTTAACTTCAGAGTTCCCATGGAACCCGAAGCCAGTGAGCTCCTAAAAGGCCTCGCGCTAGGTAGGGATGGGAATATACATATAAGGATCACTCCCCTGGGCGATGTGGGATCTCACAATCCACCCCCCTTAGGGGCCCGACGTCCTCGTCGGCACACCACAATAGGTGGGTTCGACTCGTAGGTGACCCGCGATTAGCGCAGGATTCACGTGATTGTAGCACTAGAGCGTAGTAAATTACACCCAGTCTTGTCGTATAGACCACCTTGAGTGGGTTCGACATGTGTGCAGGATAGGTTGAGATGATGAGATTGATTATGAGCTATATTTCCAATCGTGCTGATCACACGGTGGAAATGATATTGTCGATGATGAGTTTACTTCATTTGATGTTATGATAAGACATATGCTTGATTCGTTGGTTTAGTTTGGCATATGTTGGATTGGTTGGCATACTCATGAATTGATGGTGTGATATGGCATATGTTTGATTCGTTGGCATAGTTTGGCATGTGCTTGATTCGTTGGTATGGTTTGGCATACATTTGGATTCGATGGCATATTATTGACTTGTTAGCATTTTTATGTTTCGAATCATATTGGCATGATGATTTTCAGATGAGTTGAGTATATGTATATACTATTATTTTTCTGGGAAAGTATACAGGTTTTACGGCGAGGGGTTAGAAAGTTAGTTTTGGAAAGGTTTTTGAAAGATTTGTTTTTGCCCACTCACGCTTTTGTTTTACGCCCCTCCAAGTATTAGCTAGCGTTGTCGGTGGCATCTGAGGCAGCAGCAGTTATTCTGACAGACCTTCACTCATGTAGGACCCTTTGGGGATGTTATGTATAAATACTCTTTATGTTCGACTGCACCTAGACTTTACGCTCTGAATGTGTGTTAACACTCTTGAATTCGGTTTTTGTTTATTCGTATTTCTTACTACTTGAATGCTTCCGCACTGTGCACATGGTTACGTCACCTCACGTGATGGCCAGCATGCCTCGATTTCGGTCGGGGTGTGTCAGATTGAGCCATCCTTGCCGCAGCCACCCACACACTCTAATTCGGCCACCAAAGGTAAGTTGGTTTCAAATTCCGTTACTTCTAACCCCATTCTACCAAATGCACCATTTCCTCGCAGATTCATGCAATCAAAGAACGAAGAGGAAGAACAAGATGATAGGAGCATATTTATGCGACTTAGTTAGCTTGTTCTTGTGCATTTACGTTGTGTTTCCTTAGTTATTTTAGTGTTTAAAGTCATTTTCGTGCAATTTCAGGTTCTAAGGGCAAAGTATGCAAGAAAGTGCATTTTGGAGCATTTTTGGGCATGGAATGGATAGCTTATGAATGGAGCAAGGTGGATGGACGAAATTGAAGATCAAAAGAGCCTAGAAGGATGTTAGAAGTCAGTTTGGAAGCATAAAAGACACAAAATCAGCATCTCCTACAAAAGTGGCGTTTTGTCCCCTTTGTGTTCCCTCCTTGTCTCCTTTGGTGCAACAATTCCCCTTGCCATGTTTCCCTATCCTTAAACCAAGTAAAACACTTCCCTTATCCCTTTAGGATCCCACACCACTTACCTTTCCTTGCCGCACAAGTAAACATCTTTCCCTTTAGTTTAGGACACCTAACCTTTTCCTAAGCCTAGTGCTGCAATTCCCTGACCTTTCCTCTTCCTTGCCGTGCAAGGAAGAGTCCCTATTTCCCATTCCTTGCATTTAAAACACATTCCCTTTTTATTTAAGTCTTTGCCGCACCCCACATTCCCTTTTTCTTCTTAGGATTCTGATTTGTTTACCTTTTCTTGGAGGATTTGGACTTCAATTCTGATTCCAAACTTAATAAAATTTGTAGCCCTTCCTTCCCCTATAAACAAAACCCCTTTCTGACCAATTCAACATCCACCCTTCACCATAACTGACCTATAACCATTCCACCATCCATTCACCACTTCACACAACTATACACACATTCAGCCAAACTTTCACTCTTGCCGCACCTCCCTTACATCTTTGACCCCAAAATACATCCCATACATCCCTTACCCACTTGTGCCGCAGCAAAGGAGAAGAAGGAAAACCTTGAACGTGTTTGTTCTTCAAGCTTTGGATCGTTGGAGCGTTCTAGGTGTAATTCTTTCTTTGTTATAAATGTTTAAATTAAATTCTTGTTGTTTTGCTATGAACATGAGTGGCTAGACCCCTTTTTGGCTAGGGGTGATTTCAAAGCCATGATTATGGGTGCAATATGAATTGATAAGTTTCAGTTACGAATTCTTGAGTTGTGAATGCAATTGGCTTAACTGTTTGATTGATAACTTATTTGTGTTTGTTGATTGAGGGTCGACACTTAATTGCCATGCATGAATTTGATGCTAGAGTATAAGGGAGTTTCACATAATCGTTACAAACTTATATTCATAAGTGGTGAAGGTCGTTGATCACGATCGCGTTAAGATCAATCCCTAGCATGAGTGACATGATGTCATAGTTACAAATGCTTATGATTTTCATTGAACGTAATGATCTTTGATTGTATCTTTATTATGATGTCATGTAGGGGACTTTCGAAGAATGCTTTGGGTTGTCGAATGATGTCATCCAATCTAATAACACAAGGAAAATTTGATGGTTAAATAGTGATGTCACGGTTAACTTGGGGCATTGTCATTCGTGATTCAATGAAGGAGTAACTGGGAATCGATTCGATTGCATACATAACATGTGTGGAGAAAGAGCCTCTAGCTAGCCCATAATCCATCCAAACTTCTAAAAAACGTTTTCGAACTTTGTTTTACTTTAAAATCTGTTTTCAACTTGTTTTCCTTTTAAATTCGTTCAAACAAAACCCCCCTTTACTTTCTTGTTTCAAATTGTTTTAAACTTGTTTTGTTTGTTGATAGGAGCATATTTATGCGACTTAGTTAGCTTGTTTTCTTGCATTTACTTAGCTTAATATTGTTAATTATAGTGTTTTAAACCATTTTCGTGCAATTTCAGGGCCTAATGACAAAGTGTGCAAAAAGAGCCAATTTGGAGTGTTTTGGAGCTATTTTGGACCAAGGATGGATAGCTTATGAGTCAAGCAAGAAGGATGGACGAATTTGAGGATTTAAAGGCTAGGAATCAGCTAAGAAGAAGGAAGAAACAAGTTCAAGTTCTAGAAGATAAGAGAAGAGCAAGAAATATGGAACATTATCTCAAACATTATCCAAAACCTTATCTTATCTTATCCTAACCTTATCCTAATCCTATTCTACCTTAAAACCAGCTACAAAGAGGACTCCTAATTACATTTAAACACCTAGAAATCAGATTTCTAGAATCCTTATCCTATTCCTACAAAGGTGCCACACATATCATCTTCTAGAAGCCCAAATACCTGCTGTAAGGAACCATCCTTTTCCCCCTTGGATTGTGCTCGAATTTAACCTTGTTCTTTGTGGATTTGGAGTCTTAAATCCCTCTCCAAAACTACCTTGAAACCGTGCCTTTTCAGCCCTATAAATACATAGGTGCTGCAGCTCATTCATTCACCACCTCTCTCATATTTCACTCTACATTCAGCCATTCATCCACACTCATTCATTCACAAAGCCTCTTGTGCCGCAAATACCAAGGAGAAGAAGGACCTTGCCGTGCCTAGTGGAGCTCTATTCTAGGTTTTTTCTATCCTTATACTTCAATGTTTAATTCAATTTTCTTGTGTGTAATTGTGAACATGAGAGGCTAAACTCGTTTTAGCTAGGGGCGATTTCAAAGCCATGATTATATATGTGACATGAATTGATTATCCAGTTATTATTTCATAAGTTATGAATGTAATTTGCTTAACTGTTTGATTCAAAACTTATTCTTGTATGTGGGTTAAGGTGGCCAACTTAGTTTGCATGCATGAATTTGATGCTAGAATATAAGGGAATTGCATATAATGAACTTGTATTCATAACTAGTAAAGGTTGATAGTCACAATCGTGTTAAGTTAAATTCTTGGAAAACATATATGTTGTCATATTTTCCTCGTCAATGCTTATGGTTTTCAACGAACTTAATGACCTTTGAGTATGCTATCATCAATAAGGATAATTTGGTTGGATACGTATTCTATCTAATTCAATGAACTTAGGAAAATCTGAAGGTTAATTAGTGCAATTCACGGTTAATCTGGGGCATTGTCATTCATAATTTAAAAAGATAATAACTGGAAGTTGATTTGTGTTGCATATGTGTCATGTGTGGAGAAGGACCCTCTAGCTAGGCCATCAACCATCAAAGTTTTCAAATTCGTTTTCAAACTTGTTTACTTTACAAAGTCTTTGTTTTATTTTCAAATTCGTCCAAACCAAAACCCCCCTTTTACTTTCTTGTTTTAAAGTGTCTAAAATCTGTTTTCTTTGTGATTTCAAGTGTTTTGAGTCAAACTAAAACCAATTTTCGTCCAAAACCATCCCTAGTGTCTAGAATCTGTCCACAAAGTGTTTTAAAGCCGTTTTAAGTGTTTTTAACTTGTTTTGAGTCCCTTGAGTCTATACAAACGTTTTTAACTTTGTTTTTGTGTTTTTAAATCAATTTAGAGTCGATTAGCAATCCCTCCTAATCCCCGGCCTAGAACGATCCCTACTTGCATCTATACTACAATTCACACCAAGAGGGTTTAATTTGTGTGCTTAAGTAATTTTCACATCATTTGTGTTTTTAAGTGTTTTGAGTCAAGCCAAAACCTTATTTTCGTCCAAAGTTGTGTTTAGAGTCAGAAACTGCCTAGTTTGTGTTTTTAGGCTGTTTTGAGTGTTTTCAACCTATTTTGAGTCTTGTGAACTTGTTTTTAAGTCTTTTAAACGTATCCAAACATTTTTAAGTCTGTTTTTGAGTCTTTGAATCAGTTTAACGTCGATTGGCAATCCCTCCTAATCCCCGGCCTAGAACGATCCCTACTTGCATCTATACTACAATTCACAACAAGAGGGTTTAATTTGTGTGCTTAATATATTTCGCATCACAAGACGTTCTAGAGACATTTCGGAAAGTGCATGTCAATATCCCACTCCTTGATGCAATTAAGCAAATTCCAAAGTATGCCAAGTTTTTGAAAAAGCTTTGTACAACAAGGAAACGGATTCGGGAAAAAGAAGTGGTCCAGGTAAGTGAGAATGTTTTTGCGGTCTTACAAAGAAAACTACCACCTAAATGCAAAGATCCGGGTAGTTTCACGATTCCTTGTGTTATTGGAAATACTAAGTTTGAACATGCTATGCTAGATTTAGGTGCATCAATCAATGTCATGCCATATTCTGTTTATGCATCTATGAATCTAGGAGAGCTCAAAAAGGATGGTGTTGTTATTCAATTGGCCGATAGATCTAACGCATATCCAAAAGGAGTTTTGGAGGATGTTTTTGTGCAGGTAGACCATTTGATTTTTCCTGCAGATTTTTATGTGCTTGACATGGAGGAAACCGTCCACTCTCCATCTCCGCCACTCTTACTTGGACGACCTTTCATGAAAACAGCCAACACCAAGATTGATGTGGCGAAGGGAGCAGTAACGATGCAGTTTGGTGGTGATATGATTAATTTTAAAGTTTCTGAATCAGTTGAGCATACTAATGATGTTCGTTCTTGTTGTGCTATTAATGTCATTAAAGATATAAGGCAGGAATGTTCATCACAAATCAAGAAGAATGGATTTCGAACCACCAAAGAAGAAGGAATCAGAGTAGGAAATTCGGCCACACCCCTCAAAAAGCCCAATCTGGCAGAGAACAACCATTGTGCAATTCTTGACAAATCTGCCACTTCAATGCAGTACATGGGTAAGTCTCCAATCCCAATTTCAATTCCCATTTCAACTAATAGGTTGTTACCTTCTTTGGTACAGGGACTTAATCAAACCAAAGGTGGTGGGAGAGTTCACATTGACTTAAGGAAGCAAAACACCAAAAACAGGAAGGATCACTATCCCCTTCCATTCAAGGATTCACGTTTCAAGAAGCATGACATGGAGGCCATTCCCCTCCATGCCGTGGGCACCAATGGAGCTTAAACCAAGAAGTATCGTCCGGCTGCACGACGTTAAAGCAAGCGCTTCTTGGGTGGCAACCCATGCATTCAATAAAGAGCTTTTGGACGATCCCGCATTATAACCAGGTGTTTATGTTCCTAAACTCTACTCTTTGTTGATTTTACTTTACAATTCATGTTTTTGTTGCTGCTTGTTTGTTTTCTTTTGTGTGTATTTATGTTTGAAACATTGAGGACAATGTTTGATTTAAGTGTGGGGACAAGCTGTTTTTGCATGAATTTCGTGGGTTTTATTCACCTATCACTTACAATGTTGTTTTTCACTGTTTTTATGTGTTTTTAGTGTGTTTTGAAGCATTTTAGTGTGTTTTGACATAAAAATCCGAAAATTTCATAAAAATTTGAAAAAATTGTTTTGAAAAAGCCAAAAAGAGTTTTTTTGTGTGTTTGTTTGTGTCTTAAGGTACCTTCCAACACAATGATGAGGATTTGGTTTTTAATTGCATGACTATTAAGGAAAGTTTTAAACATGGATGGAAGTTTGATATACCTTTGGTTTATGCTTGGTTGTCGTTGTTGTTTATGAATTCACATTTGATTACAAAAGAAAAAAAAATCAGTTTTTGTAACATGCTTGAAGGAACGAACTCAAATTAACGCTACATCCCTGAGAGACTTGAGCCTAAAACATTCTTTGGAGAGTTAAAAATCTGTGCATTCATTGTTTTCTAAAGTCGTTGCATGATCTCATTATTCTTTGCTTGGTTGCTACTTAGAAGGCGTTTTATCATTTAGTTCCAAACACTAGAACTCATGCCCGTTTCATTCAAAGCATGATATTGATTTGCATAACACACGAACAAGATGAAGTTGTGTAGTAAACCAAGAGCCAAACAGCCATCCCCGTGCAATTATGTTTAGGTTTAACCCCGTTGAGCATTGTTTAGCCTATTTCTTTGTTAACCCACATCATCCTCACCTAGCCTAGATTAGGAACATCCATACCCTTGTTCTTGAAGCATAGTAAAGCATGACTTAGAGAGAATTCTTTTTGAGTAACATGTTGCAGAAAACAAGTGTGGGGGAAGGGATTTTTGTGTGTTTAAGTGCAAAAGAAAAAAAAAATTCGTATGAAAAGAAAAGAGAAAAAGAAAAGTTGTTAAAAGAATGAAAAAGAGTTGAAAAATTTGAGAAAAAGAGTTCTTAAGTGATGATTGTTGAAGAAAGGGTCCAAAAAGTTGAATAGGCCCTAAGTGTTGCATGAATCTTCCCTTGTGTTGAAAAGTTGATTTCTGCATTCTAAAATGAATTGTAAGTGTCAATTTCATTACTTTGCTTGCTATTGCTTAAGGAACGTTTGTTTATCCCGTTACAACCTTTGACTTCGATCTTGGGTGTTGTGTGTTTCAATTTGTGGAGTTTGAAAATGGTATGAGCATAGTGTCCCTGGTTCTCGCGTCTAAGTAGTAGCATTCCATTCATGAGATCATATCTAAACATGCTTAATAACTCTAGAAAATGCTTTCTTTCTTTCAAACATATGTGAGTGTTCGTCCACATATTTACATCAATCTTCTCACGTATAACTAGTGTAGGGTGTGTAGTCAGAAATTCTGTGTGAAAAAAAAAGAGTATCTTGTAAGGAATTGAGTGAATTCTCTAAGGCATGTTACTACATTCAAATCATTGTTTTAATTGATTAAATGCGAGCTAGTAAATGGCGACTGTGATTAAGTATGTGTGATAGAAGCATATTTATGCGACTTAGTTAGCTTGTTTTCGTGCATTTATGTTAATTGTTCTTAGTTAATTTAGTAGTTTAAGCTATTTTCGTGTGTTTGTAGGTCCAAAGGGGTAAAGTAGCAAGAAAGTGCATTTTGGAGCCTTTTGGAGCAGTTTTGGGCATGTTTTGGATAGCTTATGCTTGGAGCAATGTAGATGGACGAAATTGAAGACCAAAGCATGCTAGGAATCAGCCAAAGAGAGAAGGAAAAATTAATTCAAGTCAAGGAAGGAAAAGGAATCTAAGAAGAAGAAGGATTGACCAAGCCAAAGTTTCCTAATCCTAATCTACAAGGGTTTCAGCCACAAGAAGGGTTCCTAAACACTTTAGGACACCTAAATCCCAGTTCTAGAAGGTTGTTGCACTCTCTCCTTTAATTTCCCTTCCTTGCCTCACATGGGATCCTCCTTCCCACTTCATTTAGGACATTTAGCACCCAAATCTGCAAGGAATCCTTCCTTGCCGTGCAAGGAGGTTGATTTCCTTTACTCCCTAGGTCAGCCGCATATTACTTACCCTTTTTCTTTGGATTCTGACTTTTATTTACCTTTCCCCTTAGGTTTTGGAATAAAACCTTGCCTAAAATCATTCCAAACCGTGCTCTACCTTCCCCTATAAATACAAGGCCCTTGCTGCACCCTAAACACACCATTCCACCATCCATTCACTTACCTATCCATCATTCACACAACCATTCACTCATTCACACACTTTCAGCCCAAAATCCCTTCTTGCCGCACCAATCCTTCCATCCCTTCATCCAAACACATCCATACCCATCTTAGACCTTTGTGCCGCAGCAAGGTGGAGAGGAAGGAAGCCTTGGACGTTTCAAGCTTGAAGATTGGAGCATTCTAGGTGTACTTCGTTCTTAATTTCAATGTTTACTTTATTATTCTCTAATTTTGTTGTGACTATGAGTGGCTAAACCCCTACTTAGCTAGGGGGAATTCAAAGCCATGAACATGCTTGAGATATGAATTGATTTCTTCCAATTGTGATTTGATGAATCGTGAATGCAATTCAATTAACTGTTTTATTCATAACTTGTTCTTGTATGATGATTGAGGAT